>OY829101.1:18582500-19182500 GCA_963691645.1 Pelosia muscerda
ACAGACAAGGTCAAAGAACGGCGCCTACGATGGTATGGACATGTGCTCCGCCGTACGTAGGACCATATGGTACGAGTAGCCCTAAACCTACCGACGACGAAGCGACGCCGTGGAAGGCCTCCCGCCACTTGGTTGACGACAGTGCAGGGGGACCTGGAGGAATCCGACATGCACGCTGAAACAGCGAAGGATAGAGAGAGATGGAGAAGGCAGACAAGGAGAGCCGACCCCAGATAATGGGAAGAAGGCTAAGGAAAAGAAGAAGAAGAATAGATTGCCTTAGTCACTAGGCTACCGCAGCTGAGTATAATTATACATAGTTTATGTTAGAGACCCCGAAGACGTTTCTAATTCTAGTTTGCAAATTGCCACGTAACTATAAGTACTTTTACTAAAATCTGTGACATATTTGAATGTTATAAAACTTGCACAAGAAAATTATCTCATAAACCTGATGAAACTTACAGCAGACAGGAATCGTATTGAACGATCAACGATTTTACAAAGATATTGAAATGAATGGCTCGAACTAAGAAAAAAAACAGATATAACACCATTAGTAAAAATAATCCTGTATAAAAAAATCTAAACCAAGTGGTTTCAGTAGCTCACGGCATCGAAAACGAGAAACAAGCCATACAGCAAATGGAACAACATGAAAACATAAAAATAGATCAGTGTGGACTTTTTATTGACCGCAAATACCTTTTTATTGAAGCCACTCCAGATGGTCTTGTTGGAAATGACAAAGTTGTCGAAGTCAAGTGCTCTTTGATTGCGTCAAAAAATGATTTAGAAAAATCATTAGAAAATAATAGAATCCAACTGTCCAAAATAATAAATGTCTTTTTTACCCGACTGCGCGACGCAAAGAAGTGGGAATGTGTATATTTATGTTTCACTTTTCAATAGGTTTTGTTTTTTGAAGACGCTTATATTTTTTCTGTATGTTCATATGGTCCAATGAAATGAAAATACAAAAATATGTATGTTAAATTTAAGTGATTTTTTTTCTCTACCTATACAATGAAAAACTATAACATTATGTGCCCGAATCTAACTTACTGCTTTTACGATATACGTACCGTGGCGTAGTAACACCCTAGCTTGGTGACATCACAGACATGTTTCTATGACGAGTACCTACTCTAAAATAGCACTACAATCTCCCGCACGCAATTTCATGTATGTTTTTTTTATAATTTAAAACAGTGTTGCTACACAGTATATACACATATAAGTGGAAAAGGCACACAAAGCCTATGGTGAGTATTCCGATGAACTCTTACAATCAATCCTACCCTCCCTTTATCCAGAACAACATTTTTTTTTATATCACTTATGTGGCAGACAAGCACACGGCCCTACTGATGCGAATCGGGTCACGGTGGCCTATGACCTATATGTTCAGGTCTTAGGTATTGTCTATATACACATATATAAACCATATACACTTGTCTATACGATTACGATACTAAACGATTACGATACGGCTATACTTAGTTTTTCTAACAAACGCGAGTCTCAAGTTTTCGCGTACCGGGTTATACTTACTATGGGATCGCGCGCGCCTGCGCGCCGCCCGCGCTGCCCGCTCGTAGCGTCTATACACTCGATTCGGCTGCGGGGACTGAGGTACTGAGGCGACGTAAAATACCTACTTGTCTCACTGCAACCTCGCCTTAACGTTTAAAATTAAATGGCATCTCGTAGAGTGAATGAAACGATGATGTAACAAACTATTTTGCATTTGATTTTGAACATTACGCTTATGGTAATAATGCTGAAAATTATATGGCAGTTATTGTAATATCAATAATTTGAAATTGGCCAACAAATAATAGAACGAGGTGGAATGAGTTTAATTCATTTTTACTTCTCTTATGTAGCGACAGAATATCATCGAGTATCATTTTTGAATGGGGCAAAGTAATAGGAATATATTCACTTTTATTGTTATGATATGAGAATATATTTACTTTAGAAGCCACGGTAGCCTAGTGGTATGGGTAATGGACTGCTTAGGCGAGGTCTCGGGTTTGATCCCAGGTTTTACCATGCCTCACACCAATGACTTTTCTATGTTTTTCGAAGTTATGTACGTATTTATCGACGGTTATAAGTGCCCGGTTAATGGCAATTGGCTCGCCACCTTTTACATTGGGACCTAAACATAAACTGGCGAAATGTGGGTGCTAGCACCTCTTCCTACCCCTTCGGGGATATGTTTAGTAGTCGGTTTATATAAAAAGAAATACTTGAGAACCTAGTATACTTTGATAACTATTAGAGCCTTTATTGGTGAAATCGGCCCTTAGATATAATATGTGTGTGGTATCACGTACGCAGCGATGGCCGGTCACGACGATAATAAACATGTTCTTCCTGTCATCGTTTATGGACCATGACGGAAAGACCTACTAAACTACACTACGCTAGATTAATAGATAGATGGATTACTTACTCTGTATTGTACACAATAATATATATATTGTGTTTTCGGTGGTGAGTAGGGTAGCCAGAGCTCACTAGAGAGGTTTTGTGTTGTCAGTGGGAAAACCAAAGGCTTATCTTACATCTTTTGCGCTGACGACACATAATGTCTCTCTTCTTACAGGGGTTGTGGCACGAGTTTTATTACTCTGGTGTTATTCGCCCATAGGCCACGGTAACCACTTACCATCAGGTGGGACGCGTGCTTATCTGACGACCAAAGTTTTATTAAAAAAATATTTACAAGAATATTTTCACGTCTATAAAATTAATTATTCTCTTCTGTTATTTAGGCATATGTATAAATGTAACCAAGATATAAAATAACTCTAACACTACTCATAATATTGCCACTAAAAATAAAACTTTATCCTAATATAAAATATATTTTTAGACAAGTTTCTATGAAGATTTTATCTTTATTGTGCTAAAGTGTATTTTCTCACCAGTATCTGTTCTTTTACATAATTTTTTTATTTTTTACAGACTTGACTAACTTATTTACATTTTCCATAAGAATTGCATAGTCACAAATAAAAAAGCATGAAAAAAATACAAAAGTTAACCGCTTCGACTCGTTACAAAGGCGCGCAAGTCAAACATTTGAATATCGAATTTAATCCGGTCAGCGTTGCCAGTACAAAAAGTAATTTAAAATTTATTAAGGAATCTAAAAAGTTATACATTTGCATTTTAATTGATTGTTTATATTCTGACCTGATTTGTGAATTTTCAATAATGAAAAGTTTTTGTTTCAGTATAGTTAAACAATATATTATTACTTTGCAATGGATATTTTTTATGCAGAACTAAGATAATAGCAGTACCTACACTTAGGAGAATCGGACGACCGACCTTGTCAACATCGCCATAAAAATTTGATCTCTTGTTGGTAACTTTATGGAATTATTTGCTTTGCCTTTTTATTATACAACTAAGGTGGCAGATACGCACAGCTCCCACCTGAGATGGAAAGTGGTTACTGTGGCCTATGGACGATTACAAATGCCATGGCTGTCAAACTTGTAAAAAAATTCTGTGCTATTAGTGTTGAAGACAAAAAAAAAATAATTTAAAGAAAAACAAAAAACCCGACTGCGTAAACTAAAAAGAATGAAAACAAGCCCAGTAGTTTGATATTCATACAATACTCACAGTCGGGGCCCCTTGGAAGATTTAATTGGTAAAATTTGAATGGGCCCCGACTGTGAGTATTGTATGAATATCAAACTACTGGGCTTGTTTTCATTCTTTTTAGTTTACGCAGTCGGGTTTTTTGTTTTTCTTTAAATTATTTTTTTATTTTATACTTTTTAGTTATGATTCATTGAAAAGTTATTTTTTTTACTAAAAAGATTTTTATTTGTATATCTTTTATACTTAAAATATAAACTTAAATCAATAAGTAAGAAAATTAGAAAGAATGAATGTTTTGTTAAGCAACTTTAAATCGTTATATATCCTAAACTATTATTTAAAATGAAAAATGGTAAAAGAAACTTAAATATGATTTAAAATTACCTATTCAACGACACCCCACTTGACATAGTTCATCGACTTTTTTTTTTTTCATTTTGATAATATGGCGTCTGGTTGTCGCTGTGGTGAATTTTGATTACTGTCATGTCTTTAGTGACACTCGCAAGGTTAAGACGAATCGATTGACGTAAGAATGATCAAAATCGGCCTACGCGTTTGGTCTCTAGAACGCCACATAGAAACAAACATACATACATACATACATACATACATACATACATACATACATACATACATACATAGACTGATAAACACAATACCCTCCTTTGCGTCGCGCAGTCGGGTAAAAAAGGTTTCATGGACTTCCCACTGACAACACAAAACCTCTCCAGTGAGCCCTGGCTACCACCACTGGAAACACAACACAAGGTTATTATTAGCCCTGGTAATCTGTAGGGCGGTACTTCCCCAGTTGGACTGCTCAATTGGTTTGCCTTATCGCATTTGTTGAACACTATCTTTTATTTAATTCATTTATCTTCAAACTTCCTTCTATCTAATAAAAGCGTTAGAACTGTCATGATACAAAAATATAGGTTTCCTCATACCTCAACATATCGATAATATCACATCTAATACATGCAAACTTCCTCTTACTGTGTTTATTCCGAACCGGTTCAGTAAAAAAATATTAGCTCTGTCTGGTTTTGTGTTGTGAGATTAAAAATGATTATTGAGAATATTATATCCTAAATCGTAGTTACAACTGCGCAATAATCAACGCTGATTAAAGATAATTACTAGGTGAGGCCCGTGGCTTCACCCGTGTTTCTAGGTGCAAAAGTCAGTGTGGATGTTAGCAATCGCGAATTTTCTTGCCTGGAATTCTTTACTAGCACACATGTTGCCTACTTCTTACCGTTCGTGTGCGGGGCATGAAAAATCAAATGTTGAGGCCGTTAGGATGGGGACTGCCCATTTAGGGCTCACGTGAAAGGACTTAACTAGTACATTTCAAATAAATATGAATAAATTATAAGCTTGCTTCAAAGTATTATATATATATAGGTAAGAAAATAAGTTAAAACTAAAACCTGATCATTGAATAATCATGCTCTAAACAGTATTAAACAAGAAAATATGAAGGATGTCGTATACCACTTACTGCATCAAAATATATTCTATGGAAAAGTAGCATACGACAGGGCTGCTATCCTCAATATTTTCTGGTTTTTAGTTTTTTCTTTACGGCACGTCAATTTGACTTCACCTCGCCTTTTGTTAAGCTGAAGGCAAAGTCTCATGAAAAAAGGTCTCCATTGCAAATACGTTCAGTGCTACAATGGTGGCGCTCAGCTTGACGGCATCATCCGATGCCTTCTCACGCCCCGCTTAAAGGACCCGGGACTGCAGGAAGAAGGAAACACATGCGTCGGCAAGGAATTCCAGGACTTAATGGTGCGGCAGATAAAAGACTCACTGAACCGCTTGGTTCTTGATGGAATATTCTGTACCGTATGCGAGTGACACTAAGCCCTGCACGCGTTGTCCTGTGTAGGAAAGGGAGGGTGGGGTTTAGACCGTAATTTTTCGGTAGTTGGGCTTCAGTTTTAACCCAATTGAATTGAAGATAATAACAGCATCAGGTGGTTAATTACAATGACTGCTATTATGCACTTCGCGCGTTAAGCTAGTCATGAACAGAGTGCCATTTCTGTCACGAGCCGTTAATGAATAGTAATGCGTTCGTGTGCGCGTGGAGCGAGCATGACGCCATGACAGTACGCTAGCATGACGAATTGTGAACTAGGTGTGTTCGTGAGAACTGATTACGGTTAATTGAAGTTTAAGAGCTATTATGTCTATAGTAGTACATGCTTGTAAATCTCTGGAGTAGGCAGAGGTGTATTAAAACCTATTTTTAGGTAATGGTCTCATGTAATATGTTTGCCAATTGCCGTCAAAATGCTGTTTTGTCATGGGTTGTATAGTGAATGGTTACTGTTGGAACAGACATAGGTTTTTGTTGCATTCTACGACACCCTTTTAAGGTTACTAAGTACTATGTTTAAGAAGAAAAATGCAGCTGCTGGTAGCCTAGTGGTATGGGTAATGGACTGCTGAGACGAGGTCTCGGGTTCGATCCCAGGTTTTACCATGGTACACACCAATGACTTCTCTCGATGGTTTTCGAAGTTATGCGTGTTTTTATCGCAGGTTTATAAGTGCCCGGTATAAACCGGGCACTTATAAACCTTAATGCATAAGGCAATAAGCTCTCCACTTATTACTTTGGGACCTAAATATAATGTGGGCGCTAGCACCTCTGCCTACCCCTTCCTTTACAGGCGTGAGTTTATGTTATTTTTTTATATTAATAATTACATCAGATAACCTAATTCCTTACATTGCATGATCCTCCTTATAACCTTGCACTTCACCCCGTCCATCCTCTATTAACCTTTTGATTCATCTCAATTAAGGGTAATCAGTATATTTATGATTCATCTTCCCCGTCATATACAATGGACCTCAAAAGTCCCTTGACAATTCGGAACTACGCAACGGACTTTAATGCGTTTTTTTAATAATAATAATAATAATAATAATAAACCAACCAACTAGTGCGAAGCAGAAGTTGCGCGGGTCAGCTAGTTTATTTTTTTTTATTTATTTATTTATTCTTCATGTACACATAAGTTATATTTAAATACAATAGTGAGACGAGATGTACAAAGGCGAGCTTAACTCAAAGTTGAGTTTTCTTCCAGCAAACCTGGGAGTGCACAGAGGAATTGATGTATGAGTGGCAAAATCTAATGTACAAGAAGCATCGAATTTGATGTAGGAGGTATACGAGACGTATACCCCAGATAAAAGGGCATAAATATACATAGATACAACATATACATACACACAACATGCACATATACATACACATATACATAAATACATACATTTTTTTGTCTTATAAAGTCTTATAAAGAAACAAGACATTGATCTAGTTTGCGTTATTAACGCTATCTATGTCACTTTTGGTTAAATTAGACTTATGCTGTCAAATGATTATAGATTTTTAGGTGTCCAGTAATTTTTGAGGCCCACTGTACATACAGCCATGAATTTCGCATTATAACTTTGACATAAGGGCGCTTAGTTCCCGGTAAAGGAGAATATGAAAGCTTACTGCTATTTTTCCATGGAAGTCACTCTCTCTCTCTCTCTCTCTCTCACACACACACACACACACACACACACACACGTACACATTCTCTCAATCTCACTCACAACTCACATTTTGACAGACGAACACTCTACCGTCTCCCCACATCAACACTTCCTCTATTGCAGTAACGTCGTACATCTAACAAGGTCACCTAAACTTGTATGATTGTATGTCACACATTGTCGCATCATCGCATTATGGACATCTATTGTTACATTGTGTGGTCAGACTAAAAAAAGTGTCACATCCGGCAATACATAGAGTAGGACATAGCGTTTTTATGACATGATTTCGATGGATAGTACCTAATAATTTTTGTTGATTATAGAGACATTATGGAGATCGAACATAATATTCGAATTACAAGCAAATGTGAAGTTCGCTTGGGGGCGCAAGTCGGTGCATCTGTTGATTGATTGAAAACCTAGCGCAAGCTGCCACTCGTAATTGGCTACCAAGTTTTTGATATCTACTGCTAAAGATAAACCTCTCCCATACACTTCTAATCTGACCGATTGACGGCGGTCATCACCATCGGGTAACCGCGACTATGACCTAAGTCGTCAGTCCATTTCGCGGGGGCCCTCGTCTACCAGTAGGTGGTTTCCATTTGGGATCTTTTGACTCAAACGTCTATCTATTCTTCTTGCTATGTGCCCCGGCCACTGCCACTTCAGCTTGCTAATCTATTGGGCTATGTCACCTTTCGTTCGTCTACAGATCTCCACATTTCTGATTCGATCTTGTAGAGAAATTCCGAGCATAACCCTTTCCATAGCTCCCTGTACGACCTTGAGCTTTCGCTTTTGTTATACTTAAAACACATATCAATACAAATAAGTTTTTATATGTATTGATATGTGATATAAGTATTTATATGCATTTTAGGAATTCAATAAAGGCATTTACAAGTTTTGAATAAACTTAATTACGCCTATTTATTACGAAAGGGAGGATCGTTATTTTTTCGGTCATACGTTGCTTTATGAGTATCTACCCTTAACGGGTACTTCTAACAGCTGAGAATTTTTAAACAGAAAACTAAACATTTTACTCACCTCCGGCAACGTGGCCTAAGTATGATGCCCGGATTGAGTAAAATTATTAACTGTCGTACTCGCAACCACTGGTCCACGATGTAATAGCAAGGTTAGAACACTAGCGGTGATAATAAATTACTCTTATGAACGTACGCTCGCCTGAGGTCATTGACACAGGTAAATCATTCTACATTTGAATAAAGAATGCTTCCAACAGAATTATCAGTTTCTACGAACAGTACGCTAGCACGTAGTATTAAGCTAGCCTCACACATTCGATATTCTCTCCGAATTCTGATTATGAATTCAAAATTCCCAGAATTCCTTGCAAATTCACTATTGTCCACACACGTTCTGAATTTCTCAGATCTATCTGATAGAATAAGATGACAAGAGTTCAGAATTCCGGACCGGAATATTTTGACAGATTCTGGAGTTTTATTAGAAAAAAAATATCCAATCCATCTCACTTGAACACGCGACCAGTCTCTTCCAGAGAGAAGGCCCTGACCACGTCTAAACCATTCGTATTTTTCGTGCACGTCTTAAGAGGCGTTTTATTATGTAGTTAAAGTGAAATGGAGTGTGATTAGCGTTGACTCCTCTTCCATGGAGACATTTTCATGAGCCGTGTAATACGAGGCCAATGGATCAATCTGCTTTTTTTAGGAATGTATGAAGCAATGTTTCGGAATTTCAAACCATGAATTCAGATTACGTGTTCAGAGATACATTCCGGATGTGTACGTCTAGCCTTAATGTGTTTCCCTCTCAAATAGAATGTTATCAGTGCATTGAGTCACTGAGCCGCACAAGCGCAGCTATGTGAGTCAAACCAGTTAATCGTAACTGCTTACTACATTATGTTGCATGCAATAATACCGTTTAGGTTTTTCACCAAATTTGTAATTTAATAAAATACATATCGGATTCATATGTAGGTATTTGATTATATATTTCATATAACCATAAATGTGTGGAAAATATATATTGGGGCAGGGTGGAGAAACCCAACACTTACCCATAGTTCAATAATCCAAACGATAACAATAGAAAAGCATTACTAATTGCCATTGAAAGGAAGGCAAATTTTGCTAACCCTTACCACAGATAGAAATTTATATGAAAACTTGAGATTAATAGCTATCGATCTAGGTATCGTAACTGCAGACACACATACATAAGCTACGGTAAATACTTTCCATCAGGTGGTCCGTATGCTTGTCTGCTACCTAAAAGGTATAAAAAATGTATAAAAGGACATCATGGAATCATTATTGTGATATTATTATTATTGCATTCAATTGTTTCGATCCTCTGAATGTCTATTTAATTACGTATCGAATGATGACGGTAATAATAATGAATTATTGTTATATTATTATACCTATATCATTGAACACGTGTTATGTTATAACAACAAATAATTAAGCATGGTCAGTTTAATAATTAACAATTTTGATTTGATTGTTATTAGGTACGGCGCAGTAGGTATATGTTATCTATCTACACTAATATTATAAAGAGGACAAATTTTTATTTTTGTGAGTGCGAGTGTGCGTACGTGTGTGTGTGTATGTGAGTGTGTGTGTGTGTTTATGCTTAGAATGAATAAAAAGAAAACTACTGTGCCGATTTCAAAAATTCTTTCACCATTGGAAAGCTACATTCACCCCGAGTAACATAGGATGTATTGCACTGCGTGATAACTGACATCCTCACGGGCGGAGCCGCAGGCTACAGCTAGTGTTTAAGTTTAAAGTCATAATTATATTTCTTGTATTGATTTATTAAGTTTTACTTATTTTCCACACAAACAAACAAAATATGTGTGGAAACTATTATAGTATATTTAAACACTCAAAATAATACTATCAATTATTATGATTAATTATAACGAACACTATTGTTTACCACAACAACTATTGTAAACGAATCCTAATCTAAAGGAAAAGGGCGCAAGACAGAAATTCCGAGAAAATCCGATTTTTTCACCGTAAATGCGCACACGCATTCAGTCGGGTGCAATAGCGTGCATCGCTTTGTTTGTATCGGATATTACAAAGGCTATTAACACGGGATACGCTTTTCAAACAGGATATTGGTAAAGAACTTTAATTGTTTTACAAAACGCCGTCTTAATGCAATTTACATAATTAAATATTACGTTTTCAAGCTAGAATTAGGACGCGCCGTTATATTATTTATTTATTCCAGGAGCAGTCAACATTTTCAGTTACTACTTTTCTACTTTACACTTTTCTTGGCCAAGAATCGGAATAATAAAATAATGAAACTTCTCTACTGCTGGTGACCTAAATCAAATACCGAATCTTTTTTTTATGTTCGATAGGCTCGCGTTTCACTGAAGGCTAGACAGTGACACCGTGGTCCCTATACCTGAAGGAGGTCATCTTGAAAGAGATGGCCCCTAGGTCTACTGGAGTGCGAGGCATATGTTGGATGGTTGGATACTATCTCACCTCCGGCAACTAAGAACCCAAAACGTACGTGCATTTTAGTCCGCAACTGGTTTTAGCGGGGGTTATCCGTAGGGACTTTTCGCACGATAAAAAAGGCTCGCGTTTGACCACTATCTCACTTTTTGATAAGTGATGATTTGGTAGACAGTGAAACACGCTTGCCTAGGAGTAACCTACTCACATTTATCCGTAAACACAGATTCGGGTAGGGCGTTCTACTTTTGGTGACTCGATGAAATCACTGACAGATAAAAATATAGAAATCGAAACTTACACTACTACATTTCAAATCTATTTACGAGTAGATTTGAAAAGTGAACGAGAGATCACTTGAACCCACGACTAGTGCCTAAGGGGGCATTCATACAATACGTGAGATGTTTAAAGTGGGGAGGGGGTTGAGTCAAATCTCATCTAATCTTACGTTGGGGGTCTCGGCAAATATCACGCAATTTTTTTTCTGATACAAACAAAAAAAACATTACTATTCTGGTTCATTTAATCCAGATTGTAAATGTTTAATTATTTATGTATTGACTTTTATACTTTGACGTTATACGTCTACTGACTGTCAAACCACCATACTTGTTTTATACCAAATAGCTCAATTTAATTTGAATTTACGGTACAGTTTAGCCCGTAATAACAATCCAAAGCGATTACATAAGAAACCCACATCTTGAAATATCTCACGTAGTATTGGGGAATGGAAGAGGGGGTTAAATAAAATCTCACGAAATCTTACCATACAGAAAATTAAAAAAGAAACACCTGACGTATTTTATGGATGCCTCTTAACAGTGGGAATATTGTGACCATTCTCTTATACAACTATCCTGGGCTTGCTTTAAAAATGCCATCAAACTTTGTGATTTGTCCCAATTGGGGTCAAAGTTGTACATTAGTGGGATGAATCATTGAATTAGTCATTAAACTAAATCATTACCATACAGTTTAATTGATTGAAAAATCAGAGGAAACATCCTTTTGTTTCCATTGCGTAAAGTCTTGTTGAGCCTTGAAGACATTTCATTATAATTTTACTAGACGTTATTTAGGCTAATGTGCTTATTATACATTTATAACATGTTCACGAATGCCTAAAATGTAGGTACCTCACATAAAATGGGCAAAAAGAAAACCTTCTGATTGATATGGGTGGGTTTTAAATGTCAATGACAGTAGATTTTTATTTCATACTAGCTGTTGCCCGCGGCTCCGCCCGCGGGTACTACTTACCCCGTTCCCGTTCCTCCATTTCGAGCATTTTCATATTTATTCGCCTTTTAAACCTTTTCTGGACTCCCACAAATAATGCAAGACCAAAATTAGCCAAATTGGTCCAGTCGTTTTCGAGTTTTAGCGAGATTAACAAACAGCAATTCATTTTTATATATATAGAAGATTTATTATTAGAGATGATTATTTATGATTATGATTATTATAGAAGATTTGTTATTTTCGGTTCAATTAGGTACAACAGTGAACGTAATAGGCAGTTGTGTTAAATAATTTGCTAATTAATTTTAACAACATTATAATATCTACTGGAATATATTTTTGTGAATTAAGTTAATGCCATTACTTTTAATTTGTCAAATTATAATAAATTTTGCGTAACTTATTTTTTTTAATTGACAGTAGGTAACTAATATTTTTGTTTATGCTCCCGTGCATTCAACTTTATAGTTGTTGTAGTAAATGAATAACAGATTGTTTAAGGTTCCAATTCCACCTAGCATCGGTATTATTTTTAACCACATTGACCACTCTATCCCTAATAAACTCTATCTACTATTTTTTCTATATTCTACGAGAATCTATACGACGCCACCTAGACCCATGGTAATTTTAGCTTAAATAGCTTATATGCAAATAAATATTTGCAGTGAGCGTGAGTCAAACCCGTGTTTCTTGCGTAGCAGTCGCGTTCACTAGCGCCACGCCACAGAGGTTGTCATTTGGAGATATACATAAGATCGTAGGAGTAGTTTTTATTAGTCTTCAATCACATATCCTATCTTTGTAGCGCATGTACGGTAAACAAAAGATATACGGTACCACATTTATATACAACGTTGTATATAAATGTGGTACCGTATATCTTTTGTCGACTGCACACACTGCAAGTCAGATACCTACCCCTTCAAGGGACGTATGACAGATAATAAATATGGCCGCAGGTGGGGGAGTCTGGTGCTCGTCGCGATCTATTTCCAGCTCTTCTATCCACCAGTAATATCGTCTAAACAGTCAATCATTATCTATATTAATAAAAATAATCGCGTAATATGTTGCTAAGTAAAAAATTCGAAGACGGCTGGACAATAATAATTTCGAGTACCTAATTCTTTTTTTATTTCTCGACTCTAAGGAAGGTTTTTATGGCCTTATAAAATATAAGGGATCAAAAGTCCGAGTCGCAGTCAACAGTTAGTTAAAATCATATTAATATACACAGAGCGATCAGTATAATTTATTGACATTCAGGTGTGTTGCCGTCCATGTCGCCCTAAAATATAAAAAAAACATAAAATTAATATTTATCTCTAATCTTGTAATATTTTGTTCACAGGTAAGGACCAACTCATAATCATCTTAAATTATATCAGGTAAAGTATTTACTGGAACCCTATGGTATACTTAGATGACCTCATGAAGGACGGACGGCTATGCCGATATGGTAAGGTGAATGAACTCTGTTGTCTACATCGCGATATCGATATTATTCCCAAGGATAATATAAAAGTTATGAACTCAGGCCGCCACGCCATAACATTATGAGTCATTGTTTATATTATGACCCATGTACACCATGAATGTTAAAGTTTCTTGCCGAAGTTTTCTCAGGTCGGGGCCGTGTTTCGAACTGGTGGTCCATTTGCTCACTAATCTATAAAATATTGCTGATATTGACGTTTTGTAAGTGTCGTTTAATGGTCTATACAGAATAAATTATTTTTGATTTTGATTTTGATTTGATAAACCTGATTTCTGTATTGAAATGCTTGGTTTATTCAACTGAAATCCAATTAACGACAACAGGCTTGGACGGTACTTAACAGTTTTAATTGGTTTATCACCGTCTGAGTGCGTCTGTAGGATTGGACAGGTCGTTAAGTAAGTAAGTTGGCTCTTAGGGATGATTTTATTAGTACTTAGTCAGTGAATTTATTTATATACTAGCTGTTGCCCGCGGCTCCGCACGCGTGGATGTCGATTATTGCGTTGTACGACTTTTTTTTTATTTAGTGCACGCTAATTGACTTCACCTCGCCTGATGTTAAGCGAAGGCAAAGTCTCATGAAAGAGGGTCACCATTGCAAACCCGTTCAGTGCTACAATGGTGGCGCTCAGCTTGACGGCCTCATTAGATGCTTTTTCACGCCCCGCTTAAAAGACCCGGGACTGTAGGAAAAAGGAAACACGTGCGCCGGCAATTCCTGGACTTAATGGTGAGGCAGAGAAAAGACTCACCGAACCGCTTGGTTCTTGGACTCTACTCGAATCTCTGCCTCCCTATACTACTTCTCCTTGCTGTCATGACAACGGAAATAGTCAGCGTTATTAATGCCAATGTATAGAAATTTACCGGAAGCCGACCCCAACTGAGTTGGGAAAAGGTTCATGCAGAGAATGATGAGAATGATGTTTAGAAATTGATCGATTGAGATTTATGATTATTGCTCCGCTTCATTGGAACCCTCGACGCACTGTGTTTGGTTCCCGTTGAATACCGTAATAGTTCCTGGTGTTGCGGAATAATATTCTAAATCTTCCTATGGGCGTGGTAGATGGCAACTTAGGTTGATGATGGCGGGTTCCACATACATACAGACCAATACAAAGTGTACCCGTTTGACAGCTATATACCCGTTTTACACTTACCTTTACCCTCACAAGACGAAGAAAATCGTTATGTTATGTTCTATGTACGTAAGAAACCCACGCCTATATCCCCGGAGGGGTAGGCAGAGGTGCTAGTACCTACATTTCGCCAGTTTATGTTTAGGTGCCAATGTAATAGGTGGCAAGCCTATTGCCATTAACCGGGTACTTATAAACCTGCGATTAATACACACATAACTTCGAAAAGCATCGAAAAGTCATTGGTGTGTGCCATGGTAAAACCTGGGATCGAACCCAAGACCTCGCCTCAGCAGTCCATTACCCGTACCACTAGACTACCGCGGCTACCGCTACTACTAATTACGAATATACCGATATTTATGAAACCATAGCTTAGCAACTATTAACCAAATAGGTATTGCATATAAAAATAAATCTGTTCTCAATATATCATCATGTTTATAGCTCACACAGATGCTATCAGACTATCAACACATCAGAACAGAATTTTTCCTAAAGCATTTCAAGGAGAACTACACTTAAGTATTTATATGCTATCTGATTACCAAACAATACACTAAAACATTGGACAAGTGCATTATGAATAACAAAATCAAGGCAAACTAACCAGCCCGATTGGTATGCATGAATGGATGTCAATCTACACAAAGCTACAAATAAAAATACAATCTAAAATGAACCGTAAGGCTAAGTTAATAAAGTCCTTATTCAATAAAAAAATAAATGCTCTACACAGCTAAATGTTATAATTTTATATCCTTCTAAAATTAACTTTATTGCTAAGGATTTAGGTTGTAATTTGTTTAAGGCTTTATTCTAAGTTACCAGTTATTACGTGGTCAATGTACCTTATAAGGCACGCGATCTGCAAACTTGTGGGCGCCTTATTTGATGCAGTACGCAATAATACGTTTGAATTTGGTGTTTTATTATTAGCTGTTATATTACGACACAGTACTTACTGTGTTAGCAAGACCGTCATCTTGTTATTTTTTATATCGATATGTAAACAAATCTTGGTAGTGGAATTTTACCGAGTTGTAAACCGCGTCATATTGATTTGGAACTTTTTATGTATGTGAGGGAAGGAAAACTCGTAATGAAACTCTATACCAATACCTCTGGCCAGAGTGGAAACTGTATGCCAAAGGTTCTCAACATTAAAAAAATAGGAACTAAAATTACTAATATTCCCTCCGATCCCTCCAGATATGCTCAATGGGTTGTGTTAGAAGTCGTTCACATCGGTAGTGTAATGGCCAGGATACTGGGACTAAGCACTAAGCTGCCGACGTTATTAAAAGTGTTTCAATTAGCCCTCATAGCCTAGCTTCCCTTCTTCGAATGGATATCGTCTGCGTACTGTTCCTTTAGTTGCCTCTTAACCTTTGCCCTTTGGATGAGATAGGGCGGTAATATTCTTTCTCTCTCCATTACCACATAACACAAAACACCACACTAGATTGGACCCCATACATTCTCGGAGAAATGACTACGTCTCTATCAGAAATGAACACACAACTTCTCATAGCCAACCTATTGAACATGTGGCTTATAAAACAATACTTATCAATATTCTATTAGATACCTATGTTTTGTACTCCTGACATTTACCTGCAACCTACGAGTTGTACACATAATCCTACCTACTTACATGGAATTCAATGTTTCTAATATATTGTTCAATACAAAATGTCATTGACATTACTCGGTACGCTGTTCAGTATGCGTTGGCGTGGGAGAACAGTTCTTAAGGACAGTGGTTTTCAAGTTGTGAGTTGTAAACTTTGGGTTTCCAAATATTAAAACGATTGCTAATTTCACATTATAGCTACTATGTGAAATTTAATTGGAGAATTGTAATGCAATGTAGAACTTCTGCACTTAATTAATGACATTCTATTTTTCTGTCAAATTTTACCAAACGTTTACTAGTTTCTACAGTCATGAAAATATTCTACTGATGTTAAAAGAAATAATAAAAATCTACGTATTCAATATGTACAGTAATGGCTATAAACAGCGAAGGATAAGTCACAAAACCATTATTTTCCTTCCTAAGGGGGTCTGCCATAAAAAAATGTTGAATAATTCTGCCATAAGGCAATACAAAGCAATACACTAATCTCAGATTAGCCGACGGCTACTCCTTTTATGGAAAAGTATATATTATCCACCTGATGTAACAAACTGGTTCGTTCTTTTGGCTACGTTTTAAATTAATGAACTGTGTTATACACATTATAATGGATGACTCCGTCAAAGTGGGACGGATTACAATATGCTCAATGTAGCTATGTAGGAGCCAATATATTTCTGTTATTGTATTAAATTAACAGTATTAAGTAATCTGTGGTGGTACGGACCACCTGATGAGATGTGATTACTGGTACCACGGAGTGTAAAGTCAAGAAGAAATGTTCCGCAAACTATTGCTAGTGAACTCTTTTTTTCCCATGCTGAAATCTCCACGGATAGCCCCCGACGAAGTCAGCGAGTGAGTAATATCGTTTGGGACTGAAACCGACTAAATCCGCACGGACTTCTTGGGTCATCAGTTGCCGATCGTGAGGTAGCCTCTGGTATATCTCTCACTCTGCTAGTGGACCCTGGCCTACCAATTATATTGAACAGAATCTGGCTGGTTACTTATTGGTGACCGAGAAGCTAGTATTAGACCAGGATATCCAAAACTAAGGACCTGTAAAATTACAACGGTAAAATACGGGAAAAGATAATATTTTACTTAAAATTTGGTATTTACGATAAATTACGGTAACTTTCAGTAAAATACGTTTACTATATTAAAGTAATAAATATGGCAATATTATTGTTTGTGTGTATGTTATAAACCTTTAATTGCAAAAAAGGGGTAAAGGAGGAAATAGGAGATAAAACAAACACCAGCCAGGTCGGTCTTAGGTGACTAGCCTTACCTATAACATCCCATTATTGCCATGTGAACATCTATGGGAGTTTCAAATTGCTATTTCAAATTCGGCGACCAGTAGATTTTAAATCGATCCATGAACTATAATTTATTTCATACCATTAGTGGCAACTCCAATGTAATCGACCGTAGAAACTGATTCAACCGTCAAAGACTTATGTAATTTCCTTATCAACTACCCGAATCAAATTACAAAATGCCTTACATACCAAGAATCTTGGGGGGCTACTATGAAACATACGAAATTTCGGACCCTTACAGCACCAGTGGAATAAGCGTAATAAATGTTTCATTTATTATGCTTATTCCACTGGTGCTGGATAAAGAAAATCACTACCCTGTCTCATCCAAAAAGTGCCGTCAGAAGCGACTAAGAAAAGGGAGACCTCAGAATATTCCGCACTATTAAGTCTTAAAATTCCTTACCAGCGCACGTGTTTCCTTCTTCCTACAGTCCCGGGTCCTTTAAGCGGGGCGAGAAAAAGCATCTGATGAGGTTGTCAAGCTGAGTGCCACCATTGTAATACTGTACGTGTTTGTAAATGGTGACCCTCTTTCCTGAGACTTTGCCTACAGTTTACCAACAGATGAGGTGAAGTAAAATTCTCTTCGGCCACGGTACGAAACTAAGTCTATTGACGTGCCATAAATAATAAAAAAAATACCTACCTTTTGTGGATGTTTCATAGTAGGCCTTCAGTTCAAAAGGGTCATAAGCCAAAATTAACCACTCCCTTTGAATTTGCTGGGTGGATACCGATAATGATATCCCTATCTTAATCTACTTACCCAATTCAGGGGACAGGTTGACCTTTCGGTTGATTAGAGGTGAACCAATTTATATATTGCTTAGTTTCCTGGAATGTTTATTATTTATTTATATGGCAATACTTGGTAGAGGATAATTGAATTACAATGTTTACCTTCTTGATATGTGTACAATTATACTTATAATTAATTGTTTATTAATTGCTTCTACTAATATAGGAATCATAAACAATGAGTTTGAAATTAAACTATGAAAAACTGATTTTAGAATCTAAATCAAAAAATAAGCAAAGGTTGTGAGTCCTAGAATATGGATAAATACAAGTATAGATTATCTGAGGCATGACAGAGAAGGAATATGACCAGCTAATCTCATACGAAGCGTGTTGTAAGAAGCAACAAACAGAAAAATGCACAGACGAACTCACTGCGAGAGAAGGAAAAATCTAAATAAAACCCTGTACCAACCCGTCTGGCCAACGTATTATTAATTCAATCATTTACAGTGACAGAGATTGATATTATGTTGTTTCTCAATTTTGTCTTTAATTCTGAGAAGTATATTTATACATAACAGTTATATTTTATTTAATATCTTATACTTTGGAACCTAAAGCAGGTCCTCTTGACAGATTTTTTATAGTCCCCGCGCTGACTACTGCACTGCCTCTTAGATACATTATACTTATGTAATTATGTTAGTCTTTACTTATGAAATTGCTGAAATTTTCTTACAGATTCATGAGTTCATTATTTCAGTAATTTAATTGCTATTTCTATTATTTATGTATTGTTTGAAAATTGATTTCAAGATTTTACAACTCTGTTCCTTTATTTTTTTTTTTATTGGCCGCTTAATTACATAATTAAATTCGATCTTCAAAAACAGTACTTTCTAAATGCTATCCATTTTGATGATAAAATGCGTATTACTTTTTACAGCTGTCACTTTTCAAAAATGTAATAGAAGTTGCTGTTTGCCTAATGTTGTCTCTGTCATACATAAAAAAGTCATAAAATTGGATAGGTATATCATTCCTAAAAATGGAAAAACGTTAGTACTGAAAATTGTGTTTCCTCCAATTTCTTCAATCAAAACGGCAAATTAATATGTAACAACGATTGGCAATTTAATATGTAACAAATATTCAATTCAATTAGCATAATTATGTTATGTTCCTTGGGTAACTTTTTTCTTCATTTTTGATAGATATATATTTGCCGTTCTTAATAGCATCTACTAAGCACATGCACAAACAGAACATCGATATAAAAAAGGTTTACAAAAAACTTATAGCTTTTTTCTATTCCCAAATCTAGTTAGCTACTTTTAATAGTTATACGTTTTAACGTTCAAAATCGCAAAGGTGAAGTCTATTAAATAATAATAACTATAGTAATTGAAGATTAATCTTAATAACCACTAGCGTCATCTAAGCGTTTGATGTGATCAAATGATATTTACATCGTATGATAATCACCCAACAGGTTTTATCTCTGTGTGTCTTTTTAAAATGGTAATTGATTTGTGTCTGCATTTTGGGGTAATTAAAAAAATCATCAATTTAATTACCGACTGTGAACACAAACTTTTTTTGTTCGAATTGATTACAAGCAGAGAAGAATCCGTGAAGTGGCGGAGAAAGAATATAATCGGAATATGGCGGAGAAAATAATACGAAAGGTGTCGTAAGAGGAGAGGCGAGGGAAAAATACGCAGAATCTGATGAGGCCGTCAAGCTGAGCGCCACCATTGTAGCACTGTACGTGTTTGCAATGGTGACCCTCTTTCATGAGACTTTGTCTTCAGCGTTCTTCAGACTTTGACTTCAAATTGACGTGCCATAAATAAAAAAAAGACGATATCACTGCGAGAGAAAGAAAACTCTAAATAAAACTGTCCAAAACATCTGGCAAGCCTGGGAACAGTAGGCCAAAGCCTCCCAATATCTAGGCCTAGATCTAGCAGTAGGCTGTGATAGGCTATCTGTATAATTGATTAAGACTGAAATAATAAGACTGAAATAATGAGACACTGATCGTGACGCGGTCAATAACTACTAAACAGATTATAATGCAATAATTTTTTTTGGAAAAGTCATGAGGGCCTAGCCAAAATACATTCGTCATCGCTCTGAAAATGGATGGGAGTGACATTTGTTGTCGGAATCGGATTTGGCTAAGCCCCATGGTTAGACTTGAAATCTTACGTTTGTTTCATCACAATTGATTTAGTAGAGCCAGAGATATATCCACGTGATAACTGATATCTACGCGATCATCAGCTAGTTATGAGATAAACCTGAATTAAAAATATTCTATTCACGTTTCTTTCCACGTTCAAACGCTTTTGGCTACATAAAATACGAACTCGTTTTATCAAAGGTGCACTGCACGTGGCCTTAAAAATCACGTGGATTGGATCGTGTCTGTAGACAGCTATTAAAATAGGCAAATGAATTGATGATGTACTGTATTAGTGATGTCATTGTTTAAACAAAAGAGGCTGGAATTCTCTATTGTTAAACTATATAAAAACATAATAAATTTATTTGATTTAAAAAACAGAGTTTTGTTCACTGAATGGTAATTTATTGTGTTGTGTTTTTCATGCTTGCTTTTGTTTTGCCCAGTTTTATAAGAAGTTCAAACAAAATGTAAAAAATTTTTATGGCTTAATATAAATAAATACTGTTATATTTGACCATTTTTTTATATAGGTCACCTACACCAATATAACTTCACCTAACCTGATGTATATGTGTATCTGCATAAGCTGAAGGCAAAGTTTCAGCTAAGAGGATCACCTCTATAGACACCTACAATATTATAATGGTGGCCAACAATAGAACAATTGGAAGTCAGCTTGACGGTAACATATTGAAGTAGGCTGTACATAGCGGAATTCCATTAATAAAGAAATATATTGAAGAAGGAGAACCCACCACTCACCAATGGTTTAACAATTCCAACGATAGCAATGGTAAAATATCACTAATTGTCATGAAAAGAAATCAGCAAGGAGCTCTTGCAAGCAACGAGCAAATAATAGTCAAATATCCTACAAAAAACTCAAACAGAAAAATATGCTCTACAATCAGAACCGTTGTCTTTTATTTCAATTTCGAAAATTAGTGAGATAGTTGGAGGCAATGAGCAGTTTTCCAGTAGATATAATCAGTTGGTTTTTAGTCACCACAAAATAGCGCTAGACTAAGCTTTTGGTAGTTTTTTAATTTGCATTGCGGAGGCCAATTTAGTCTAAGGCAAGACAAGCAATTACACTACGAATTCAATGGATTAAGGTTTTAAGATCGGATGAAGACATGTCCGGTCGTCAGCTAAAAAAGTATGTATACAACATAATTATGCTCCGAGAACCGAAGAACATTTTTCCATAAATTAGGGAACACTAATATGTGGCCCCACTCTTCTTACCAAAGGTGCCGTCTGCGCCATCTAGCGTGTCTTTGGGAAAGCTATAAATACCTACTAGAAAACTGTTCATTGCTGTCCTCTATCATTTGTAGGTTTATTAGCAACAAAAGAGTATTCACCTATCACCTGTTTCTCTATTCTCAAAACATATTTACTCTCATTACCATTTAAACTAAGTTCTTCTCAGAAGAACACATGAATAATAGGCAAATAAACATGTCCAAGAATGCTTTATACCGGTATGAATGAGGAAATGTGCCACCTGCGGACTCGATGTATCGACTTACTGAGATACAGTAATAACTAGGTTAGTGTGCCGGCCTGTAGCTCGTGTATGACATAGCAATAATAACGATCCGATCTCTAGGGCCAGTCGCTTGTTGTTGAGGAAGGACAAAAGTTATAGTTGAAGAATATCTTAGCAGACCAATAGAACAGTACTATAATTAGCTATAAGTTTTTTTGTTTCAGAGGTTTATCTTTTCAGAGGTCACTATTATTGTCTTTTAATAGGTTATAAATAAGGATCACTTTTTTATAGCCATTGTTATTTATTATCTTTTCTGTTTGATGCTATTGTTATTATTACTGTCAATAGGTACTTACTAAACTGGATCAGAGGGTTTTTTTCGGTAATTGATAAGTACGTAGTGTTACGCAGGCTATCTTTACAACCCTTAAGTATTGTAAAAAAAATATAATTTTTTATAAAAAATAACATGAAATTTCGCTAAATAACACGTTTGTATCTCAAAATATCTCAAATATAATCTCAAGAGATATAATTTTGTTTATTTACGTAAATTACTCAAAGTGAAAGCAAAAAAATATATGTTTACATCAACGACATGTTTGAAATAAGAATTTGAGGTAAAACCGTAAACAACTGAGAATTCGTGCATTTACGAATGATGTTTACGAATGTTGCCGTAAATCCGCCTCGTGCCGGTTTTTCTACTTACCGTCTATTTAGTCATAGTGGCTAATCGTTATAATTTGGAATAACGATACGTCTTTTAATTTGAAATAAAGGCGTGATTCCGTAGTCAACTGCATACGATAGCAGGCTACTGACGCATGCAGCAGATGATTGTCTATTGTTTTTAATCCCTTGCAGCGTCACAATGGAGACGTTTACCTATATCGAGGATTAACAAGTAATGTATGTGAAATAATGAAAATATGTATATATAGACAAATGAACGGATTGCGGGCCTGATATTCTTTTATTTCGATGGATGATATGTGCGGTCGGATGACCTGTAGTGCATTACTTTTTAAACTCTGAAATGAATAAAGGGCGGGGAACGGGATCAGAAATCCAAGCAGCGGTAACGGGATCAGAAGTCCACGGGGGCGAAGCCGCTGGCAACAGCTATCACAGCTTTAATTAGCTTTATTACTAAACCAATTTGGAATAATCCTTTGATAGCTTGTTGTGTGTTCGCAACTTCTTAATTACACATATTTGGGGTAAACATAGCACTTTAATTAATGGACGGGTTTTCAACTTAGTTTTGATTAATCGTCGATAACAATATTTTCCGTACTTACCGTAAACACTAACAGCATTTTTAGAGCTGAAAGATGAACTGTCGGTTAATATTTATTAGTGGTAACCGAGGCTTTAAAAAAAAAAAAAAATGTGCCATTTGAGTAGAGAGGAGAGAGAGAGAGAGAGGGGGGACGTAGTTAGCCTTCCCGGAAAGCGAAACCTATGCTCGGGCCCTCTCCGTGAGTGGCGGCGCTGTCGTGAAACAAATTACTACACCACGATGGTAATAACAAAGTGCCGTCGATTCGATAGAAGAAGAAGACTGCCATTTGACCTACTAGGTCAGGTGGCAGTCGCTTTCAGAATAACCTGATAGGTCTCGGGTCGATAGGTAATAATGTTAGTTGCAATTGATGTTCTTTAAAAAAGGAAAAACATTTTTTTTTGAAATGACTGTAAAATAGACAGACACTTAATTTGTACATACACCATCAGTCTCTGAAGCTTTTCCCAACTCAGTTGGGGTCGGCTTTTCCAGTCTAACTGTGATGCGGCTGAACTTCGATATTTTCCGTGAAGCGGCTGCCATCTGACCTCCACAACCAATGGTCAAATGACCAATGGCACTATCGAAGTTCCAAGTTAGATAAGTTGAACTTTTGAGGGCTCCAACTACCCGTAACGACGGCCATAGATTTTTGTATGGCAACCGGGTATGTATGTATGTTTAATTTGTACATACACCATTTACAAATAAAGTGATGACTTGAAAATATTTCAATTCAAAGTACAGTGATACCCGTTGCGGTACATATCTCTTTAGCATAAACAAATAGTACACTCATAAAAAAGCTCTGGAGCGGTTCATGTTGATTGAAATATTACTTTGAGCTTAAAATAAAGCTTTATGTAAGCAATTGAGACTTTTATATAAATAAAACAGTACTGTAAATAACAAACTTTACATAGGTACTCGTAGGTATAGTTGCCGGCGTATATCTTGACCCCAAAAATATCAATAAATTCATCTATATTGTAGTACGTGTTTGTAACTTCGAAAAGCATCGAAAAGTCATTGGTGTGGGACATGATAAAACCTGGTATCGAACCCGAGACTTCGTCTCAGCAGTCCATTACCACTTGGCAAATTTATTATCGTATAAATGTTAATATTTCAACTATTATTTCAATCTTTCATTGCTCCACTCGTCATAAGGCATAGACGCCATAGGGGTCCTCGTATTATAATGCCGCCAATCGGGCACTTTGTAAGAAAACGGATATGCAGAAAATAACTTCCTAACTGAAAGTGATGCAGCTAAATACGTCTGGAAAAATTTGAACCGATTGCGATACGGTGTAAATCGCAAGGAAATTAATAACGTGCTTAGCCGCACAAGCACTACCAATTAACGTCTTGTAGAGTATCAGACGGATCTCCCCAATAATGCACATAAAAACTTGCATTGCGCGGAAATCAAACCCGCGCCTCTTGCGTAGCAGTCACGTTTACCACTGTTACGTCATAAAGATGAAAAACCATTTGTATGCACGAATTTAAATCTGTCCTGTGTGTTGCTATGCAAAAATAGCTAAAACTACCCAAGAATAGATATGTGTATTTTTACTCATAAAAGTATATACTACGTACTGAATACTTATGTACAGTGGGCTCTAACAGTTTCTGGACATCCTAAAATCTATTACCAAAACTAACATAGAGCCTATAAAATAAACTAGATAGATTACCTATATTGTTTCATGTATAAGAAAACTAGCTGTTGCCCGCGGCTCAATGTACCTATCCTATGAGGGTGAATGTAGCTTACTAATAGTTAATATTTTTTTACGGGACAGTAGTTTTTAAGTCTATTCATTACAAACACATACAGTAATACTTGTTCTTCTTTATAATATTAGTGTAGATAAGTAAACTCATGTATCAGTAGTAGCCTAAACTAAATTACATTAATAAGTAGATCTTTTATCCAGTAGCTTCTAAAACTAGTATAAAATTCAAAATTCAAAAATCATTGATAGACCACTAAACGGCACTTACAAAACGTCGATATCAACAATAATTTACAAATTAGTAGATTCGAAACGCTGCCCCGGCCTGTGAAGACTCCGGCAAGAAACTCAGCGTGCTTTTTTTTGGTCTATTTACAATCATTTACTTAGTTTGAAATGTTCCCTCTTTATAGTTAGTTGTGTAGTGGCATTATATCATACATTATTAGTTTCAAATTGTCTGTCAAACTTTTTGAGCCCACTGTACTATACATTTATTGGCAAATATAATAATATTGTTTCAGCTGGTTTTTATGTTCCCGCCCGATTCATACATAAATATTCAATGGTTATATCGTTGAGCGCGTGCCAACAGACCGTATCGGATTAATGCTATTAGTAGCGATATTAATCATATGGGATTCGCAGATTTTGACGTCCATCGTTATCATAACACTTGTTGTATTCTCAAGAACGTGGTGATATAATATAAAGTCAATAACAACATATCCCCGAGGGTGTAGGCAGAGGTGCTAGCACCCACATTTAGCCAGTTTATGTTAAGGTCCTAATGTAATAGGTGGCGAGCCTATTGCCATTAACCGGGCACTTATAAACCAGCGATAAATACACACATAACTTCGAAAAGCTTCGAAAAGTCATTGATGTGTGCTATGGTAAAACCTGGGATCGATCCCGAGACCTCGTCTCAGCATTCCATTACCCATACCACTAGGCTACCGCGATTTGAAATTTAACGAGATCAGATAAAGTTTCCGACTTTAAATTAAATAGACCTTCAACTCTTATAGAGTCAAGTTCACTACACAATAATCATATTTTTATATCATCATATTATCTTAGCACTGTTTCTGTTTACATCTGAGGTTTTTCTGGAGGAAATGAAACCCTGTGCCAACCCGCCTCGTCAGCGTAAAAACAGTAGGCCAAACCTCCCAAAATTTAAAGAGGCCTATGTCCAGCAGTGGATTACGATTGTTTAAATGATTAATTGAATAATGAAGCTGACATAAAAAAAAAATTAAAAGCTGCGCTAAGGTCTCATCCATAAACTAGCAGATGTACGAAGTAACAGCATCGCCCCAAAATGGCTGTAACATAGACTATATTGCATTGCGCGATAGCCGACATCCACGCGGGTGAAGCCGCGGGCAACAGCTAGTTTAATAATATAGAGATAAAATCAATTACTAAATGAGAAATTTGAGTAAAGAAACAGGTAAAGATTCTACCTTCAAATGAGGGAAACCTTCAACTATTGCAGGGTCAAGTTCAACTTCGCGATCGTCACACACGTATACATTGTTAAGAGAAATATTCTGTTCCGTTCAATGTAAAGATATTCCTTTAGGCTCACAATGACGACTTCCCAAAATGACCAGTTTTAATAAGACCACATTTCAAAAGGAACGCTTCATAAATAGTCTGTTTGTAAATACGTTAGTTGCCCATGAGCTTTCCTTTACGAAACCACAAACTGGCCACGAGGAATCGTGTCTGTCTCTGTAGGCATTAGAATTAAGACGCAATGTTACTAACATTATGTAATTATAATTACACGTGTACTTACATACATATATTAAATTTGTCTCATTTATTCATCTGGACTTCTGATCCCACACCTGGGAAAAGTTTTCCTCCAATGCTTTCCCTGTGTGGATTGTTCCAGACACCAGATTTGTTCTTCCTTTTTACATGCATCAGTACAGTAGTATACATCTTCACAAAAATATATGAAAAAATGTTAGCAGGATTAACTTCAGCCATCAACCCTTTTTTCGTACGAGATATCTCCACGGATACCAATCTCACCGGAGCCGGTAAGAGAGGTTATGTCGAACTCGAGCCGACTGAAACGCACGCTGTCTTTCAATCTCTAGTTGCCGGTGGTAAAATCGTAGCGAAAATATCCCTTGGACTCCAGCAGACCATCAACCCTGCGTTAATTACAGCCGCATTCGAAGTTGTTAATTTTAATATTTTCAAACAAATTCATATAAAAATACTTAGTTATCTCGTTGATAATCTAGTAAATATACCATGCCCCCTAACCTCTGTAGTTAATAATGACAACGATTACCACTGTGATTGAGATTACAGAAGATAATCGTTGTCTCGGTCACGGTCAACTCTTATGACGCGTCTACATTTAGGTAACATTTTGCCGTGACCGTGTCAGAAGTGCGAGCCCGTCGCGTATTGGCTGTGTGATAGCCGAGCTTAAAGGAAACCATCGATCGACTGGTGGCCGTGTCAGCACAACTCTAGTTTGTGTACCCGCGTGTCACAAGTTGTTACGTTCACACTCAAGATTGGTCTTGATGTTACGCTGTCCGGTCCGCTGTTCATGTCACAAATGTAGACGCACCTTTACGTCTTACAGCATCTGTGTGTTTAGTAGAATTCTTTATCCTTACCATCACGTGCTATTAATAGTGCATGGAGTAATTGTTTGGGTTAGCGCGTGATAATATACGCAACCAGATCTTAATTCCAATCGTAAATTAGTAGACATTTATAAATAGGCTTGGTTATTCTTATCTTTTTAAGAAAGTGGTTTACAATCCTTGTTTGATTTAAGTGGTTAAAATATGGTGTTGTGTACAGTACTCAAATATGATGTAAAGGTTGTAAAAAAGCGTCGAAATAAGTTTAGGTTTGCTCAAATTATTTGCTTTCTTTGATTTCAAAATTAAATACCTTAGTAAAATATTGTATTTAATCAAAATAAGGTAATTTTATGAAGGTGGATCTTAGTAGACCTTTCGGTGAAGATAGTTACGTTTGCACTTGCTGAATATAGACAAAACAAACAGTTTTTATATTGATATTAAACAGTAAATTTTCATTGTTTTTAATTATGTAAGCTTTTTTTCATCTAGGACACGCCGGAAGATTTGACTTCGCCTCGCCTGATGGTAAGCTGTAGGCAAAGTCTCAGGAAAGGGTTACATTAGAAAAAAGTACAGTGTTACAAAGATGGCGCTCAGTTTGACGGCCTCATCAGATGCATTTTACGCCCCGCTTAAAGGACCCGGGGCTGTATGAAGAAGAAAACAGCCAATGTGATCAGTAATGTGTTCAGCTAACACGGATGGCGAGTGCACTTCCCTTGTTGAGTCACTTAACTACACTAATACATAATCTTATGTCATATATCCAGTGAGTTATATTACATAAGACAATTTGTATTGACATAACTCTTTGGCAAACACACTTTTTCTAAATAACTCCATTCAACTTCCACTAATATAATGAACTCTCCTTTCTAATAACTCGTTATATACCTCTGCTGTACCCTTTGTATAGATACATAACATAACATAAACTCACGCCTATGTTCCTCAGCCTACTAAGGTGCTAGCACGTACATTTTACCAGTTTATGTTTAGGTCCCAATGTAATAGGGGGCGAGCCTATTGCCATTAACCGGGCACTTATAAACCTGCGATAAATACACACATAGCTTCGAAAAGCATCGAAAAGTCATTGGTGTGTGCCATTGTAAAACTTGGGATCGAACCCGAGACCTCATCTCAGCAGTCCATTACCCCATACTACTAGGCTACCGCGGTACTCTGGTATAGATACCTCTGATGTGAACAATGAACAAAACAATATCATCCTTTGCGTCGCGCAGTCGGGTAAAAACAGTTAAGATTTCCGCGGTTGATTGATAAATAGGTACTTATCATTGTTTATTTAGTGATTATTGACACGGTATTATGTATTTTATGAGCAAAACAACATTCCAATAAAAATACATTCACGCATTTGCGTCTTATAATGGGTTAACCGAGGTAAGACCATAATGCATAATTGTATTAGCTAAGGGATAGTTAAAATTATAAATTTGCAAATTTCGGATATTGTTGGAATGCGGGTAAAGGGCCGGTAAATGCGATGATTGAAGGATCTGTCTGTATTTTGACGAAGGAATACAGTCTACAATAGAATAAAGAAGTACCTACTTTTTATTTCTGGAATAGGCACGGGTATAAGAACGGGCTTATAATTCTACGTACGCAACGCAAAAATATTATTGAGAATCTGTGAGATATTAAAAGATTTTCGTCTTAATTTTCACAAGAAAATCTGAATTAAAACGATAACGTTATCAGTCAGTGTGTAAATTATCCGCAGATTACACACGTTAGGTAAATATATGATAAGTTTATTCTGGAGATAGGTTTAGTTTAGCTTAAGATAAGTAAATAGTTGAGTGTTTGGCCATGACAATGCATTAAACGTGTATGAAATTAACTTCGCTTAGCCTTACCTACATAATTAAAGGCAAAAAGGTAGGACATGACGGTATCTTCCATTCTAATTGAGCAGTCCGACTGGGGATGAACCTTCGCCCTACACAATCCGCGGCTAATAATAACCTTGCGTTGTATTCTCGCCGGTGAGAGGGGTAGCCTAGCCAGAGCTCACCAAAGAGGGTTAGAGGCTATCAGTTCTTATAATTTTTCAAAAACATACACGAACAAATTTTTGAGAATACCCACAATACACAATAAAATAAATCGCGAAATAAACACAAATTAATATTACAAAACGTGTTAACAATGAATGTTTTACCAGAGGATACTGAAAGAAAAAAAAAAATTGAATTGTCGTGAGGTGTGTTTATATCAGGTTAAGTCGAAAAGATATCAAGTTTTTTTTAATATGAATAATTCATCACACAAATCTTGAAAACCAGACCTACGTAACCCACTATAATTTTTATTCGACAACATTAGTGCGCAATAAGTACCTAGCACGTAATAAATTTGGTAACAACGCATGGTACTTTATCTTGGTCGACATCAATTGTTTATGGCAAAAAAATATAGCTTTTTTTTACTATCTACAAAACATTACGAGATTTGGCAAACTGGCTAATTCTATTTTCGAATATATTGGGCCTCTACCATGAACTTTTAAAACAGGTTAATAATGAAAGGGTCAAATAATATTAGTAGGTACACGTCCTTTAGGACCGTCTTCATCTGCCATGAGAAGGGTGGTCTCCCAAGAGTGTAAGCATAAACATGAATAACATAACATTCAAAACATCAACATGTGAATAATAAACATATGTACTTAGATATAAAGGGCATGGTATGTAGGTGTACCTAAGGAAAACACGGAATATTTTCCTCAGTAGTTAAATAACTGGAACTGTTGAATCTTACAACGTAAATGGTATTCATCTGAGATCCTTGATGTAGTTTTTGTACACAATAATCGTTTTCTTAAAATAAACCCAAATATTATATTTATTCTCCAATTTGTTTATAGTAGGTATATTATAAAACTATAGGGGAATAGGGAAACGCGCCCGAAGCACCTAGCCGTGTTCTGGGTACCTATACCTACATTGTTGTTGGCATACAAAATATGACTTGGTATTTTTATACCGTTTTATTTGCATTATTTACTCCCCATCATGTTAATAAAACAAATTAAACAATAATTTTATAAGTACACAATACATCAACACGCATTATGGCGCGATAATTTTTTTTTCTAGCGATCTAATTATTGCCTCATTTAGCTTCACTAATACAATGAGGAGTGAATAAAGCAATATAATTAAACTGTAAAAAAATACCAAATCGTATTTTTTTTTCCAATCATATTTAGTACACACCCGAAGGCTCCTTTAAATGGTAATCATGATTAGTACTGAAGAATACTTCATTCAGAACAAATAATGTTAATTCAACACATTATTGCGTTGATTTTGCAAAATATTATAGGTACTCTTTAAGTAAACGATGGACATGTTGACCATATTGAGACTGTTGGCCAATTTACATAATGGCCAATTTATTACCCACCGATTAAGTAACAGTGATGACACTGCAACTGTTATTACAAAACGTGGATTAACAGCAAAACCACCCATCCCAAACCCATGATGACTTAAACGGAGTTCATGTAGTTTACGTTAATAATTACAATATGTCATCACTATCACTATCACTATCACTACATAGTATAAAATAAAGTCGCGTTCTCTGTCCCTATTTTTCTTGTCCCTATGTATGCTTAAATCTTCAAAACTATGCAACGGATTTTGATGCGGTTTATTTTAATAGATAGAAGGGTTAAAGAGGAAGGGTTATATGTATATAACATCATGCTACAACAAACAGGTGCGGAGCAGGAATGAAAAATGTTGCAAAAACGGGGTGACGCAGACGAAGTTGCGCGGGTCAGCTAGTTAATGATAATTAACGTGATCATGATATATACAGGGTGTAAAGGGAACGCTCCCGAAGCCGAAGACCCCTGGTATACCACGATTAGACTTCGGGGACTTTTCCTTAACACTATATAATAATATATATCTTTTAATTGCTTGTTGTTTCGACCAGGTTACACCAGTCGTGGTTACAACTTAGAATTTAGATTTATTACATGAATCAAAACACGCTTAAACGTTAAACCTTGGGTTTTGAACTTTTGTGTTTACTTTAAGTGCGGCATAAGTTAAGCGAAAACTGTGTACCTACTTTTCTATGTCAGATACCTACTTTCCCATCCTAAGTCAACATTATGGAGGAAGGATATCGCTCTAGGAGCGATAATATTAATACGTGTAGGAACAGTTGTTTTATATTACATACATACATGCATATGCTCACGCTCATAATCCCCAAAAGAGTAGGCAGAGGTGTATTAAACACCCACATTTCGCCAACTATGATTTTCAGACCGTCGTAATAGGGGGCGAGCCTATTGTCGCCAATCGGGTACTTTGTACAAAAATCCTAACCGATAAATAAATTTAGAAAAATATTTTTTGATCCTATTCCTTGCTATGTCTAAATTGAAAGGAAATTAATTACGTGCTTAGCCGTACAAGCACTACCAATTAACGTCTTGGAGAGTAACAGCTGTTACTTTTGTACCTAGTATAAAAAAAACTGTTCCTACAAAGTATGTCGTGCGGTATTCCAAGATTAATAGGCTATGACACCATCAAATTTACGACGAGCACACGCCACTTTCTAGAGAGTACCCAATAAAAACACAACGTCGTATAGTAATTGTGGTGGTTGCGTAACTTTACCGGCGTTACGCAACCTTACTGCACTCGACATTTCCTGCTATTGTGATGTTATATAACTATGGCTAACTTAATTAGTTATGTCTTCATTTTTATTAAAAAGATAAACTGTTGCTAAGTGATACTTCTTGCACGTTGGGCGAGAAATGATAGCCTTCTGCCGATTTCAATAAATATAAATTTATTAGAGGACCTATCTATAGTTCTCTGATGCAACTGATCAGCCGAAAGCACTAAAAAATTTTCCCCTAGGAGTAAGTACAAGTCGGTTTTGTAATGACCAGAATTCGAATCCAATACCTCTCTTTTGATAGCCGACTCCTTAACCACTAACATTCCAATCTTTATGCTTATTTCAAGAAAAGAAAATATGTTCGATCCATTTTTTGGACTGAAATTTTAATTGATTAATTTATCTTTCAGATGTAGGTACAAAGAGTTTACCTATTATTCATTATACTTACTTAAAAATATGTCTGCACTTGGCCAAATAAAGTAATAATACAATTAGTACACAGTACATACTCTATTTAAATTATTGACATGAAGAAGAATTGCATGATTAACGCAAATTGCAAACAGAATTAATTAATTTATAACAATGGAATAACTATTTCGTTTACATTTGTAGTTTATTATTTTACTAATTGTAAGAGTACACTGGAATAATTATTTGAATTTTGTATTATTACATACATGACATATTCTCACCCTGAAGGTATATTAAACACCCACATTTCGCCAACTATGATTTTCGGTCCCACGTAATTGCGGGCGAGCTTATTGCCGCCAATCGGGCACTTTGTAAAAAAAAATAGTATGCCGAAAAAAAATCCTACCAGAAAATGTTGCAGCTATTTGCAGCAACAGCCGCAGAAAAGCCTTATAGCTATTACAGTAAAAAATACTGAAAAGAATTTCTTTTAAGCAACAAATTAGACATTCATTAATTATAATTGTATAACTATGAAAAATACCACTATAGAAACGATATCGAATCAGCCGGTCCGATACGAAACTTCATTTCCTTGTAGCACTCTAAAAAACTGTACAACCCCAACCTGTTGGCCAGACTACGTGAAAACAGTAGGCCTAGGCCTTTTAATATTGATAGAGGCCTATGTCCAGCAGTATACTGTGATACGCTAAATAATTGATTGACTGATTAACGGTAAAGAAGTTGAGTGTTCTGCACGCACGCCTGATCCTTCTTCTTACATTTCCGGATTCTTCAAGCTCTATCTGTCGAGGTAATCAGAACGGTGAGCGGTTTTAGTCGGTTTGAATCTGATATAGTTCGATCCTCCGTGGATATAACCGCCTCCGCGAAATTGCTGAACAGAAGAAAAATTCACTCGAAAAAAAATTAGCTACGTCACGGTAACTTTTTTATCAAATTTAACGTTTACTATCGAATGGAGAACAGTTAAAATTAATACATTTAAAATAACATCAACCACATTGAAAATTCGCTCTTCTTACAATAAGAATGTGAGCGCGAATGAGGTTCTCAGGTCAATACCAAATACCACACTAAGTCAATACTAATGCTCCATTGTATGGAAATGACCTCATAACCTGCCGACGACATAGTTGCATCGACAATATAACCACTTCATTATAGTACGTTTCTTTTATGACTATCTTGATAAAGATGCAGAAAGAAATGCAGCTATGTATAACGATCAATACATACCGACTACCGCTCATTTTTGTCCGCGGTAGCGGTTTAATGCTATTGTTACATCGAAATATGATATACGGTTCTTATGTATCTCATCACTATTGTTCGGAAGACTTAAAACTCTAGGGTTGTCAAGCCGTCAGTCAAAGTAATTAAATAATAGGTTAATTTTAATTTAGCATGCAAATATTTGATTTTGGTTTCTTCATCCTAATATAATGATTAACTTTTGCTTACAGGTTTTAATAATTAACTGTTTTCAATTCCCTTTTAAGCTAATTGCTGTTCATTGGGTAGGTTATACTCCGATCCCATTTCGAGACGTTAATCTTATAAATTCTTTTAATAAATGTTGTGTTTCCGGCGGTGAGTAGAGTAGCTAGAGCTGGGAAGACCGAGAAGCCCTTTTTTGTCTTCTGCACTGACAGCACAGATACTCTCTTAACCTTTTCCATTCACTTTAAACAAATCATTTATTAGATAACGTCTCGAAATGGGATCGGAGTATAACCTACCCAATTAACGCGTACACAAATTCAGTATAGAGGACATCATAAAAACCATAAAAACAGCCGCGGTAGCCTAGTGGTATGAGTAATGGACTGCTGAGACGAGGTCTCGGGTTCGATCCCAGGTTTCACCATGGCACACACCAATGACGTTTCAATACTTTTCGAAGTTATGTGTGTATTTATCGCAGGTTTATAAGTGCCCGGTCAGTGGCAATAGGCTCACCACATTATCACATTGGAACCTAAACATAAGCTGACCAAATGCGGGTGCCTCTTTTTCCCTCTTCAGTGATATAGGCGTGACTTTATGTTATGTTATGGACATCATAAAAACGCCAAAATAGTTTAAAACAAAGGCGCGGTTCACTCTCTTAATAATGTTGTTCTAATATATGTACAATTATTTACATTCACACGTAACATAAGTATATAACACTAGTAGTTCACTTACATACTTCTCTAATTATATAACATTAGTTAGTAGGCTACTTAACTGTGCCCGCTCATGTTTCCGGTTGTGTGATCTATTCTTATAACTAAGTGTTCAGTGAATTATCATAATTACTACTTATGAGTGCAAATTAATACTTATATAAATTATAATGGTCATGTCACACGGGAGCATCGGCTTCATCATTTTCCATGTGAAGTGAAGGTCTGTCGTGGTATGGACATACTATGAGAAGAGATGATAGTAGGTAATATTGTAAAAAAGGTAAAAAATATGAATGTAGAGGGCTTTAGGAGCAGAGGTTGGCCTAAAAAAAGATGGATGGATTGTGTGAAAGAAGATATGGGAAAGAATGGGGTGCCTGATGAAATGATATCGGATAGGAATGTGTGGAGGAGAATGACATTTTGCGCCGACCTCGAGTAATTGGGATATAGTATACAGTACAGAGGGAACACGATGATTCCATTAGTTTGTATTACCTATTCTGTCATGTACGACGGGACGACGGCACCTCCTTATTATGTACATTAAAAATATAAAGAAAAACGCTTTAATCTTCGTTAAACTTCTGTTTCAAATAAAGGTTTTTTCGTAAATAGTATATTATGTGTATATCTGGAAACAGGATTTCAAAATCTTTCGTCATGCCTATTAACTGCACCACTATAATCAATCGATGGACTTGATGTAATAACATACCTATGTTATGTACTTTTTGTGTACCTACTAAAAAACATATGTTAACTACATACAAAAAACACGAGGTAATCCTCTCTTTTTTGCCACTATTGAAAGATTATTACTATTCCGAATGTAGGTCTTTGTAATGTGTATAATTTATAATTTACTTTTATTCAATTAAATTTAGAGAAGAAAGAATACACAATAAAGAATATTTAAAATTAATATGCGACTAGAAAGCCGACCCTAACTGACTTGGCAATATGTTCAGAGAATGATGAATGATGAATAAAGAATACACAAGAATAAGGAATACAATATTTAAACTGTTCTGTGAATAATATGTCAACTTTTTCAAATCGATTTAAAATTGGAATGGAAGGCTCACTCTTCAAATTTTATACTAATTTGCTTATGTTGGTAAGATTTACTTATGTGAAATTAACCATTATTTTATTTGTGACAATCCTGACTTCACAATATTGGCATGATGACGACATATCCTGTGTGAATTTGTGTCTGTCTCGCTGTCCAATTGTATTTATTACTTCTGCAAATTGTGCATGTACATGTTAATTGACATATTTTACTTAATACTTATAAAAATACGTTGAGTTGAAGTGTCATACTTCATTCAAGATTAGAGTTTCCAAGCTGCAAAATTTTACTGTTTAACAAAATCCGCTATTTGTTGCTAAAAGTTGCAAAAGTTACCTACTTATGTGTTATTCCAGACTTTACTTTATGCCTGTGCCATGTTTTAGCCAGATTCGTTCAGTCGTTTAGACGTGATTGAGTAACAAACATTCGAACACTAGTACCAATGCTTAAACGTATTTCTTGTAACCAGCTTAAATGGTGTAATAGGTTAAAAATACTATTCGGATCAGAAAAAAATACTGCATCTCATATTGATATGATAAAAAAATACTTACATCGTCACCATTACAAAATTCCCCCTGTCCATTTTCAATACAAGAATCTTGTCTTTTTGCCTTACTTTTTATCTTTTTCTACTTACAGCAATTAATGTTGAGATTTTTGAATACCGTAAAAACATTGATGTTAGACCTTGCCTTACAAATCTTTACAACTTACGACGTTTTTCTTGTCTGAAAATAAAAACTAAATTGCCGTATCAAATAATCTGTAAAAAGAACTTAGCAATTATTTGATAGTTACATTTGAAGGCTGCTACTAAAATATAACTATGTATATTGTATGTAATCTGCGATTTTTAGTTTAAAGTTATGATTTTTTCTATTTTTAAAAGTTTTCCGATTTTCCTGAAAAGTTTAAGACGTTTCCGATATGCAACCTATATTGTGGATCGATCCGTATGTGCTAATAACAGTTGTACGAGTAGGTAATATAAACATAACACAACATAAACTCACGCCTATATCCCCGAAGGGGTAGGCAGACGTGAGTACCCACATTTCGACAATTCATATTTAGGTCTCAATGTAATAGGGGGTGAGCCTATTGCCACTAACCGGGCACCTATAAACCTGCCCTAAATACACACATAACTTCGGAAAGCATCGAAAAGTCATTGGTGTGTGCCATGGTAAAACCTGGGATCGAATCCGAGAACTCCTCTCAGCAGTCCATTAACAAGTAATATAACAGGTATAGTAATAGGTCGTAGTTATATCTGCTTCATACTACATAATATAGATTGTTCTAAGTCGCGAAAGTCAGGTTCCTTGATCAAGTATTTAGAGAAAGCGCATAGTTCGCCTACTTGCGGGGCTGCCTAGCCCTTGACTCAGTAGAACTGGTCTTATTGCCAGCTTCGAGTTCAAGGAACTAAGGTATTGTAATTTAATTTATTCATTTTATCTCAATTAATTTTCTTATTTATTTACATTTTTGAATAATATTATAAAAATACGTCTATATAAAAATAAAGCCACAAAAAATAGAGTGCACCGAGTAAAGAGTACAACGTTCTGATTGAAGCCCTAAACCCCTGATACCTATTATAAATTATTGATAATACACTTGTTCTTCTTCAATATATCGTGGAGAAGTACAAGTGTATCATTAATAACAATAAGCTCCACAAAAATCCAATAAATAAACGGTATAAATAGTCTGATATTTATTACTTTTTTAAATAATATTACGGAAGATATGGAAAATGCTAAACGTTAAGTCCTCCCTTTGTCATTATAATTTATTCTGTGCCTTTTGTTGACAATATTCCAACAGTTAATAATTCAACGCTTTGTATTATAAAAAACAGAATTTGCAAATTTTCGGCGACACAAATAACTAGATTATGGATTGTTATTTACATTTTGTTTGTTTAGCTTGTCGTACCAATAACATCTACAAGGTTAACTTCGATTTAAAAAAAAACTTCCTTAAAAATTTCTAGGATCATTCTCCAGTCAGACGTGCTATGGGCAGATAATTTAAGGAAAAATACTTGTGGTTAACGTAACAAAACAGATATACTTCCTTTTTGCAATACGTGCTGTGATTTTGAAGATGCAACGTGTTCGAAATGAATATCTTGTCTGAATACCGAATACTTGCAATACTTGTAAGATTCGGAGTGTAAGATATCTTACTTTCAATGAATATAGTTTTTAATATAATATTTTTTATCGTGCGAATATCTTACGAATGCCTCCCGCTGGAGCCAGAGGTGGTTATATCGTGGTTATATCGAATTCGTACCAATCAAAACCAGACGACCACTTCGGCCGCGTACAAAAACTTAGGTTCTTAACCAGTTACAGTTGAAGAAAAAAAAGGTCGTCATGGGATATCGACGTTATGTCTCGTAACCAAGTTTTGGTTAAAAAAATAACTCATACTCTTAGGTAATTGAGAGTGTGTCAAACTACTACAAGCAGTCATAGGGTTATTATGAACCGAGCAATCGTCATCAGTGCTTAAAATCATTATCAGGTGGGCCGTGTGCTTGTCTGCCACCTAAGTGGTATGAAAAAACTCCCCACTTAGCTTGTATTCTTACGGCAATTTTCCCATGAAACGGGTATTTTCTGAAAAAGGAACATATTGCAACCTTTTCGGGGTAGGTTGATTTAGAATTTATTTACTGTTTCTACTTGCAATATCTTGCAATATATAATAGCTTGCAATATCGAATTTAGCATTATTAAAATTATCGATTTACAACATTTTATTGAGCTGTAATAGGGAAGTGAGATAGTCATTATAAAAATACGGAAGCGAACTTACGACTCTTTAGCATGGGAACCAATGTCACCGAAGTCACGTCACTTGAGCGAGTTCTGCGAATTAGGAATGAACAATGACGTGTGATCATTTCATTAGTGAACATTCATAACAGTAAATTTCAAGTCACCTATACAACATACCAGAAGAAGTAAAGGGAACCAGCTTACGCGGCAGATCACCTGCGCTGGACTATAGCCTTAGCACGAAATACTATCAAATTTGTAATGTAAAGGTATCGACGGAACGGAGCTTGCGATTGGCGGGCTTCACACGCACACCGGTTCACAAGAGGCAGACTGCCAATAACAATGCTCTGTAATCTCGAAACCTTTACATTACGAATTCGATAGTATTTGCTATAAGGCTACTGATCAGGTTAAATCCACAATGGGAAGCGACGTATCCGACTGCGCTAGACAGTTTGCAAACAGAGAGAGATGGCGAGAGATCGTGAGGGAAGCTGTGTCCACCTTTAACACTAAGGCGGTCACCTCATCGTAACCACGACCGCTCTGTCAAGAGCAAAAAGCTAAGAAAAAGATACAATTTTACGCTTAATATATTATTTTTAGGAGCTATTTCTGTCTGATAACACTAAAGGGAAGTCTTCGCTAGAGCATCCGTTCTTCAGTAGATGTATCAGCTTTCAGACTAGTAAAAGTTTGTTATTATGTTTTGTTGTTTGTTACTCAATCATGCTCAAACGGATGAACAGATCTGGGTCAAATTTGATAGGATAGATTACCTTCTGAAGCAATATATGTATAGGTTAACATAATTCCTGAAATAACTTTCAACGATTTGCAGCAAGATGCCCCTGAGTCTGCCAGGGTACGAGAGATAGGTCTTGTATTATCTTACGTCTGTCAATCAAATACCTATAGAAGGCATGCGTTTTAGTCGGTTCAAGTATATAATAATCACCTCCACCACTACCAGGCTCCACATTATTCTAAATTAATGGAACCGAAACTCGGACTCTAAACTGAGTACCTCAGATGCAACATAATATTGTTTATAATACGCACGTACTTAAACATATTTTATAGTTGGTAGGTAAATTGTATGGCATAAAACACGTCGTCGTAAAAATCGTATTAAATCGTGTATTGCTGAATTAATTATCTATAAATCACTAGCTATATTAACGAGCCATTTTACTAATCCACTAAGATTTCTACATACGGTGTGTGTGTATGTGTGTCACGTCGCATGTTTGTTAACCCTCTTACGCGGATTCATATCCGACAGCAAACGCGATTACGTCATAAAATAGTTTTTTTTTTAAACCTTACCAATTAGTTTTTGTTTAATAACTTGCACAGTAAGTACGATGTCATAATTCCTATTTAACCCTAACTAAGATATCTTTAAATATTTACTCTGATCATCTATTGATAAAAAATAATCGCGAAATATGTTGCTTAGCGCAAAACTCGAAGACAGTTGGACCAATTTAAGTAGGTTTTTTTTATTTTTTTCCTTGAACTCTAAAAAAGGTTTTATGGAACAACGGGAACAGGATTAGAAGTCCACGCGGTTGGAGCCGCGGGCAACTGTGCCTTCAGCTTACCATCAGACAAGGTTAAGTTACATTGACGTGTCGAGTTACCATAAAAAATCAACGCCTAGCAATCCGTAAGAACGATTACAATAATACATCTTCATAACTTCATTACTCTAATCTACCTAATCAAAATAATAGTCTGAAACAGTTCAATGACCCACCAGACCACATGCGCGGGATGATAGTGAAAGTTGCGCCGGCGCATGACAAGTTCACTTACCCGCGGCTAGCCATCGATCTTGGTGTGCCGTAGTTTTTAGATACAGTTGTGCAAATATCTCTAGGTGTAGTTAGCGAATGTTATCTAACTGGGGATAGCGAAACTTGAAGGTAGCACTGTTGTTCGGAAGGGCCTGCTTCACGGCAATATGCTCACCTTCTATTTAAAATACATGTATGAAATGTGGGTATTAATATCTCTCTGACAGAGTTTATTTTATAGTGCTAATCTCAGAAACTGTTAAGCAAATCCGATGATGCCCTCAAGCTGAGCGCCACCATTGTAACATTGTACGTGTTTGCAATGTTGACCCTATTTCCTGAGACTTTGCCTTTAGCTTACCATCAGGCGAAATGAAGTCAAATTGACGTGGCCCATATAAAAAAATATCAAGTAGAGAATCTTATACGTCTTGCTATTTTAGTATGCTAGTAACTTAAGCGCCATCTAGGCACAAACTTGCTTATTCTTTCTAGAATATACATGACTACTATTTTTTTGTAAATAATGGATATTTTGGCGGTCGTGTGTGTACTGCCATCTGATAGCAGTCGTTTATCGGAAAATATGGAACTTTAGCGAACCCAGGAATCAGACTGAAAAATGCGGGCCCCGTTCCCCGAGCTGAAAGCTTCGGATATGACCGGAACCTATGCTAGGATGATGTTGGTTAGCTGTCGTCACGGTGCCGTGTCGTCTCCGTATCGCACGTAGCCGGATGACGTAATTATTTTCTGCCATATCAAGGTTCATCGGCGCTAATTAAGTTGTTATACAGCTCAATTATATTATGAACCTCGTGTAAGTTTGCATGTGTGTGTGTATTATGTTTGAAAACGTTTTACATTTTGATTGAATTAATTAAGTTATATTATCTTGCATTACACCTACGCCTGTAATTTCCCGAAGCGATACTGAATTTGAAATGTGTAATGCTTCATATTTTAACATTTACGTTTCTAATTTTAGTACAGACACGTCACGCGTCTAGGATTGTTCTTCGTATTTGCGGACTATTGCACATACGAAGTCATTTCTCCTGGGATAAGAAGTGTTTTTACTTGCTTTGGTGAAATGACAGTCGTTCAAATATTGAACTGGTTTAAGAGTTTGTAGTACGGGGCCAGGATCTAACGGCTGTATAGATTTCACTGATATTGGGTACAGCGATATATAAACGGGACGCACTGTTTGGTATGAAAAGAACTTCGTCCCGCGCATGCTCAAGCTGTGGAATGAACTCCCTGCTGTAATTTTTCTAAGCAACTACAATTATGACGTTCTTCTAGTAGGGTATTAGAAGGTTTCTACAGGGTTGGCAGCCGCGAGTGTAACGGTGTAGGTTTTGTGATGTCAGTGGGAAGACCGAGAAACCCTTCTTTGTCTTCTGCACTGACAGCACAGAGACTGTCTTAACTTTCTCCCCTCCCTCTTCCCCTTCCACCCTCTTCTCTATATGGTCGGCAGCACGAATGTGACGCCCCTGGTGTTGCAAACGTCCATAAGCCAGGTGACCGCTTTCCATCAAGTGGGACGTGTACTTGTCTGCCACCTAAGTGGTAGAAAAAATATTATAAACGAAAATAACACATATAACTACTCCATATTTCTGTCCCCATTATTCCTTCCTATTGCTTGAGGGATCAGAATTCCACACGCCTATGAACAGCTAGTACCTACATAGAAACATGCATACATACAAAAATGATCTACAAATTATTAAGTACGTCTTTATCGCAAGTAAATGAATCGTAGACGGAAAAATTATTGAGCGATTGATAAAAATCTTCCTAAATCGGATTAAAGATATTTCAAGGCAAACCAATATTCAAATGCGATCATTGACAGATAGATATACAATCTGTATGTAGTTACCGGCATATATCTTGGCCAAACATATATCACGTCACCAAATATACTCTATGTGCCCGATTTTGGATGTCTTTCGATGATAGCACATGGTGATATGGTGGAGAAGCTCAAATCAATTCTTAATTCTTAATTCTATATTGCATAGATATGAAGCAGAGATTGCCTTGAGTGCCTATCAGAGGAGTAGGTATAGGTATGGTAATGGAAGGTTTTTATGAAGCAGCGGGAACGGGATCAGAAGTCCAAGCAGCGGGAACGGGATCTGAACTCCACGCGTTCGTAGCTGCTGGCAACACCTAATTAAAAATAAAACTTTCAGTCATATATTATATCAAACTAATCCGCGCGCACTAATATACCTCGTGTCTCTCGCGACCACTAGATGACCATACTATACCTACATAATATATGCCACAAACTATACATATAAGTAGGTACGTGACCTACGTCATTGTGTCTCTCTTTGATTATTCAAATATCGATAGAATTAACAAGTGTTTTTAAATGTCTTCGAATTAACTAGAATCTTCTATAGAAATCTACATGTAAATACAATTGTAGTGACTGTTCGTAACAGTACAGTCATCATCATCATCATCATCACAAGCTGTGACCTCGGACACCGCAAACCGCTTTTTTCAGGTGGCTGAACTTTTCAAGTAACTGCCAGTAAGTTCAGTGAACGACCCTTAACGACTGCTATAGATGTTCATATGGGAATATTTGTTCACTTTGCACTGCGCAGGAATCGAACCCGCGCCTCCTGTGCAGCAGTCGCGTTCATTACTACCACGCCCGCGCCACAGAGGCTGTGTAACAGTAAAACTTTTAAAAATTAAAAATTAGCTTTTTAATTAATACATAAATTTTTGTGTATACGTTTCTTCGTAGAGGGTAATCTCCGAAATGGGGAAGCCGGTTTTGACGGTATTTTTAATGTAGATAGCTGATATTATAAAGCGTAACCTAGACCGCTTTATATTCAAATAATCACTAAGGTTCCGCGATAGTCAATTGAAACCAAATGAAACACTTAAAACCTATTCAAAAACCCCCCCTAAGGTCAGTCAAAGTGCAAGGAAATGCCGCATTCGGCCACATAACACCCAAGCATATATGAACCCCGAGATAACGTACAGTGTTCTTCAATTGGAGACCTCCCGTGTGCAGTATCCTCACATATTCACATGAAAAAAGAGATTGAAACTGTGATGGTCATCAGATCCACCATTATTTATAAGTCACTCTTACATAAGTCTCTTACTCTCCTTCATTTATAATCGTTTGACTATTAAGAACCTGACCGCAGAACGATGACGTAATAACTAGATCACACATCACAATAAGAAGTAAATACAGAAGACCTACATCCGTGTGATGACGAATAAAGAATATTCACCACTCCACCTCACCTCATCTCATTATTCGAAGTCGTAAGAGGTGACTAACGGAAAACGCAAACTATAATACTGCGAGATGGAAAACTGGCAATAAAATTCTGTACCCGTCTGGATAGCGTGGAAACAGTAGGCCAAAGCCTCTCAACATTGGATATGTGAAACGCCCTGCCCGAATCTGAATTTCCGGATAGCTATAACTTGGAAGTCTTCAAGACTAGAGTGAATAGGTTGTTTCTAGGCAAGCGTACTCCACTGTCAACCACATCATCACTTACCTTCACCAGGTGAGATAGTGGTCAAACACGAAACATTTTTAATAGGAGAATTATGGACCTTCTGGTCATATTATCGAGGGTGGCTTATATTTTTGGTTTGTTGTTCGAAGTGGACCTACTGTATTTATATTGTGGCAGCACTATCCGTGAATCTCCATGTCACTTGAGACTCACATTGTGTAGTGTACGTCACGGACTGCATCGTTAGGCAACGATTGAGTCATACAAGTATCGTTGTGTAACTGTTGTTGTGTTGACCGACCGGTAACGATTGATTATTGGTTAATATGTTATTGGTGTTAATTGTGATAAGTTGTGCTTTTAGGCGGATTTTGGTTGGGTTTTAATTTTTTTTTACCGGCACACGTGTGTCCTACAGTTCCGGGGTCAATTCACGCGGGGTGTTAAAAAACATCTCATGAGTCTGTTATAGGCGCCAGTTGAAAACCAGCGTCAGGAACTTGTGCCTGACACCATGCTGAACTAGTTCCTTTTTTGGTACAACACTAAGAACAATGTGTTTATCTTACTTTTTTGCGTTAGTATATAAGCATTTGTGTAATAATCGGTGTTTGCACTAAAATAAATGGTTTTCTTTCTTTCAATTAAACGGTTGTCATTAAAATATTCGGTTCTTTCTTGAGACATTGTCATCAGCTTACCATCAGGTAATCTTAAGGTATTATAATAGGCAGTAACACTGACTCTATCTGTGTATCCGTTTGTATCTAATTTGGGAATGACTAATTTAATTTACGTCATTCTTGTATTATTTAATAGGTGAATGTTCCCTGTTCAGTTTTATTACCGCGAACAAAATCACATAAATCAAATAATAAAAAAATATTTTGTTTTTAAAGCGCAACAATAAATCATTTTGGGACACTTTACGACTGATACTTGTAACTAGTCGGATACTGACACATTTTATTGGTAAATTCATCCCGATATTGCTCCCGATTGCTTACGAACTTTACCCACTTTGTTATTCCGGGGTTCGCCTAATCATTCCCTCCTTGAGATTTGAATTATGGAGAAAGAGAACAGAGACTAAACAGCCAGAGTTAACTCTAGAATTAAGAAGAGATCCTAGTGACGAATTATGAATATTTTCTAAGAACAAACATGAAGAAAAAAATTACTTCTTAGAACGACCACAGGTAATTTTGTAAGGAATCCTGGATATTTTAAAATAAGATATTGAATTTCAAACAGCTTCCCTTTACAAAACAAACCGGCAGGAATCGGGTTATAGAGACCACTAGCTACTGATTGAAACATAAAGATACCGAAACCCACTCAGCTATACCTAATATTCAAACATTGGCTTTGGCCGGGACATGAACCCATGATATAGCATTTTAGCGTGTTCTACCGCCATTCCACGCGGGTAATCAATAGTGTTAAAATGTACAAAATTTAGTTGTAATTTTTAGTGCTAATCGTTATTGGATAAATTACAATTACTGTTACTGTTGTGACACGGTACCGGTAATGCAGTTTAAGTAACTTTTTCACTTCGCAACGAAACGTAAAGAGTTGCCGCAATAACCGCCATTTATGTCAGTTCAACGTTCCTTTTTCGAATTCAAATATTATGCGGTTTGATCCAAAATGTTTTGCAATCAACCCAGATTCTTTTGGAGTGTGGTATCCTTTTTTGGAAGTCAATTAATAAAGTAACAATAAAATATAAAAGCCTCAGCAGCGGTAGGTATAACGGCCGAAAACTTGCTCATTTATTAAAGGTTGTAAGTATATATGATTGTAATGTGTTTTTATTACATTGTGTGATAATAACAAAAGATGTAACCGATTGTATAATTATTTATGTAAGTTTGTGTTCTTTAGAGATTCTGTTTTCGAAGATATTTTTTAATTTTTTTATAACAAAAGAATATTAGCAACCGAAATTACTAATAATGCCTCTAACTCATCCAGTTAAGCTCAATGGCTTGTATTAGGAGTGGGTTCACGTAGGTAGTGTAATGACCATGATTCGAACTCGGGACCTATCGATCGTAATGTCCACTCCTTAACCACTAAGCTACAGACGCTTCAAAATAATGAATAATAGTAAATAGGTACTTCAATATTAAAAATATTGCTTTACAATAATAATAATAGAAGTGTAATAGAGTTCAGAAACAATTCGGGCGAAGGAAACCAGAAACCAACCTATAGGGCTTCTCAGAGGAAGCGGTTGCAGACTGTTAATTTGGTAACTATAGATTTACACTTTCCAGACGCTTTTTATTAAAGGAACTGAGAAGCGGCCGAAACGTCGGGAACAGTTAAAATGGTCTTCATCCTTACATTAATTCCAGTTGCATACGAAGCTTTCACCTCAGATTTATACAAGGCCCATCTTTTGCACCTCGGCAGACTCGAGAAAATATTTTTGTGATGACCCCCTTCCTCTAATGTGGGATCCAGGATGTCTCTATCTAGCTTCTGTCTCTTTAGCGTGACAGGCGGCTCCACCCATCACCTCCAGGCCCACGCTTGTGGAAGCTCCTCCTGTATAACAATCGCGTTCATTACAGCCACGCTACATACATATATACAAGTCGTTTTATTTGAAGTCAACACTTGCACGCAATAATGTTACTTAAATAACGGATATTTGGATATTAGGTACAAATACAATACACAACCTTGATCGCTCTCAATTACTCTACTAGTACAATAGTCATATCCGCCCATTACCGTTCTACGTTTTAAAATATGCAGTACTGATGTCATGACGAGACGAGGATGATTCCGTCGTCGACCGCAGACGCGCCGCAGCAGACACAACGTACCGTGATATAGACATGAATGTGATAATATTGTTTATTGTCTTAATTCATTGCGGTTTTACAATGGTGACGTTTATTCGTGTCAAAGTTTAGCAAGTAATGCACGGTTACAAAGTTATCGTCAGAGGAATGATGATGTGTGCGAGTGACATACCTGCGTACGTATCTTTACTCAACTCTAATGTGTGTGATGTACCTACCGTGAAACGTATTTTTCTAAACCATTATCAACTTACTGAAAAGATATTGCAGTAATGACGTCTCTACAACTAAAAGTTACAAGTCACTGTTACTGATATTTTAAATTCGGTAATGCGGTAATGAAGGAGTAGAGAAAGAGAAGAGAGGAGAGGAAGAGAGTTTCTGCGCTATCAGTGCAGAAGACAGAAAAGTTTTTCGATCTTCAGACTGACAGCGCAATAGGTACCTCTCTAGTGAGCTCTGGCTTCCCTCCTCACTGTCAGAAACACAACACAAGGTTATTATTAGCCGCAGTACTCTGTAGGGTGGAGGTACTTCCCCAGTCGAACTACTCAATTAAGACGGGGAATACCGTCCACTAAATTAATTGTACGACATCCCAGTAAAGAACACGTCATATGATTTGTTCGCGTTGTAACTCGCTGCGTGTGTCCGCACAACACGGCAGACGGCATCACGAGTGCTATTATACTAGTAACATCTTACTTACTGATACAATTAGTATACAGTTATTGTAATTATGAGTACTAATGTTAAAAAATGAGTGACTACGAGTTCTCACTGACTTTACCGATAGCGTTACGAATCTATACCTATGTACATGTAAATGCAGAAACATTTAATCAAACATTCGCCAGCGGTACTTCTGACCTAATTGTATGAAGTTATTTGATTAAGTAGTTTAATGTGTCCGGTAAGCACTTTGCAACATCATGCTGTTCATTATCCATAATAGAGCTATTGTTTTCTGTAATTAAAAAGATATTAAAATATACGTTTGTCTGTTCGTAAATTTATACCGTATAGTTCATCTGATGACGATGAAAAACAACACATTGAGGTCACCTATCTCGATGGTCAAGGTTGAACAGAGTCACTTGTACCTAGTTATACTGGTCTGCCGGGGTGCGACGGATATGTTGGCTACTATCTCACCTCCGGCAATTTAAGACCCAAAGACGACGTGTCGTCGGTTGAGTCCGACATTACCTCCCCAACTCTCTCCGGCGGGGAAGGCGGGTATCCGTGGGGATATTTGGCAAGATTAAAAAAAAATACACAGATGGCAGTTGCTTCATGGAATACTCACTTTTAAACTTTCGCGTTGCATGGTATACCTATGGTTAGTGCAACCCAGGTATTAACGCGATCATATGGTAAATTTATTTATTTGATAGGATTATCCACAGCAAATGCATTACAAATTAATATATAAAACATAATATTTAGCAAGTAATTTGGCTGATACATTTGCCAATTACGGATAAACAGAATGCGTTATATTATAACATAAAAGAAATAACTAGAAAAAATAACATTTTATACAGACTGAGTTTAGCAATAAGCAAAATGAGTTACATACCCACCACTATTTATTAATTATTCATGCTTCATGGAAAATATAACGAAATATGATAACATACACGTTATTGAATACAAATATACATATTACTTTTTGACATTTTGATGAAAGGAAACTAATTTCAGTTCACAATCAACCACCCTCATCCGTTTGTAATTTTCCCAAGGTTGTTGGAACTATAACAATATTTGAGATATACTCTCGTACCGTAATTTCAGAGGAATAACTAATCATGGCGGACGTTAGATGAGTTGATACCGTTTTTATAGCCACTTTATGGGATCCTCAACTTTATGTGTTTGTGTTGCAGTCAAGAAACATGGCGCCGGAGAGTTTTGCATTTTATATCTGGATCTAAGTTTTATTCTCCTGCCATATCTACGGCATATCATTTGTGAATTTGTGGGACTTTTGCGTTTTAACACAGAGCCAGGGGTCCAGGGGAAGGGGGTCATCTCACCTCCGGCAATTAAAGACCCATAGACGGCGTGCGTTTTGATCGGTTCGAGTCCGACATAATCACCTCCACCGACTTTGGCGGAGGTGGTATCCATGGGGATTTTGTGCACGCTATAAAAGAGTTGTCCATTTACTCCTTCTCGTTAAAGGTTGATACGGCTCCAATATTATCTGTGTAGTGACTGCCAATTGACCCCCACAACCTATAGCTATAAACGATATCAAAGTACTACAACAATTAGATATGTTGGTATGGAGTAGTACCTGGGATCTTGTACCTATACAATAAGCAATCAAATTTCAGCCGCACACGGAACTACACCCGCCATTTTCCAAAATTTTACTCAATAAACCTTTGCCTAAATGATTAGTGCGATCCTATGATTCGTGATCTATAATCATGTTCCTTCAATAGTGTAAAAATTTAAACTACTTATTCACAAAGGTCCACTAAACCCGCCTCGTAAATAGAATTCGTTAACGTTCAAGTGTGAAATCGAACATGTTAATGTGTATTTAGGTAGGCAAACGTGTGTATACGAATCACAGTATACGGAATACGGTATAAAAAACTACTTTATAATGTTTTGCTGTATTCTTTAGCAATACAAAATAGGTCTAAAATGATTAGATTTATTTTATTTCACCATGGAATTAGACCTTAAGGACGCAAACAAAACGGGTTGGTATAATAATGTAAAGAAAATAATATGTCCTAAAAAATAATAACCTCCAGACCATAAAAATAGCTAAAAATTTTAATGTCCATAAATGCCTAAAAAGTATCTAGAGGAGAATAAGAAGTGGAAGTTCCAGATTATGATCTGTAACAATTTTCAACCAAATTCGTACAGCAGTGTTATAGAAATTGAGTTATAAACAAACAAACATGTTCACAAACTTTCACATTTATCATGCTTATTACTACGATAGGATTCTGTCTAGCACTATTCACGGCGTTTCTCAACATCCAAAGATCGATCTGATAAAACACCAGTTATTTCCCAAGCTCCATTCGAACAATGGAGAAATGCCATAAACCCATTCTATAACTTTTTACCAGACCAGTCTTGCCCTGCATGTTACTATGGCTAGTAATGTTCTACTTAATAATCCTCTTTAAGTAGTTTTAGGCGGACCACTTTTCGACGTGAATGTAGACATGAATTACATTTAAAATGCGGTCGGTTAGACTTCACTGAAATCTATGTTGACTACTAATTTTGTTGAATAAAACTTGAGAGCTCAGTTTATCATCGTAGTCTTGCTGTTTCAGTCAAAAACCATCTTGATACGTTTTCCCTCCTATCAAATAAATCCACGAAAGTTATATTTCCAATCAAAGAACACGTGTGCTAAGTTTGGTGAAAATCAGTTTAAGAAAATGCTCTCTCTGGATCGAAACTGACATACACACATACGGACAATTGCGAAATCGACCACTTTTTTGAAACGGAGACTCTCACGCATTGCTCGCTCGGTTGTATCCGAGGCTCTCACACGAGGCTTTCACCTATCCTACCGTCCTACTCCACACATAAAAAATCACGATACCATAGCACAAATTTATTTGAATTTAGAAAAAAGATGTTTCATAAAAACGACATTTTTGGACCGGCTCACCATGACGTCAGAAGGTAGTCTTATGTCACGGGCGCCATGTTACAACTCATTCACAGTTCTACATGTTCACCTCGAGTTATTCTCAATACATAGATTAAGTTATCATAACAGGCCATGTTCATTACATTCGCACAAACAAGTGAGCTCGTTCGCCTACTAGCCCACTGCGCATTGTTCGGTGGAGATCTTATCGCGAAAGACAAATCTTTAGACAGTCATTCAGTATCTGAATAAATGTGTGTACTTTTCCCTCCTTCTATATTTATTTTAGTTTCCTTATACAATATACGTTTATTCACATTTATATATACGGGCAATGTTAGGTGCAAAATAAATACATTCCTAAGTATATTTCAATAACATCTGTCATAAGGTGTTTAGTGTCGAATGAGGAACTCTACTATCCATTAGTCGCCTCGTTCGAAATGAGATTTTATTTTATTACGATTTTATTCTATTCCCGGAAAAACAGAGAAAAATTATAAACATAACATAAACCACGCCTATATTTCCCGAAATAGGCAGAGGTGCTAGCACCCACATTTCGCCAGTTTATGTTTAGGTCCCAATGTAATATTTGGCAAGTCTATTGCCAATAACCGGGCACTTATAAACCTGCGATAAATACACACATAGCTTCGAAAAACATTGTAAAGTCGTTGGTGTGTGCCATGGTAAAACTTAGGATCGAACCCGAGCTCTCGTCTCAGCAGTCCATTACCCATAAAACTAGGCTACCGCGGTACTACATCCAGGTTTTTCTAATTATTGTTCATAATCTAGGGTGAGGGTTCACTTTTCCTGACTCTGGAGCACTCGCACTCCGACTTTGTCTCATAGGAGACCACCTCGTTAACAATTTCTGTCTAACTCTTGAATTTAATCCGAATATAAGTCCCCATAATAAAAACTCTAGATTAATTTTTCTTTTCTAATTTGTTTCAGGTGAAAGCTGCATAGAAAAACCACTAGCAACACTATGGCGCAACTATCAGCAGTCAACAAAGCCTGATGTGGTGATGAAGCTCTCCGTCACTAACTCTGGCCTTAAGGGCTTCACCAAAGAGCACGGCCTCACAGAGTACTGGTCGCATCGCGTCACCTACTGCGCCAGCCCGCCTCACTACCCAAAACTATTCTGCTGGGTCTATCGCCATGAAGGTAAAAAACTCAAGCATGAACTCCGTTGCCACGCAGTCCTTTGCACCAAAGAATCAATATCAAAGAAGATCACAGAAGAACTCCAGGTGAAACTAAAGCAGGCTTTAGTGGAATTCAAAAAAGATAGAATCTCAAAACAGAATGCCAGGCTTAGCCTCGCGAACAGCGTATACGAGAACCCCAGTATGCCTCGTCGAAAAATTATGCTCAGTGTGGGAGCCCTGAACTACAGGCCACCACTAGAAAGATCAAAATCTGCTCCAAAACTTGTAGCTATTGAGGAACTTTGTTCAGAAGAAGACGAAGAAGAAGCAGAAATGAATGCGAAACAAGATGGAGAGTCATGGTCACGTACATCAATGGGTGACTTATATGGTTTACAGACACTGGACAGGCGACGACCAGATATGAAATCCCCAAGGAAAACATCATGTCCGGAAGGAGTGATTAATCGAACTCTTTCTGACTCTAGTACTGGTACCATCGCAGTGTCTGACGAACTTTTAGATTTACTCGTCAAAGAGAGTCTAAAGAACGGACGCGTCGATGATATCAGTCAAAGCAATATTGAAAAGGAAACAAAATTGCTAGATGCAATTATCGAATCGAACGAACTAAGTGAACCAGTGACGGTTGAGACTGACTGCAAGGCGATGATGCAAAGTAACTACCTCGTCACGGATAGCGACGATGGATCTGTTTCTTCAGGCTGTGAGACCGCCAGTACAGTGACCGATACTGAGCCATCCTCCCTACCCTCGCTCCCGCAAGAAGACAACAAAGAACACACGGACTCCTCTGTTTCTTACATGGATCAAACCTTTGAACATAATGATATGAGAAGCAGTAACAGGAGCTACAATTCCATTCACTTAACGACCAGTTCGGACACCACAGTCTCTGAGGAAGTAAACCATGTTCCGATAGGGGAAAAGAATACTTTTAGGCGGAGATCGACTTATCCTCCGTTGAGAGTAGATTCTACTGCTTTGGCAGATTTTGGGGAGAAATTTGAATCTCTGATTGACAACTTAACGGATGTCGACAGCCTGAATTCGAGCACAGAGAATGAAGTTTTTAAGAATACGGGCGATAATGATAGCGCTTGTAGCGATGAGTCAGGATACTCAGAGCTGCTAGACGGTAAAGAAAGCATCATTGGAAATACAATAATGGTGTAAATTTTTCCAAAGTTGCTGCCCTATCGAGTTTAGCATATATTGTCCCAAAGACAATTCACGATCCCTCAGTTTGGGAGGGATGGTAGCCATCTTGATGATCTGTCATCTAATTCGTATTGTTTATAAGTAATTGGTATGGCAAATTCAATGCACGTAGATAAGGTTATTGTGAATCCTATATTGAAGTATAAATTATATGTGTTAGAAAGATGCGTTTTGGGCAACGTTAAACCTGAAAGCTGTTGTGAAGCGACCAGTTTCTTGTTCCAGTCCTCGTTGTTCACAGCCATTGGTCAGGCTACCGGGTGAACTGAAATAAACCGCTTTATTTTGTAAATAACAGGGTACAACTGTACTTGATCCAGTTAACGTATTATTATTTTTTAATGTTTGTATATATTGTAATTTAAGTTTACATACTAGATGAAATTTATTGAAGATTTTTATTTGTAGTTTATATATGGATAAACAAACATAAATGTTTGTTATTTTTTGTCTATATTTATTTTATAAAATAAGTTTAATGTGGAAATGGGACGGCAGAAGTCCGGGCGGGCGAAAATATATTATAACCAGTATCCATGTTATGTGTATATTAAAAATTCGGTGAAATATTATTCGTAGATGTTTGTAGCTATGTCATAGTGCGTCTACCAACCACAATTGTTTGAACGTTGCCCCATAAAAGTGTTGTTATTCCATTGGTTTCTGTTGAATAACGTCAAACTGCACAATGACCTCGATATTATGATGAATAATAATTACATAAATACAATTATCTGAATATAATTTTGGTGTAACTAGTTGCAGTTTAAAATTACAAAATATTTATTATGTCTAATACTATGTGTGTGCTAATTGGTGGTACATTTTGGTGTATGTCATTGTCACCAGGTATCTAAGTACTTATGTATTCTATCCGCACTAATGTATCGTACTTGGGTCATTTCATCTACATGTAATTGTAGCCGAAAATATTTTTTCGAAGAGAAATTAAATGTTTTAAAACTATAGATACTTGTTTCTTTTATCATTCTGCATTATTATAATACTACAGGGGGAAAGCTCTCGAAACCTCGTCTGAATCATTTGAAATTCTTCTATATAACCATCTTTGGGGTGATGATGCGAGTTATCAATCCCCCGTAAGCAAAAGATCGTGGGTTCGAATCCCGTCGAAGCACTCAATGTTTCTCATCTAAATTTGATACTTATTAAACTGAACAAATGAGGGCGTAAGAAGTACCTATGTATACAGTCATAAAGTACTGTGTAAAAAATAAATTTAGAGCAATACGTCGTGTCCGATAGAAAGGGCTAGTACATTCTAAATAAGTATCAATAATAAACTAGACTTCTGAAAATCCTTTAGGCGCACAATGGGGATTTCTCAAAATGGGGATTTCTCGAAATGGGGAGTTAGCAAAATGGGGAGTTAGCAAAATGGTCACATTTTACGAAGTCACTTTTTCCTAGAATGTCCATAGTTACATACGACAACGGTTAAATTTGATATTTTGTTGTTTTAATACTTTGTGGAGTTTTAATACTTTACGAGAGTGATTACGTCGAACCCATCAATCTCAAGCAGATAATCTGCGGTAGTGCCTTGTCTATTGATCACCTGGTATTCCAGCTAACAGATGAAGTTTATTTGAAAGAGCTTAGTAAGTTCGCATACACCCTTTACACTCTGACTCATCGGGGCTAAATTACGAAGGAGAATCCAGCGTGGAGACGAAAGGCAGGTCTAAGGATCGTGATAAATATATGTTTTCAGTGTGAGTATTGAGTGTAAGTATATCTAAGCGGAGAAGATTTAGGCTTTTCTGGGAATGTCCTTACTATGACAACATTTAGTTTCCAGGTATAAGGAAACACCGTTACATTTAAACTGGTTCGATTCCGAATACCCAACTGAAACTTGTGGTACTAGGCAGGTGTAGGAGATACAGAGTCGTGATAAATATATGTTTTCAGTGTGAGTATTAAGTGTAAGTATATCTAAGCGGAGAAGGGTTAGGCCTTTCTGAGAATGTCCTTACTATGATAACATTTAGTTTCCAAGTATAAGGAAACACCGTTAGATTTAAACCGGTTCGATTCCGATATACCCAACTGAAACTCGTGGAAACACACATGAAAAGTAAGTTTGTTAGTATCTGTAATGGTGACCCTCTTTACTGAGACTTTATCAACTGAAAAAGACGAGATGATGTCATATTGACGTGTCTTAAATAATAGAAACTACATAACAAAACAATACACTATCAATGAAAAAATATAACTGACGTCAAAATTCTAAAAGCACCACAAACCGCACCACAAAACTAAACAATGAAAAATAATTGATCGACGGAGTTAATTCAATTGAAAAGTGAACGTCTGTTGTGGTACACAAGTACCTACCAATAGTATGTCCACAAGTTATGGACATACTATGAGAAGAGATGATAGTAATATTGTAAAAAAGGGTCTAAAGTATGAATGTAGAGAGCTTTGGGAGATAAGGTTGTCTCAAGAAAAGATGAATGGACTGTGTGAAAGAAGATATGGCAGGGAAGGGAGTAACTGAGGATATAATATCTGATAGGAATGTATGGAGGAGAGTGACATGTTGCGCCGACCCCAAGTAATTGGGACAAGGGCAGGTAGATAATGAGAACTAATTTTAAATGACAAAATATGAGTAAGACTTTTTTTTTAATTAATGAATTAGCAATCGAAATCACTTTAACCTATCCAGCTAAACTCAGTGGCTTAGTTCACGTCGGTGGTGTAATAGGCAGAATTGGAACCCGGGATCTCTTGATCATAAGGATCTCTTGATCTTGACTCGTAAACCACTAAGCTACCGTCGCTTCTGACCGTTTACCAACTTATCTGTTGAATTAGGCCAAGGCCGAAATGCACCCTCTGGCCACGTGGTTCGCTACTCGTAGAACAAGTACCTATTTTCCCAATTGGGTTTTGTTGCTGGAATCGTTTAGTTTTGATTGACTTTAAGTGAGAGATTGGTACTTGCTTCCCCGGTTGTGCTTGAGGAATAAACAGGTACACTAGTACTAGTAGTTAATTAAAAGGTAGAGAAAATTAACATTGAACTTTATCGCTTAATTAATAAGGTTCATAATAACATGTGGAGGAAAACAGACAGTTTTTTCTCTGATTAATGATGACTGGTTGAATATACCTTCAACCACACATTTAAGTTAATAACTTTAATTTATTGAAGCATATACCTACCTCTAGAAATTATCTTTAAAAGACCAACGTGAAAAAAGGAAATTGCTATCATTATTAATTTAACAGGAAAATATAAATTAACAATCATAATTATTAATATTATAGTTTATACATGGGTAAACCTTCGAGATATAACGATAAAAGATATTTTTTACAACTTATGTTGCACTCAAGTACATTGCCCACCTGATGGAAAGTAGGTATCGTGGCCTATGGATGTTTGTAACGCAAAGGGTGTCACTCTCGTGCTACCAGCTTCGTGGAGGAGAGTTATGGAGGTTGAATGTTAGGAGATTTTCAGTACCGTTATCGCAAAACACCAAACAGGGTTTCAAACCACCAAATAGCAGGAGCAGCGTAAGCCTTACTGACCGCTGGAAACACAACACAAGGGTGTTATTAACCACTGTATTCTGTAGAGTACAACCCCAGTTGGACTCCTCGATTGGGACGGGAGCCACGTCCAAAATGATTAAGTCCTGTGGGCCTATCCAGAAACATAGGGATAGCTCAATCTTTCTATCACTATATTTTATAAAGTATAAGTTTGTTATACTTTTATAACAAATAAGTTCACAACTTAACTAATGGTAAATGAATACCTTGGTTTATACTGGTTTATATTACAACCCAAATGCCTGAAGAGACGAAAAGGTAAAATAGGAGAACGAACTAGCTGTTCTCCCCTAAAAAGTGTAATACAGGGTGTAAGGGGAACACTCCCAAAGCCGAAGGTCCCTGGTAGTATGTACTAGTGGTTCACAACATATTTTTGTAACTGTCCATGTGACGACGGATAATGAATATCACCACCCCAATGTAAAAAAACTAAATGACTCCTAAATACTGATGATTCCAATACTTTTTTTCGCGCAAAAGTTTCAAAAACATAGTGTAATCGCATTTATGATGGTACAGTCAGCATCGTGAGCACAGAATGGAAAATTTATGTACGTTAATTAATTTGCACTAGCTCGTTACTTAATGTTAATAAAAGTACAAATATATGAATATAATCATGCCAGTATGTCCACGAGATGATAAGCAAAAAGATTTTCATCAACTGTACATATTCGGTCTGATAAATAAATAAGTAAATAAATATCTAGGACTATGTATACGACGCGACGTCACCTAGACCCGCGGTAAGCGTACGGTCTGTAGGGGAGCACTTCATTCAAATACGGTTAAGCTCGGGCATTCCCCATTTGCATAGATGGAATTTGTTATGGTCGTTCTGTAAGAGGTAAGATATATTCCACTAACTTCCCTTTTGATAATTTTCACCCTTCTCCATCGAGGAATACCAGCTAGACTATTTCTATACTTCATATTGGTATACAGGCTATCTTTCGGGGATAAACCGGGTGTAAGGTAAACATTCCTGAAGGCGACGACGCTTTAATGTAACAAGATTATAAAAATGACTGTTCCATCAATTTTCAATGCTGACCGTACCCAAAACGAAGATGCGACTTAAGTCGCAGAATAGTTAGGTCGTGCTCACACTAATGAAGCCATGAATAGCCATTTATCATCTAGTAAGTAGATTTAAGTGCTGTTTCACTGTCAATATTGGATTTACATTATCGAAACTCACACTACGAACTACTAGGTACACAAATGAAACTACAAAAAACATGAAGTGGAAGTTTTGTTTGTTTGTATTCGATAAGCATTGAAACTGATTTCAAAGTTATTTTATTCATAAATAATTTAAACTGTGTCCTCATATTCCCAATCAAGACACGCAACAGTGTTAGTTCCTACGAAAAATGTTGTAGACCACTGCGTTATTTTTTTTAAATTTGCACAATTCATTATTCATTGGACCTCCATAGCCAAATTGGTGATATCGAAGTTCTATAGATTAGGCTAGTCGGACTTTTAAAGGCTCAACTACCCGTAACGACTGCCATAGATGTTTGTATGGTAACCAGGACGTCCTCGGATTAACGTGCTCCCTGAGGAACTATCCAAACCAATGCAAATATATATTTGAATGCATATAAAAATTTACACTGAGCGGGGATCAAACACGCACCGCCTGTGTAGCAGTTGCGTTCACTACCGCCACGCCATAAACCTTACACTTATTACACCGCAATGTTTAAAAATAATATTAATAAATGATTGGTCTGAAAGGTTTGAAAATCGAATCAGAAAATTTAAATTTAAATTCAATTGTAAAGTTACTTCCCCAATCGACCGGCCTTCACCGACGCGACTTTTCCTTGTGAATTTAAATTGGGAAGAGTCAACATTAAAGACGGAACTGGGAAATCCCTGAGAGATTATGTTGTTCAGAATTCCAATGAAGGGGTTTTACCCTAGCATGGACTGGAGTGCAAGTCTTTTTTTGGATGTTATTTTTCTTAAATAGCTTGGAGATGAAACCATGCCGCTTCACAAGCAAATATACTGACAATCTTCTTCATTATACTTGCGATAATCCCGATTGCATCCGGAGCTGTTTTCCAGACAAAATGCGTCGCGACTGAACTTAAAATTTTCCGTGAAGTAACAACAACTTTTATTACATTTTTAAAAGTGACAGCTGTAAAAAAGTTATACGAAATTTTTCACAAAAATGGATAAGCATTTAGGAAGTAGGTACGGTTTTTGAAGATCGAATTCAATTTATCAAGCGGCCAATAAAATCAATAATTTAATACAAATAAAAATAATGGAAATAGCTAATAAATTACAGGAATAACGAACTCATGAATCTGTAAGAAATTTCGGCAATTTCATATGTAAAGACAAATTTAAAAAAATATTTTTTCCTCTCTAACTCGAAGAAAACGTAAGCAAAAGAAAGTCTTTCTCAAGCCAATGGCTGGAATTACGTACACCACAAAAGTCTTTAAAACTCGTTTAAACAATGAAACCAAAGTCCTACTTACTCAAATATCAGTCAAAATCGGATATAGGTGTGCCAACCGCAACCCCATATGTCGGTAACATCACGCTATCGTACCGTGACGGCGGCGGCGGCAGTGCACCTGCGTGCTCCGTGGCCCTTTATAACTGATCTGGTCAATTCAGGGGTTCGATTCTGCTAATTTATAACTCGGTTAAAATTTAGTTTCGATTCAGTTAAAATTAGATTGGAATTGTAATCGTTCTTAAAATTAGAACGAAACAAAAATAATGAATAATTACTAACTTTTAAGCTTTTGTTTCATGATATACAATAATGGTAATAAAACTAAAGTCTATATATACCAGACTGAGCCAGTCACAGCCGGTATAACCTGGTCGAAAGGTCAAGCAAATTCAGATGTATGTACATATGTATCTACCTATAGGTATATCAATACCACGATTGCGTTTTTTCCCCGTAACATTATGGTAAAATTAATTAATTAATTATTATTACAATAATTAACCCTTTTTTCAATGATATCGTGATCGTTTTTGACATTTAATTCAATTTTGACTGTCACTGAATCGAAATGGAATTATTATAAATTAGCAGAATAAAGTCTCAGGTCAGGAATATGGGGCGGTCGATAGCAAACTAAATGTTGGTGATAACAATATTGAGTTTTTTTTTAATTTAGGACACGTCAATTTGACTTCGCCCCGCCTGATGGTAAACTCAAGGCCAAGTCTCAGGAACGAGGGTCATCATTACAAACACGGTTAGTGTTACAATGGTGGCACTCAGCTTGACGGCCTCATCAGATGCTTTTTCACGCCCCGCTTAAAGGACCCGGAACTGTAGGAAGAAGGAAACACGTGCGCCGGTAAGGAATTCCAAGACTTAATGGTGCAGCAGAGGAAAGACTCACCGAACCGCTTGGTTCTTGATGAAATATTCTGCACCGTATGCTGGTGACATCTAAGCCCTGCACGTGTTGTATATCGCTTATAAGTTGTGGATTCCAGAGCAATCGCTTCACGGAAAATATCGAGGTTCAGCCACAACACAGGACTCCTTACTCCAAGGTGACAGCTTCGGTTGCGACCGGGGTTAACGCACGGATGATGATTCAAACAAGTCCGCAATGTCATTTTAAGGGGAAGGGTCTAAAGCACCACATAGTATAAAACAAAGTCGCGTTCTCTGTCCATATGTCCCTTTGTATGCTTAAATCATTAAAACTACACGATGGATTTTGATGCGGTTTTTTTAATAGATAAAGTGATTGAAGAGGAAGGTTTATATGTATATAATATCATGCTACTACCAACTGGTGCGGAGCAGAACTGAACAATGTTGCAAAATTAATCTAATCTAATCTTTTTTATTTAAACCATTATATAAGCGGGTGTTCTTCGAGCTCGACTCCAACCAACCTGCCCTTTTAAGCTTCCCTTATTATGCTTTGTATTATCATTCCATATAAGTGCTAATTAGCCATATTTATATGGAAATTACTCTTAACTATAAAACTGTGAGAACCTTTCTCAAGTTGCAGGTCCGCCGGGACTCGAACCTACAACATCCGCTTCCGTGCTCCGTTAATGCCAGTGCCGTAATGGGCATGAATAATGAACTCTCGTGAATTCAGAAAAATCTTTACAGTAAAACTAAATGTCAGGTTTTATATATTCATATAATCTAGCATCGGTGTGCCTCTGTGGCGTGGCGACAGTAAACGCGACTGTTACGCTGGAGGCGCGGGTTCGATCTCTGCCTCTCTCTCTTATCGATCGACTGGTGGCCGTGTCAGCGCATCTCTAGTTTGTGGGCCCATGTGCCACTAGTTGTTACGTCTACTCTCAACGTCATGTCTTGATGTCACGCTGTCCGGTCTGCTGTTCATGTCACAAATCTGGACGCACCTTAAGGAATTAAAACAACAAACAATATTGTCATATTAAACACTACATTATATTTCACGATACGCTATAATATCTACTCCATGAGTCTACAGTTGTCGTATGCGGTCGGCTACATCATCATACCTTTTCAAAAGGTAAATTGACAGAAATAAATCAATACATCTTCGACAACCAATCAGCACAATATCTGTGCGGTACAATACTGTACGAAAATCGAAGGTTACGATACCCATAATCGGAATAATTGAGCAGACATGTCCAAAAAGAGGAACGGGCCTTTCATCAGAGCTTCCTTATCACAGAGGTCAATATTGTATACCTTCCGTCATATATTTTGGGCCTAAAATGTGGTCCATTTGCGTAATTTGTCTTTTAAGGATAGCACGGTATGCTATGGTTGTGGGCGAGATCAAATCCACCAATTAAATATTATAATCAAAATAATCCGTCCGTGCCAGTAGGGTTTCGTTTTTCTCGCGACTTGGATTCAAAAAATATGGCGCGAGGTATACCTATGATTTGAGGTCAACAACCTTTAAATTGCGGTAGTAGAAACCTTTCTCATAATGGCATGGGTACGTTGACATTTCGTTAGCACCATCGCTGGCATTTCACTGTCAGAATTATTAAAAAATTAGCACATTTTCTGTCATTTCTGTGATAGGCATTATCAGAATTTTAATGTAGACTTCCCTGTAGTTGAAATTCAATTTCTTTACAAAAAGAAATGTCAATATGTATTTATGCATGTTTATCCGTAGTTTAAAACCTATGAAACTACTCAGATCAGTCTTTTTATACTACTTAGGTGGCAGACAAGCACACGGCCCAACTGATGGGACGCGGTCACCGTGGCCTATGGACGTTTGCAATACCAGAGGCGTCAGACACGTGCTGCCTACCCTGTAGAAACCTTCTAATGCCCTTCTTGAAGAACCCCATATTGTAGTCCCTTGGGAAAACCACGGCAGGGAGTTCATTCCACAGCTTGAGCGTGTTATGCTAATTTTGTGTTTAGATGGCACTGAATAGCCTCCGTGGCGTGGTGGTAGTGCACGCGACTTCTACGCAGGAGATGCGTGTTCGGTTCCCCTCAGTGTTTATATTTATGTATACATGAATATGAATATTACACCGCCACGCCTCAGAGGTCATCCTTTCCTATACTTCATTTGATTAGGTACTTAAATAAAGGTAAACAATCTTGTGGCAACTATTTATAAAAACACATGTTAAACAAAATAAACTAGACTTAAATAACTGACTTATTAGTGGTTCGAGTTGAGTCTTCATAATGCGTTCGTAAGTAGAAAAGTATTTTTATACTGAGTTTTTAAACAAAACAATTATTAACAAGACACGCTAAAATGGTTTACCCGATCATAATATTCTTCAGTACTGACCAAACTCCTTCGTTTATTTCCCTAACTACGGACTTTGGCAGAAGTCTGAGTGAATGTCTGGATTCGCCAATAAACCAAAAAGTCAAGTCAAGTCAAGATTGTTTACATTTTTTTTATATTACTAAACAAAAGGGCTATAGGTTCTAATATACTGTTCCTCATCGAAATCGGTGCAGTCGTTTAGGTGTGAAATCGTAACAGACAAGGAAACAGATAGAGTTACATAACATAAACTCACGCCTTTATCTCCGAAGAGGTAGGCAGAGGTGCTAGCACCCACATTTCGCCAGTTTATGTTTAGGTCCCATAGCAGGTTACGAGCCTATTGCCATTAACCGGGCACTTATAAGCCTGCGATAAATACACACATAACTTCGAAAAGCATCGAAAAGTCATTGGTGTGTGCTATGGTAAAACCTGGGATCGAACCAGAGACCTCGTCTTAGCAGTCCATTACCCGCATACCACTAGGCTACCGCGGCTTTTACAGACAGAGTTACTTGCACATTTGTTAGGTATAGGTAGAACATTTTTCTATGGGTAGAAGTATTAATATGTTTAAATGGCTATGTATTGTACTATGCCATCTTATAGAAGATAAATTACTCAGAGATAATGTGATATCTGTCAAATTAATTTTTTTTAATGATAAAACCAGAAATGATTAATAAGTTAACGTTATCAAGTTATTAGTTATTGAAGTGTTTTGCTCAATTAAGAGATGAGATGAGACTGGTTGACCTTCGTTTAAGTAAGTTTTTTTAATGGAAAATTAAAGTTTTGGTTACCAATCATGTTGTTAGTATTAAATTATTATGGAGATATAAGGAGCGGTAGCCTAGTGGTATGGGTAATGGACTGCTGAAACGAGGTCTCGGGTTCGATCCTAGGTCTTACCATGGTACACATCAATAACTTTTTGATGCTTTTCGTAGTTAAGTGTGTATTTATCGCAGGTTTATAAGTCCCGGTAAATGGCAATAGGCTCGCCACCACTTATACATTGGGACCTAAATATAAACTGGCGAAATGTGGGTGCTAGCACAACTGGCTACCGCTTTTTTAGTTGGATAAAAAAATTGTAGTTAATATTACAGATTTATGTCAATTTCAGACCGTACTAAGCGATTCCTCTGGCGTTTTCGCTTTCGCCAATAGAATGTCACTTCATCTAGACCTCCAGAAGGGCTAAAAACACCACAATCGACGAATAGTATCTCAATCTTAAGGGTTTTTTTCAAACCGTCAAAAAGAAAATAAACGCATGGACATAGTATAGGAAATAGAATATTAAATCAAATCCCTAGGTGAAAATTTAAAGCCCCCATTGCATATGTTGTGGTGTCGGTTGCTGTGGTGATGGCCCGGGTCGACTCCCGGCCAAGGCAACAGTATTGACCGGCGGCCATCGCGGAAGTACCTAGTAGGACAATAGCCGTATATTTAATGACTAGTACCTAATGATTGTTTGGTAAAATTCAGTTTAATATTTATTTACATGGGAACGCCTAATTACGTATTCTTTTTACCCGACTGCGCGACGCAATGGAGGGTATTGTGTTTATCAGTCTATGTATGTAGGTATGTACCTATGTATGTTTGTTTCTATGTGGCGTTCTAGAGACCAAACGCATAGGCCGATTTTGATAATTCTTACGTCAATCGATTCGTCAGTCGGGTTTTTTTTATATAAGACACGTCAATATGATTTTACCTCACCTGATGGTAAGTTGAAGGTAAAGTCGAAAATCGGTTGGAACCGTTTAACTCGAAACCGTTGGGCTCTTGAAGTGTTTATGGATAGAAACAAATGGCGGGCTTATATCTCTACCTAACCTTCAAAATCAATTAGTATTTTTTAATTACGTGTTTGTTAATGAATAATATTTGAGAAAATATTATTAAAAAATGTGTCATCTAGTGTTATCAGCTCGATTTTCTACGTCTCCTAACCTATTTATTCAGTTGGCTCTTGATTGCGTAATACTATTAAAATAACGTTTGTAGTGATGAATAAATTTGTTTTAGATGTTGCCAACGGCCATACCACGTTGAATACACCGGTTCTCGTCCGATCTCCGAAGTTAAGCAACATCGGGCGTGGTTAGTACTTGGATGGGTGACCGCCTGGGAATACCACGTGCTGTTGGCTTTTTGCCATTTTTTATTTTATGATTTATTATTATTTTACTTATTTGGTGATTTTAAGTACCTATCTTTTATCTTGGTGGATTGGCCCAATAAGATATTCCTACTTTTTGAATTTGAATAAACAAGCCCATCCCTAGAAATAGCTGAATCCCTTGATTCTTTCCTTTACTTTTTTTTATATAGGCGACAGACAGCCACTATGGCACTATGATAGTGAACGCGACCGCTACACAAGAGATGCAGGTTTAATTCCCGCTCAGTGCAATTTTAAGTCCTGAATTCATTATGGCTATTTGCATTGTCTGCTCGTGCCTCAGAGAGCACGTTAAGCCATCAACATCTATAGCAGTCATTTCGGGTGGTTGGAACCTGAGCCCAACAACTGGTTTATCGAAATACCTACATTTTAAAGCCCTTTGAATATTTAAACCTAGTTTGGTTACAGAATCCACACGATCAAAGGCGAAAAGTTTAAATGAGAGCAACATCGAAGTCATATGAGTGCCTAACAATGGCAACACATGAAAAGGGAAACCGTGCAAATATTGTTTAGTCGTACCTATTCCAAAACTTCGCGCATAACGGCTCAACTAAAAACAATGAGTTTCGCAAAATGGCGTCAAACTCAAACAAAAGGATTTTAGGTTTTAGCGGAACTACGCCACCGTAATTATTTGCAATATGTAGTAGATACTTGGGTTTGTAGGTATAGGTATGTGTGCGAAATATCAAGTCGCTGAAAGGATGGATTGTTTTAGCAGATGTAATGACTCATTATTGGGCCCGTGACCTCTGAACTACAAATTAACTTAATAAGGGCACAGATAACATAATACTAAAGTTAAGGGTCAGTTCCTCGCAGTCCTCTTCAAAAGCAAGTTGAAGACGATTGCACAGATTTATTTCAATCATGAGTTCATAATATTAAATAGTTTGACAATTTGCATTAATTTAATAACCTAGAAATTAAAAATAAACATAATGCACAAAAGTACATAATTATTAGCAAAATAAGATTAATTGTTTTTTTAATTTTATTGTACCTAGTAGCGACATCTATCACGCCAGAATATAATCAGCTTAACCACACTATGTAAGCTGCGCCATCTATTAGTGAGCTTTGAAACCGTATAGTCTTCAGTGTGATTACGTGAGGTACTAGTATTTTATCTACCTACTAGATGTCGCTTACATACATTTTAGTTTCAATAAAATTCTTGATAGTGTAGAAACAAGAAAAAAGCCACAACCATTCAAAATTACTATTTAGTAATATTGGTATATAAAACAATCTAACTGAAATATAAATATAAAACTACTGTAATTTTTATGAAATCGTCAACATTCAAAATAAAATAATAAATATAAAATGTTTTCTGTCTTCCTTGTAAATTCAGTTGCGTACTTTCTATTAACGCCTACATTTCTTATCATAGCAACCACACATGAATATCACTTTATTTGCGTAATAATTTCTTAAAGGCTGTGTCGAATATCATACTTCTGGACGTTGACAAGGTTGTTCGATTCTTCCCAATAGGTACTACTTAATGTCTTAGATTTTACTGACAAAATATACATTGTAAATTAAAATCATTCATTCTCTGAACCTTTTCCCAACTCAGTTGGGGTCGGCTTTGCAGTCCAACTGTGATGCGGCTGAAATTCGATATTTTACGTGAAGCGACTGCCATATGACCTCCACAACCACAACAAATTATAATATCGCAAAACTAAATTAAAACTATAACTATTCATTATTTAAAATTCTCAAAGTTGGTCAAAATATAAACAATCAAATGTAGTCCGTTTACACGTGTAAATGCGATATTCTTATGCGCCCCATACATTTGCAGTAGATAGGCGCGTGACGTCACCGTCATCTAGTAAGTAGGTACTTTGCGAAAATGAAAAAAAAAACTAACGTTCATATTCTCACCATACTTACCGATTTTACCATGTTCTACTGAGGTGTGTGTATTCTGTATGGCACACATCTATACTAATATTATAAAGCTGAAGAGTTTGTTTGTTTGTTTGTTTGAACGCGCTAATCTCAGGGACTACTAATTGGAATTGGAAAATTCTTTTAGTGTTGGATAGTCCATTTCTTGAGGAAGGCTATAGGCTATATAACATCACGCTACGACCAACAGGTGCTTAGCAGCGAGGGTGAAACCGCGGGGAACAGCTAGTTTTACCATAATCTTCTAAGGTAGGTATATGTATATGTATATGTGCAGTCCCGGGTTCTTTAAGCGGGGCGTGAAGCCGTCAAGCTGAGTGCATTCAGCTTACCATTAGACAAGGTAAAGTTAAATTGACGTGTCCTACAAAAAAAATACCTCTACTTTAAAAAAAATATAGTTACAATTGTACAATAACATAATTTACAACTCGTACTAACAAAGCGCACATTAAAAATAAAAGTGACTATTTCATTTCACGCATAACAGAAAGCAATTCTGCGAATCGAAGGTGCTACCGAAACTTCCATAGTCAAGAGTACAATAGCACTATAAGTTTTACCTTGAAACAAGTGTAAAATATAAAAACACCATAAAAGCATTCGGTAGCTCTTAAACTTGTAAATATTTTGGTCAGACTCATTGTCACACGGCTTTGAAAACACGACAGGGGGCGTTAGTTGACGTGTTTAATTGTATTGATGACAGGTTCACTTCCCTTGTGATGTAAGGTGTAAAGGTATGTTTTAAATGGGTAAATTAGTCTCGCTTTTTATAAGAGGAGTTATGTTTCAATGATGGCAATTGACTTCTGTGCCTATTTTATGAAAATTAAGTCCTTAGAAGGCAGGAGGAATGGGGAGAATGCCTTAAGATATTGCTGTTTCTACCATAAGAGTAGAGGAGTCACGTACCCTCAGTGCTAAGCACTAGGTGCATATCTTGACCTGGATTAATTTACTTGTAATTAAGAGAAACTTATTTTTTTTTTGCACACATGCTCGCGGCTCTGCCCACATGAAATTCTGATCCCGTTCCCGCCTTCTCTAGATGGAAGATAAACAATTCAAGAACAAAATTAGCCAAATCGGTTCAGCCGTTCTCGAGCGGACTAACGAAAAGCAATTAATTTTAATTCTCAACACTCAATTTTATGGTGTTCCATAATGTGATATTAGTAAATGTCATGTTAATATTAATAAGTTACAATTATGGACCCTGTCGGGCACAGCACAATGTTTGAAAAATTTTTATATATATAGATATAATTATGTATACGTAGATATGCATAAGTACCTACTTATGCTGTGCTATGAAATTTTTCTACCTGATTCAATTAAACTAGACAGTTACGGGTCACTGCAGCTGGATATAAATATACCGCTCATACAATTGTTTTAATAAAGAATAATTGCAAAACGCTTCACGGAAAAATCGAGGAGCGTAGCTTAGACTATACACCTAACTTCAACCGAATTCAGAGAGCGCGAATCAATCTTATCGATTCCTGAATGATATTTAACAAAAATTAAAATTTCTACCTATTTAAAAATCTTTGCCGTTTCAAATATCTCTACGAACTACTGCGTCTTTCTCAAAATCCGTCACAAATATATAAAAAGTGTCCTATTCAGCTACTGTTTTGAACAAAGAACGTATTACAAAAGATATAAAAACTGTCCAATTTCAGGCTACCGTTCAGGTTGCGCAAAATAGTTAAAGGTGGGCTGAGTCACTGTTATATTGAACAGAGGTATAAAATCAGGTGTGGCTGGAGGACACCCACGGCAATGGACCAGCCCTGTATTGTGCAAGGGACAATGAGACAAGGGTGTGTTGGGGTGACACTGTGAGTTAGAAGAACAAGGTATTGTTTTCCAACAGCGTGTGGCAGGGACTGTTAAAGAGATGGGGTAAGAATTTAAATTGACAATAGACAATTTAGAGACGTTTAAAGATGTTTTTTTTTCATAGATGACTTCAAATATATTTTATTTTTATCATTACAGAGTGTTTTGGGACTTTGTTAAGATCTTCGGGCCAACTTTTGCTATAAACCTGTGTACAGGTACTGATTACTGGATCAAGTAAAAGCGATCTCTCAAATAAAGCGAAACTGTGGGATTTCTACACTAAATAAATGATTGTCATTAGATTATATCTAGGGTGCCGTAAGATGCGACAAACAGAAAAAATCAAAGAGGCAAAATCTAAATAAAACCGTGTACCGACCGGTCTGGTTAACATTTGGTTAATACCTTCCAACATTGGGAGATTACTATGTCCGTCAGTGGACGGCAATGGTCTAATTGATGGATTTATATTATACCTAATTTGGCAAAGGAAAGGTATTATTTACTTTCAATTTATTTGATGTGGTTGTGATCCAAGACTAAGTGTCAAAAAATTAACCAATAGTATTTAGACACTTTCTGTAAATCGAATATTGATTAAAAGTTCTAAATTGGCTAAGATAATTATAATTATTTTAGCCCCTTCATACGTTACGGTCTCAAATACATAGAAATTAAAAATCTTAATTTTTTTTCAATGGAAAATGCATTAATAATTTCGCATCTGTAGCCAAGCTAGGATTTTTACCTGTATTTCAGCATACTAATCTGGTTATATAGATCATTTTGTATAATACTTTCTTTTTTATAAAAAAAAGGTAACTATATGAAAGAATCGCTACTTATTCAATTCATTTCCTGCGATTCAAAAGACTATCATTAGTAAAAAAATCATCATTATAGGTAAGTACAAGTACACTCGACCGCAGAAATTTCTGAACAAAAATAAAGCATGCCGTCCGTCGTCGCCAAATCTACACTTCTTGGGTCAAGTGTAGTATGTTTATAACAGGTAAATAAATAGGCTTTTAAATAGACTTATTAAGCCAATGAGCCAATATTAGGTACTTTAATAAAGACCGCGGTAGCTTAGTGGTATGTGCAATGAACTCCTGAGACGGGGTCTCGGGTTCGGGTTCGCTCCCAGGTTTACAATGGCACACACCAATGACTTTTCGATGCTTTTCGAAGTTATGTGTGTATTTATCGTAGATTTATAAGTGCCCGGTTTATGGCAATATGCTCGCCACCTATTACCTTGGGACCTAAACATAAACTGGCGAAATGTGTTGTTTATGTTATGTAAAGAATTTATTTGCGGCTGTCAGAAAATAGCCCATGTAAGGGAAAGATCGCGTGTTGTTCGTTGTTGCGTTCACTTTTTCCGATTTAAATTTGATTTGAAACAGTTATCATACTGTTGCAAAAAAAAATTAATAGATCTGTTTGAAGTTAATTTATTGAATATCACACGGGCAATATAGGTTGCTCTAGGTTGCTGTAGGTTGCTGACGTGTTCACGTGGGTGAAGTGTACCAGACATCAGTAAGTTGTTCTTTTGAAAATAATAAACACTAGCTGACCAGCGCAACTTCGCCTGCGTCACCCCGTTTTTGCAATATTTTTCACTTCTGCTCCGCATTGGTTATAGCATGATGCTATATAGGTACATAATAAAACTTCCTCTTCAATCACTCCATCTAAAAAACCGCAGCATCAAAATCCGTTGCATAGTTTTAAAGATTTAAGCATACATAGGGATATAGGAACAGAGAAAGCTACTTTGTTTTATACTATGTAGTGATAGTGGAGACATAAAAGTGTAAAAAAATCTCTTGTGATGTACAAAAATCCGTTGCATAGTTTTAAAGATTTAAGCATACATAAGGATGTAGGGACAGAGAAAGCGACTTTGTTTTATACTATGTATTGAAGACATAAAAATGTGAAAATCTCTTGTTTTTCAGCAATTTATGTCGCTGACTGTACAACTAAACTATCACAGTTAAAAGAAATAAAACAATGCGTGCTTGTTGTTGGCCCCGATGTCGACGCAAGCGCAAGTAGGCAGGCGGTATTCGCTCCACTTACATTTTGGGTTAGCTAGTGAAGACGCGCGGCTCTGTCTGAGCCCCTGACCTCGTCGAGAGACAGTTTACTGCTTTCCGTGATATGTTTGTTTATGCTACATGGTTTTGATAAAATTTCTCTAGATTTTTTTCGAAAATTAATCAGAAATGTGTATAATATTTGATTTCTGATCTTTCTAATTTATTGATGTATGAATATGTATTTATAATTAATTGAGATTGAATTTTAATTATATGTTAGTTGCCACTTGATGTGCTACTAGCTGGGGTCGTATGCTACTTGGTTGTATAAAATACATTTTAGGGAAAAATTGCATGCGACCACGACAGACTATTCTTGATATTTTCTTGTTTAATACATTTTAGAACTTGATTTTTTCGTTGAACCAATTTTTTTACATACACATACATTATACCGACGACCTCTGTGGCGTGGCGGCAGTGAACGCGACTGTTACGCACCGGGTTCGGTCCCCGCTCAGTGCACTTGTGTGCATGAACATGAATTGGGCTTGGTGTTAGTATATATAATATGTATGTATTTACAATTAATTACCATTTAAAATAAAAAACAATTTCCAGCGTGATACCTACTCTTAGAGGGTAGATACCGACAGTTTGAAATATCGAATGTACCGATACCAGTACCAACAACGAAGGCATTGAATACGCATATGTTTTTAAATAATTCTGATTGGGTAAAACCATATGTTAAGTTATCCCTAGAGGAACAAATGGTGCGGGTGACATACGTATCTTTACACATAACCTAGGTGTGAGAAAGTGACAGAGTATATGCACCGTCAAACGTTTTATTATAAACCAAACTAGCAAACCCGGCGAACTCCGTTTCGCCACCAGATGGCTTCATTTTGTGTAACATTAATTCGTTTGGTGATCAGAAGATGAAGAATTTTTTAATTTATTTTCCTGAATTTTCTTTGCTAAAAACCTCACGGAGCCCGAGACCTTTCCAACGAATGCAAAACCGCGGAAATCGGTTCGTGCGTTCTGGAGTTATAGCATCAGGAAGGAAAACCCGACTTATTTTTATATAGAAGATTGATAACTTTAACTTTTAACTTTTGAAAGCCGACCCCAACTGAGTTGGGAAAAAGGTTCAGGGAATGATGATGATTGATAACTTTGACCAAAATATAGTCTAAGTATAAGTCACAGCCTCTCACCTTTTAAATTCGGTTACACGGCAATGAAGGAGTTTGTGGCTATATTTTCGCTAGTAGAATTATTAATGTCTATGTGTACAAAACAATTAGTTTTTCAATTGAAACAAGCTTTGCTAGCAACCCTAGCGGTACTACAAAGTACAAACTATCTACATAACATTATATAGTATTTTCAAAAACAGAACGCAAGATTCGAAATATGAATATTTAACGGCAATCTGTAATAAATACCCGCCCAATGGACTCACCCGGTTTACAGCGAAACGGTAATTACGGCGTGGGGCCAGTTTTAACTGCCCACAATGGTACAAACAAATACCTCATAAAAATAAGTTCGAAAAAGTACGCATATGTCACTTTGAATTTACCAGAGGCGGACTGGGTTGAAAGAGTTCGAAAGGAATTCTACAAGCCTGGATAAAAGGATTGATAGATTCGGTATTTTATGCACGGTCTTAAGGATTTTTTAGATTTGAGTGCCATTAATTCGACTGTGAATGTCATAAAACTTTATAAGCTTAAAGATGGCACCGAACTCACTATACCGTTATCTGGTTATTAGCACTGTGAGGTTAAGGTGGATTAAACCGCATCAAAATCCGTTGCATAGTTTTGAAGATTTAAGCATACAAAGGGACAAGAAAAATAGGGACAGAGAACGCGACTTTATTTTATACAATGTAGTGATAAGTATATGAACTAGTTTACATGTAGCATACAACATCATCAGCGTACAGGTCGCTGAAAAATCGTACAGATTATACTAATTATTTGGCGAGTCCGACCCTGGTGGTATTTGTCATACAACATAATTAACAGAATCATCGCATGCCTTTCTTTTGACTATTATTTTCTTTTAAAAAATCAAAAGAAAGACTTTCTTCGTCAAAAGTTGCACATGTGTTGCTCAATGTTAAAATAGATAAAGAATTTGGTAATAAATCTATTATGTGTTTCTTTTTGAAATAATGAGTCATAAAACAGTAATTATTTGTTTTCTAAATAACCAAAATTGTTTTAGTTGGAGTAAATGTAAAATTTCACGGTTAATTTTTTTTAATAATTTACACTCAGTGTGGCGCTTGATCTAAATACATTTAACTTAACAAAACATTTTAAAAAAATTGTTCAGTCTATGGTGTATTTTGTGTTTAATACTTGGGGAGTAGGTCCTGATTCGATTACTGGGTTGGACCAGAATTTAAGTGGTTTGTCAATTAATTACGATTAAATATTAGAAAAAAAAAGAAAATTTAAACAACTGGTATTAAAAACGTCTACAAATATTCAGAGCCCAAGATGACAATAGCTTTTCTCTCTTTTTCGGAGCGCCTTAAAATATAACTGGTAAAATATGGTTAAATAATTAGATCATCTGCCTACCCCTTCAGCTTTTACAAGCTTCAAGTAAGGAAGTAAATAAAAAATATGAATTAAAACATTTATATAATATTATTGAGGGTCTCGACCTTGATAAATATTAAATAATTTAATTTTGCGAAGTCCGATAAGCTATCTTTTTAAATTCTAACCTTAGCACTAGCCTTAACACTAACCTTATAGTATTAACCTTAGTTAAGTAATAAGGAATTTGTTTTTATTGGCACTGCAGATTTTCTTGTTGGGAGCCGTTACTAGAAAACTGATTGACTGACATATGTCAGCGGTGATAGTGTCATCTGAAATGATTATGGGTTCTAGAATGCGGATAAACGTACTTAGATTTTTTTGTAAATACATGTAAAACGGGGTGAATAGGGATCCAAGGGTGAATAGGGATTAAATGGTCAGCTAAATTCTGTAGTTATCTTCTTACAACCGTAGTTTTGGACTAATTCATTGTAATATAGAATCATCAAATATCTGATAAGAGGCTTATTTGAGATCTAGTAAAAGAAATTATGTAAAATATTTCATTGACCATTTTGTCCCTATTCACCCTTGGATCCCTATTCACCCCGTTATACCGGTACATATTATATACAAACACCCACATCAATGCAAATATTCATATTTAAGCACACAAATATTTACACTGAACTGGGATCGAATTCGCGCCTCCTGCGTAGCAGTCGCGTTCACTACCGCCACGCTATAAAGGTGTAGCATATAAGCTGAGATGATGACCTATTAAGATATGCATCATTATTATTACATTAATATTAGCGTTTATTTATCTTATTTTTCGTGTTTTAATAAGAGACATTTTTTTTCATTATTCAATTTTTTTATACCACTTAGTTGGCAGACAAGCACATGGCCCACCTGATGGAAAGTGGTGACCGTGGCCTATGGACGTTTGCAACACCACGAGCGTCACATTCGTCCAGCTGACCATATAGGATAGGCGATACCGTCATGTCCTACCTCCGTCATTGACATTAATATTAAGATAACTTAAACTAACGCCTATATCCCCGAAGGGGTAGGCAGAGGTGCTAGCACCGATTTCACCAGTTTATGTTTATACCAGTAAAAATCTATCGTTGAATTTACATGACAAAATATACTTAAATACAAAATAATAATAAATCATAAAAAAATGGCAAAAAGCCAACAGCACGTGGTATTCCCAGGCGGTCACCCATCCAAGTACTAAAACCACGCCCGATGTTGCTTAACTTCGGTGATCGGACGAGAACCGGTGTATTCAACGTGGTATGGCCGTTGGCGACAGTTACACAAAATTTACCCCTCACTACAATAATAACACTAAGTTCAATAAAATTATGCAATCAATAGCCAACTACATACAGGGTGGAATTTTGTAATGCCACCTGAAGGGAAAGTACTCTTAATACTGCAGATAGAAAATTTTACTTAAAGGAAACATTCCTTTATTTTTGAAAAGAAACAAAACTGCATTCAATGATTTTTAAAAATTCGCTTGCTGATCCCGGAAATCGAACCGACTAAAATCTGTAAAAGTTGCACCCTGTACTTTTATTGCATAGATCGTTAGGGACAATTATAAGGATGAAATCTCTCTAACAAACTTCATAAATTAAATGAAAGGAAAACAATGAAATCCTAAATTAATTGTTCCATGGGTCAACTTAAAGCACTTTTACTCAAAGATCCATCTATTTAATTATGTTATTAATAAATAATTATTATCACTGACGTATTTTATCCATTAAAATGACGAATTACTATTGGTGGCATTGAGAGAGATATCGAGATCGACAGGCACCAACTCGTTTTGTACTGAAAATTATAGTAGAAAAATATCAAGAATACGGGTAGATTTAAAAAGCGACGGCAAACTCTTCAGCAGAATAACTGCGATTTTGATCTAAATGTTTGTATCGAGCAATTAATTAGTTAGTTTACCATTTTTTTGTAAATAATTTAGGATTTCATTGTTTTCCTTTCATTCAATTTATGAAGTTTGTTAGAGAGATTTCATCCTTATAATTGCCCCTAACGATCTATGCAATAAAAGTACAGGGTGCAACTTTTACAGATTTTAGTCAGTTCGATTTCCGGGATCAGCAAGCGAATTTTTAAAAAACATTGAATGCAGTTTTGTTTCTTTTCAAAAATAAAGGAATGTTTCCTTTGAGTAAAATTTTCTATCTGCAGTATTAAGAGTACTTTCCCTTCAGGTGGCATTACAAAATTCCACCCTGTATAAATAGGTTCGGGAAAAATCAACCCGATAACACTAGATGAGACATTTTCTTTCTCAAATATTATTAATTAACACACGCAGATAACTTAAATACTAGTTAATTGATTTTTAAGTACTTAAGTATTTTTAAGCCCCAATGTGATATGGTGGCGAGCCTATTGCCATTAACCGGGCACTTATAAAACTGCGATAAACACACATAACTTCAAAAAGCATCGAAAGGTCATTGGTGTGTGCCATGGGAAAACCTGGAACGAACCCGAGACCTCGTCTCAGCATTACCCATACCCATACCACTAGGCTGCCGTCCTTTACCGTCATTTAGTCTGTATTAAAAGGATAATGTACTTGTGGCATCAGTCTCATCATCATTCCCTGAACCTTTTTCCCAACTCAGTTGGGGTCGGCTTTCCAGTCTAACTGTGAAGCGGCTGAACTTCGATATTTTCCGTGAAGCGACTGCCATATGACCTCCACAACCAATGGTCTAATGACCAATGGCGATATCGAAGTTCCAAGTTAGGCTGGTTGGACTTTTGTGGCATCAGTCTAGCCGGCTATAAACCTATGCACTTAGCCGTGATCACAATGCGCGTAAACGAGCGTGCCACGCGCACATCCAACCGCGACTGGTCCGCACATCCATCACCCGAATGAACAAACTAACACCAATTTATTATTGTGCAGATATGCAGTTGTATCAGAGTTATGCATAGCATGCCAGAGATCGTGGCACGCGTGCACTTCACGATATTGTAAGAGGATTCCTCTTCTCCAGAAGCTAACTACTATTTATAGATAAAATTAGTCTCTTGGCAGTCGTTACAAGAAAATGGAGCCCTCAAAAGTCCGACTAGCCTAACTACAGAACTTAGATATCGCCTTTGAAGGTGCGAAAAAATATGGAAAGAGAAAAAAAAATGCTAAATTGTAATTTTTATGCCAATATGTAGTGTACCCTGTACTACTATATATTTTCGGCTCCGAGAGCGTTTCCCTAACGTTCTGTATAATAATAGATAGGTCCGAAGTACCACGAAGACTGGTAGAAAAGAATTTAAAATAGTAAAAGTTATGAATAAATAGCGGTCTTGTACTCTGCTGGGCAAATTGTGTAAAAGGATGAAGTACACAACCAGTAGGTAGGTACATCAACATGTAGTCCAAGATGCTAGTCAGTATGAACAATGTATTAGCCCATTAGTTCGGTACATATTTATAAAAGTAGGGTACAAAGTATAAGAAATACACCCGATACCTTTGTCCAGTTACTCAAGCCAAAAACTATTGTTTAAAAAAAAGGTAACATGTTTACTTTGGCGGTAAAAATTACCAACAAATTTCTATAAACTAGTTTGTACTTTATGTACTATGTAATAAGGTTGAAAGTTGTATAAACGAACTATGGTTCCATTTTACGGTTACTTTTTGATTGCCGTCATGGTATATCACAGGTTGTAAACAAATAAAAATTATGTTACCTGTCTTCTGTGACGGAATGTTGGAGCCTTTTGTTCTCAATGGAGTCATAAATGTAATTGCGTTTTATGTTCCTTGTTATGTTTGTTTGTGTAATAAATATGAGCCGCTGTGTATACTGAGGCTTCTGTAACCAATATACAATTTTACCGTGACTTTGTATGCCCGTAAAACCAGAATTACCGACAGAATTCTTTCTGAATTCGGTACTTTAAGTGTCTCTAAAAGCTAAAGACCACCGTTGTAGCATTGTCGGTATCGAAGTATAATTGTGGTGTTCATTATTCAATTTTCACCTTTATCTTGCCATCAAGTAAGAAGAAGAAGTACGGTATTTATTGGCATACCCAATAATTTTTTGTGTAAGTATAGGTTTTTATATTTTTAATTTCATTTTTATTTTATTCCATATAAGTTGATCTCCTAGTCATATTCTTCCATTTAATACCCATATTGAAGAACTAGTACAATATAAAAAGATATAGAGATAGATAGATAACTGTTTATTATACAAAAGTAGAAAAAAATTACAATATTATGGACATAAACATAATATAGAAGAATTTAATTTAAAGTTATCGCTAATGGCGATCTTTTCCATTTAATTTGTGGTGGTGGCCATCTTGAATTTCAAAGTCATAATATATGTCATACTACTAGTTATGCCCTTTCCCTGGGCAATATTAATTGACTCAAAGACTAATTGAAAATAAATCATTGAGTAAATTAAATATGAATAAATCAACTACCTACATACTTTCAACTCTTTCCAACTCTTCCCATGAGGTGTCGTACAAGGCGACTAAGGGATAGGACTGTTTAACATCAGACAGGTATATATACAGCCTAGACTCAGCCTCGGATGCATGACTTAATTCAATAATAGTGCCCGTAATACGGCAATATGCTCACTCCCTATTACGAGAGACCGAATACAGTGGTTGTTTAAATGTGGGGGTTGATTCACCTCTGCCTACCCCAGAAAGAGTGGGTTTGTTTAACGTTGAACGAACTAATACTACGTGCGTTAGTTCCTGTATGTAGAACTCATTTGGATTCAACCTTAAGTATGATTTTTTAACAACAAAAAAGTAATAAAAAATCAAATAAATATTTTAACCTTGTCCTTTAAAAATTATAAACTTATTTATTTTTGTATTTCAATGTGAAGATCGTTTGTAAATTTGATAGTGTTGCCACAATAGAAGGGCAAGGAAGCAGGAAGTGTTCCCAGTTTATTCTATCTATTTGCAAAATTTCCGCAAATTTAATTCAACTATTTTACTTTTTTTACTTAGTGCGCGTCAATTAGACTTCACCTCGCTTGATGGTAAGCTGAAGGCAAAGTTTCAGGAAAGAGGGTCACACGTAGAATGTTCAGCAGCCTTATCAGACAGATGTTTTTTCACTCCCCGCTAAAAGGACCCGGTACTATAGGAAGAAGAAAACACGTAAGCTGGTAAGGAATTTCAAGACTTAATGGTGCGGTTTCGAGACTGAATTACAAAAAAATATTAGTGGTTAAGGAAAACTTACTTAGGTATTACTATTTAGACTTAGATACTCTTAAAACTTGGTTTTAGTCTGATTAATGAACATTAAGTAAATGTCCAAACTTATAAAATATTACTATAGCATAATATATTATGTGAACACAATTCCGATCATAAAAGCCCATTGTAAATCTTCTAGATAATTCGATAGCTGACCGATACACGTTAGGTGTTTAATTTGCCAAGATTCATAAGATATGGATAAGAATATCTACTTAGGAGTATAATAAAAACGAAAAAAAAAGGAACATGAAAGTAAGAACAAGAAAGAAAGAAAGAAAATACTTATCTTTTATCGCATTGATACAACGCAGATTACAAGAGTATAAGAAGGGGACATAGTAAATCTTCCCGAAGAACGAAACCTCTAGGTGAGTGTCGTGAAACAAATTACTACATAACGATGGCAACTCAAAGATGCCACCGATTCGAGAGAAGAAGAAGATTAAATAATAATAATAAAATAAAATAAAATAACGTTTATTTCAGTAATCTTTTGCATACACTTTGCTGAGACTTCCCAGTGAGTAATCAAAGATACTCGTATTGGGTTAGATTAACTGGTATAGATAGGTAGATAAGTCTACTGCCATCAACTGGGCACTTTTCTTCATACTATGTACTAAGAATTACTGTACACATTTTTTTTACCTAATTTGGGATGAGCCGGCTCAGATACGGGCCATAAACGTATACACGGTGATTTTATAGTGGTTTCGGAAAAAGAATATTTTGTTTCACACACAGTTTCGGTAGCAAAATCAACTGGAAGTTTTAATTTTTAAGGAAAAAAAAATCACTTTTTGTATGGCAAAAATGTGCAGGTGAACAGAAAAATGTATGGGACGTGTAAAAAAAAATTTTTTTTTTCGCCCAATTAGGACTTCCTTACGATTTTACTATCGAAATTGTGCCCAAAATCTTTTTTTCCAAAACCACTATAAAATCAACCGGTATAGTACTCGGACGGCAGTCAAAAATATTTTTATCTAAACAAGACACGAAACAGCAGTTCAAAAAAACCATAGTTATCTTGTCTTACCTATATAGGTAGAATATTTAATAATATATATTATATTTACTTACTTTAGTATTAAATATAAAACTTACTTACTTTATATTTACTAATAGATGTTCTTATTAACTAGTATTATTAACTAGTAATTAAGATCAGGATACCCTGCATCAGTTTACTTATTTTGTTATAAAGAAACAAGTCACTACACGTTAATAAAATGAACTAGATTAATGTCTTGTTTCTTTCTATCTTACGTTTGATTAAATTGGGCTGGCTGTCAAACGATTATAACTCTTAAGGTGTCCTGGAATTTTTGAAACCCACTGCACCTACCACTTTGATTTAACCTCTGTGTGTGTTTGTTTTACATAAAATGTCTTCTTTTTTTCAATAAATCTTAAAATACACGCCCTATCCACATTTGTGTAAACCGTGAAGCTTATTAATCTCAGTAGTAGTTGGCATAACGGCGCATCGTCGGCTCTGATTGATCTCAGCGACATTGTGATGGACGACTCTTTAGCCAGCCACCGCCAATTAGACGCATGTGGTGTTACTACGAATTATCCACGAAGGGATATGATTTGGAACGTTTTAGTTGCTTTAATTATCGATGTCTTGTTTAGTTATATTTTTGACGTAATGTCAAATTATCGATGACTTGTTTCGTTATAAGGAAATAAGTAAACTTATGGAAGTATGAACCCAAACTTATTTATACATATTATGTAAAGTAGGGTACAATAGTACCCAGACAATAAAAAAAATGTATGAAGTGATGTCACTACGCAACTACTTGTCTTAGAAGCTACTGGATAATAGATTCTCTTATTAATGTAATTAAGTTTAGGCTACTACTTGCATGAGTTTACTTATTTTATTATAAAGAAACAATACATCGATAGTATATTTTATTAAACGCTATGAATCTTATTTTGTTTAAATTACATTTAGACCATCAAATTATTATAGGTTTTAAGATGATTTTGGAAACACTGTTAAATATTTTTTATACGCTCAGATGTCTATTCATGCCTGCGAATGCTTGAAGGGGTATGCAGAGTTGTACTGACAATCACATTAAAATTTCTTCCACTATTATTTTCAATTCCACGTGAAAGTAAAATAAATAATAAAACGAGTATATAGAAACACACAGACTTGACCAACATTCATATTCATGCACACAAATATTTGCGGGAATCGAATCCGTGTAGCAGTTCATTACAGCCACGTCCCAGAGATCGTCTAAAAGGGGCTAAGTCTGTTGCCATCAAAAGAAAACTTATTTCTTAACGGCTGTATGTTTACAGCCCTATCGCTTACTTGCTTACTACGCCACTTACGGTAAGGGCTAAAAAAATACAATTACCTCTATGTACTTAAACAATTACACAAGTTGGTTAAACAAAAATTGCTGTGATCAGATTTGAATCAGAATCACAAACACAACGCGTTGAAATCTTCTCTGATAGAATTGTGATGGTACGATTGTTACTGTACCTATTCAGGCATTTACTATACAACAGACAAATAATAATACCACAGATATACACATATAACAATAAAATAAAATGAATAGACACTACGCAGATAAATTATGTGTACTTTACTACATACATAATACGTAAAGTACCTAAAATATTTTTTAATATGGGTAGGGTAACTATTTGTTTATATATAAGTGTATATATATAAGTGTGGTATATAAGTATATATATATATATATATGTGTGTGTCAAGTGTACATTATAGGTATATATATAAGTGTATATATATATATATATACACTTATATATATACCTATAATGTACACTTGACTTATGTACACTTTGTGAAATGCCTATATCCAGCAGTGGATTGCAATAGACTAACTGATTGATTGAACTTTTTAGGGCTTCATGGAGGAAAAAGATGTAAGATCATCTACAAATAAATAATATCAATTAATATAAAGTACTATGTAGTTATCAGAAACAAAATTGACTCATCACTTATCAAAACGGTACCACTTTAAACCAAGCAATCATCTCACACACTACGGAAATTAAAAAAAAGCACAAAAAACCCCCTACCACAGACAATCGATAAACATTCTTTAAAGTAAACCGACAAGTACCGACAAGTTCCGATATTTTTTTTTTATTGAGAATTCGGTTATTTGCAAAAAGTAGGCTTCGTGTGCTAGATATCGCACACCGTTACGAGAAGTAGGTCGAACCTCCTCCCCCACCTCCCATCTCGTGAGAGGTGGGGAGATGACGGAAGGTTGTGCAATCGTTATAAGTGACTCGTCGTGTTTGGGAGGTAACGGTTTGAATTAGATATGATGAGTCAGTTTAAGGTTAGATGAGATGGAATGTAGCAGGTGACTGTCGCAGTAGCGCAGTGGTGGTGAGTATGGCTGCTTTGCTTGAAGGTTAGGGTTCGATTCCCGGTTAGGTAGAAATAATTGTTTGTAAAGGAAATATATGTTAGAAGGTCAGAAGAAGGTTATTTTTAACCCTTACAGCTACGCCACATTACTTGAATTTGGAGTTTGTTAAATAAGAAGGTTTCTACAGGGTAGGTATATAGATACATAGGCCACGGTGACCGCTTCCCATCAGATGGGCCGTGTAATTGTCTACCACCTAAGTGGTATAAAAAAATGTTACTGTATTCTTTGCTGGACGCATTCTGAAAAGACTAGCTACAAAGATGGCAATAGTATTGTACCTTTTAATAATCAGAATATTTATTTATTTATTTACATTTTTTCCTTATCTAACTAACATAACAGGTTGCCCCAATGCGGCAGTTAGTAGCTACTAACTAAATAATATTAAATACAACAAGTACTAAGTATATATAACTTAAGTACCTTCATCCTTGCGTTCGTTACATCCGAAGTTTTCTCCTCGGAGTCTGGGGTCTGCTTCAACCAGTCTAACTGCTGCTTGGCTGAAATTCGATATTTCTCGTGAAAGAACTGTCACCTGACTTAGCTGTAAGGGTTAATAACAACCCTAGTAATCGTAATTATCCTCGTAACAATTCTCGGATATGTCGAAAGTTGACAACTTAGGGCCCGGTGTTCGCTTACTAGGTTTATTGACTTTTACATTTGCAATTATCGCCTGACCTTCCAACCCCGTGAGATAAGCCTACACCAGAGACGCTTCCGTTGTATAGCAGGTGAACTGACTAGCATGAGGTAAATTTAAGGCCTTGTAGTTGTGGGTAGAGTCCAGTACATTGCACGGGTTTTTTATGCCACTTTCATGTCAGATAAGCACACCGCCCACCTGATGGAAAGTGGTTACTGTAGCTTATGGACGTTTGCAACACCAGAGGCGTCACACTCGTCCTACCGACCGTGTAGAAATCTTCTAATACCATTCTTAAAGAACTTTATATTGTAGTCGCTTGGAAAAACCATACGTACATACATACGTGCATACATACATATATACTATGCTCAGGCCCGTAATCCCCTTCGGGGGTGTAGTAAAACACACCCACATTTCGTCAACTGCGATTTTCAGTACCACGTAATAGGGATAAATATAATATAATACCTATTGCCGCTATTCGGACACTTTGTAAAAAAATAAATAAATGTCGAAAGTAAAATCCTAACCGAAAATGTTGCAGCTAAATAAATTTGGAAAAAAAATGACCCGATTACTTGCGTAAATGTAAATTGCGAGGAAATTAATTGCGTGCTTAGCCCGTCAAGATTATTAATAAATTATTTAACGTCTTGGAGAGTATCAGATGGACAATACTGCAATACTACCCATATCTAGCAGTTAGTAACTATCTCAAAATACTAATAGGTACTTTTAGCTTTTGAAATAAAGCTAAATGACTTACTTAACTGCTTTGCCGTCTGAATTGTTTTTAATGTTGCATATTTTACTTCTTCGCGTGTAATCCCCTTTCCGCGGGTTGTCACGCTGAGGGCTAGATCCGTTACTTCGTGTGACCCCTAATCAGATTAGCAAGCGTGCAGATTATATTCATAGTTAAGAAAATTCTTAGAATATAATAAAATCTCATTTATTTAGAGAAATTTTATTCAATTCTAAAAGTAAAATGATAACTAAAACATCCAATTTTTTAACAAAATTAAAGTATGGCGAATTTTGTGTTTGCGGCGAATCCGGCAGTAACCAAATAAATCTTAGAAATTGAAACTAAATTGTCAAATAGAATTAATTATAAAATTTAAGTATCTGCTATCCGGATGACAATACATTACATTTAGACATTATCGCACTAATCTGATGATAAAAATCAGGATGAGGATATTGGAACTCTTTAATATATTTGGGAATTTCCTCTCGAATTGAGACCATAATTCGTTTTTTTTTAATATTTTTATCTTCTTAAATTTTATCGTATTATCATTACCTACTTTACAATCCACAATATTGTAATCGATCAGATACTAACGAAATATATGGTTAGTGAACCGTGTAATACGAGTAGTAGTTACGTTTAGTAGATAAAATTGAATATTTCTTCGTGGCCCTATGGGTCTACTGTCGGGTCGAGGACAACTCTATTTCTTAAGTCACTTAACGGAAAAGCCATAGGAGGGCCATCGTACATAAAAACTTTTTGTTACTTTCAATTACTCTTAATAACCCTAAAACCTAACCCTTTCTTTTTACAATTGTGAAAAACCCCGTTCACTTTCTACAAAATTATGATAAATAATAGCAGCAAAGGACAGAGCCGTCCCTAGCAAGTTATAAGATATAATAAATTGTGCGAACGAAGCAGACGCACAATCGTGTCAGTGTGTCAGACATGCCATTAGCTCGGTGCCGAATTCAATGAGACTTCTAAAGAGGGTATACACATAGTAATGAGCGCAGCGGACGCGGAAGCGGTTGAAACACTTAGGTCCCTCGCCCACGACGACTTTTTGCAGCGATACTGTAGCGATACTGTCGTGCATCCGTAACGATACAGTCGCGAAGCGGTCGCTAGCTTAGTATAGTAACACCCGTTAGTAGCGATGCTGTCGCACGTCCAGTAAACGCGCGACAGCATCGCTACAAGAAGTCGCCGTGGGCGAGGGGCCTTATAAAAGCAGCAACCAGTGTTACTGTTGTAAAGGTTTCACTTGAAAAATTGGGTATAATCGTGTGGTGTAGTGATAGATCGTTAGATTGGTTCTTTACTGGTCACAGATACGATTCTCTGAACCTTTTCCCAATTCAGTTGGGGTCGGCTGCCCAGTCTAACTGTGATGCGGCTGAATTTCGATATTTTCCGTGAAGCGACTGCCATGTGACCTCCACAACCAATGTTTCAGTGACCAAATGGCGATATTGAAGTTCCAAGTTAGACTGGTTGGACTTTTGAGAGCTCCTACTACCCGTAACGAATGCCATAGTTGTTTGTATGGCAACCGGTAACGACGGCTTACCGTGAACTCCGAGGCACGACCAGACCAGTGCAAGCAGCTATAATCATGCATGCAACTTTTTGCACCGAGTGGCGATCGAACCCGCGCCCCGTGCGTAGCAGTCGCGATCACTAACCCCGCACCACGGAGGCTGTCATGGATACGATACCAAATGCAAATTATTTCTATGCATGAATATGTAAGTATCTCTTTATTTAAATATTAGAAGTTATTTACTATCGTAAAAGACTACTGCATGCCTGCAGCCTTTACTGTACTGTTATATTATTTATTAATAACTTTACGCGTAATATATTATATGTTTATTTCATGTTAGTTTCTCGTAAACCAATAACTGTCAGTGATAAAATCGCGAATTGTATTTCTATGTGCATATTCTAATTCATTTACAAGCTTGCGATACGTCGATCTATCTTCTTAATGGCCGCACACAACGTCTGATCTATGACTATAGTCTAGTAGGACAGAACCACCGTAATATCTTATAGATTCACTAATAAATGGATAAATTACTGTTCGATATTCGTAGCACTGACAATGTTAGACGATGTCACATAAATCTTAATGTTCTCGCTCGTGTGTCCCCAGAGGGGTGAATAACTATATTTTGTAGTCTCACGTTTATGCTTAATGCCATCTAGTGGACTATTTTCTTAATGACCTGAAAAGAGTATATGGAATGCCTTGAATGCGAAGGTAAAGGTTTCATTGAAAAAGGTTTAGCAGAACCTGGGAATCAAACCCGTAACTTTATTTTCTAGCAGTTCCTATTGCTACTATTGGGACTACGATTATATCAACATCATAACTTTGTTTTTTTTATACCACTTAGGTGGCAGACAAGCACACGACATACATGAGGGGACGTGGTTACCGTGGGCTATGGACGTTAGCAACACCAGGGGCGTCTGCTGCCGACCCTGTAATGGAGAAGAGGAAGGGAAGAGAAGGGTTAAGAAAGTTTCTGTGCTGTCTGTGCAGAAGACAAAGCAGGGTTGTCATAATATCACAGAGCAGTATCAACTTAAACACTCGGTCTTTCCACTGACAACACATGTCATAACCTCTAAAGTAAACTTTCTGCGTTATAAACAAATATTAGGTGATTTTGAGGCTTAATATTTAAATCTTTTTTCGTTTTTAACTACACGAATGTGTTTGCTATTGAATACTAAGCCTATTCGTGTATACAAATATAAATATATATATTAATCTTTGAATTAACAGTATATAAACAAACAAATTCGCACAACAGCAAAGATGAAAATCAATTTATAATTGAGTACTCCCAATTAATCACAACAACAGACATATCTAACAAAAAACTACCGTAACCATACAGATCATTTAGTGAATCATTTCGCACGAAAAAATAAATGTTAATTGTATGAACTATTACATTTGAATAGAGCGGGCCTAACAATGGTGTACTATCGATTCAAGTGTACTGCCAATAAATCATTATTACTCGTGAATAATACATAGATCATATTACGGACCAGTTTATTTATCTGTAGGAGCTGCCCACATGCCAATTGCCGTACATTGGATACTTCTTCTTGGGATGTACGCATAGGTGTCTAATTCTAGAGATATCGACGTCCTTGCGTTAATCCTGGTCCTATCACTATTAGTCTAACTGCGTCACGGCTGAACTATATTTTCCGTAAAGAGACTGCTATCTGGCCTCCACAACCTATAGATATACTTAACCTATAAGTTATACCAGTTATTGGACTTTTTAGGGACCCAACTATCTGTAGCAACTGTTATAGATATTTACAACCGCAACTGACGGTTTAACGTGCTCCCTAGAGCACAACCAGACCAAAGCAAATAGCAGCATTCAAGCATACAAATATTTACACTGAGCGGGCATCGAATTCGGGCCTCATGCATGGGTCCATATTGACTCACCTAAAGTTCTTTATCCGAAATTGTTCTTCCTAACGATTTGTAATCCGAATGATCACTCCTCCTAAAATTTTTCATCCTAAAGTTTTTATTCATACTATTTGTAGTGCTACCGTCGATGTTCATAACACTCATGTTTCCGAAAATTGTTGTCAATAAAATAGTTAACATACAATATTAAAGCTCCTACTGTTTTTTATCCTAACGTTTTTATCCCTAAATTCCCTAAAAAACCATAATATTGTCACTAATACTTAGAAAGAAACATTTATCTACTTCGATTCGTTTCTGGCACTTCGCCGGCCGCTACCGCGACACGCTCGCTTCGCTCGCTCGGCTCGTGCGTTGTGTGGTCACAATTCTAACCTAACCTAAACCAAGAACTATAAATATGACCGATTCGTTTTTGGAACTTGGCTGAATGACCGCAGCGATATTTCGCTCGCTCGGCTCGTGCATTATGGTCGCAGTTTTAACTTAAGATTTACTCTTATCTTTGCAGGTACACACTGCTCTAAATAAAATTAAAGAAGACGCTTTAATTAATAAAAACAAAAAACCAATTAATATAATTAGTGAGTGCGAAGCAAGCACTTCCTCAAATATACGTGCTAATATGCCAACAAACTTGAACTTATCGGTCCGAAAGGATTTCTTATCATGTTATGTGTAAATAACTAAAATTGTAAAAGTTACGCAAAATTAATGTAAATAATACTGAATATTATTAATAAAAATAAATCTAAACAAAAAAGGTATGACTTTCAATAATAGTGTAAAAGATGGTTATGTTGACCAAATATATGAAAGAAATAATAGTATAATAGATGTTTATTGCTACCGACATTATGAAGTTGAATGATTCGGAATTAAAACATTAGAGACAGAGTAGTTAGAAATTGTGATTGTTAGGATGAAAAATGTTAGGAAGAACATTTTCGGAGTTCCAATTTTCGGAGTTGAAAATTTAGGTGAACTTTGGCGCACCCCTCATGCATAGCAGTCACGATAGAGGTCGTCAAAGAAAGCGTCAGCATAATAATATATTATGCATGCACCTTAATCTAACAAAAGGAAGACTACAAAACAAACCAAAACATTATTTATAATCAGATTTTTTTGCCAAGTCTAATTTTGCTCCACTTTTATTGGTTTTAATGTATTGCTGGTTACAGTGAGCGACGCGGTATATGAACATCTGTGACAGTTGTTTGGAGACTTATAATTCAGCTACTGGTCTAACTGTAGGCTGGGGCTCCGAACAACTAGGTTGCGCAGGTCAGATGTTATGAATTAATCGATTTAAAATTGGAACGAGTGAATGTTAAGATAGAACTTGAACACGCGAGAAGGGAGAATGCTCCACTTAAGTAGACCATGTTTATACAATTTGGAACTCTCCTCACACCCCCTCTTCTTTTTTACTAAGAATTTCTCAATTGAAAATCTAAAACATTTTTGAAAAACATTTTCAGCGACTCGGGAATCAAATCTAGAACCATAGTATTTACATTAACCATTAATATAGCCATTAAAGCGTCGGTAGCTTATTGGTCAAGGAGTCGGCCTTACGATCGAGAGGTCCCGGGTTCGAATCCTGGCCGTTACACTACCGACGTGAACCCACTCCTAACACAAGCCATTGAGCTTAGCTGGAGGGGTTAAAGGGAATATTAGTAACTTTGGCTGCTAATATTCTGTATAAAAAAAATATACCAGATCTTCTCATAATTTACTCAGAATTATGATAATTTATGAGAAGATTCGTGAAGATATTCTGATTAATGATTTTAAAATTCCTATCGCCATCTTTGCATACTCCACATACCATAAACCGCAAAAACTCGGACATCTTAAAATAATATATTATAAGATATTTATATTCAAACATGACGCCGGGTAATTAAGTACAAAATTAACATATCGTGAAGCGATCACTGAGCGTTAGAGCGATGACGGATCTTTTCAGTACGGGTCTTAGACAAGTTAATTTTTTTTAGCTACACCACCAACTGTCAAAGTTTGAACGAATAGACTTTGACAGGAGTACTATGTCAGTTACTGAACTACAATGAATCAATCACACAATTGGCCTATTGCCCCTTAAAATCCAACCACATGTCCTAATCGACTACCTGATCTTGTGGGGGGTGGACACACGGAAACGAATTTACTGGCGTGGCTAACGTGGCTCTGGAAGACTTTTTAAAACTTGAAACTTGACATTGGCGTCTCGGCATTAATTTTATAAAACATTTACATTTACTAAAGACTTGCAAAATTGCGGCTATCCTGCTGCAGAAGCCATTTTAAGAAAATAAGAAGAAGAATCATACAATTGGCCTATTGCCTATTAAAATCCAACCACACGTCCTGATCGACTACCTGATCTTGTGGGGGGTGGACACACGGAAACAAATTTACTAGCGTGGCTAACGTGGCTCTGGAAGATTTTCTTTAAAGTCTTGACATTGGCGTCTCGCCATTAATGATCTTGTATTATATTTACCTTGACATGTGCGATATTGTGGTGAATCTACTTGCAAAAGAAGCCCTCTTAAGAAGAAGAACTACTCGATATATGTGGATAATTTGCACCATAGCACCGATTCTTTGCCTTGTGCAGTCTTTTCTACATGAAATTTGGCACAGAGAATATAGTTCAGAATAGCAATAGCTCTCAAGTAACATGCTAACTCCCGTAAAGGTAAAAAAGGAAAGGGGAAGCAGGAAAGTGAGATTGGACGGAAACATTCAAGATTCAGATGCAAACAAAATTGGTATTTCAATAAAGAAGATCAGACAGGCAAATAAAAGGCAGAAATTCCTGTAGGTCGTGAGAATGGCATCAGTATTTCACGCACGAGCAACGACTAGTATGATATAAAGCAACACCAGGGGTCCAATATCGTCACGTTTGGAAACGCGTGATTTCAATTCAATTATAAAAAAAAACGTGCAAAAGTAATTTAGTATTGAAATAACAAAACGAAACATAAATACGTTTTTCTTAAGTTGTATTAAATGCTGTAAATTGTAAATTACGAGTAGTAAACGGGAGCCGTTGGTTTGTTGGAGTACATAAGTGCCTTAATATCTATTCCTGTGAGGGTCGTAACATAGCCTACAGGGTTATCAAGCTGAAGTGGCCACTGCAAGCTGAAGTGTTCTTCTTGCTACTGCTACTGCTAGCAAGAAGAACAGATGGCCATTGGAGCCGAAAGGTTCTCGAATGGAGACCGCGTACCGGTAAACGAAGGACGGGCGATAAAGTCAAAGTCACGGATACCCCTTGGATGCAAACTGCCTCCAACTAATCGGATTGAATGTCTATGGGGGAGGCCTATGTTCAGCATTGGACGTCCTGTGGCTGCAATGATGAGGGTCGTAAACCGGACACTAAAGACAGTCCATTTAAATATGATATGAATTGATACAATATTTGGCGCAGAAAAAGCGAGTTCACTTTGACATCAGATGAAAGCAGGAAAATACGTCTCCATGATGATGTTGACGATGGTAGCGACTGTCATCTGAACAAGCAAAGCAAGTTATGCTTAGCAGCCAACCACTAACTTAACATAGTCAAGTTGAATGTAGGGGTGACGGTGGAGCCACCTGTCACCTTAGCACAAGCAGGTCGCCGCGCCTCGCACCCTAGGGACGTACCTCCCCATATCCGGAGGCTAGATGGGAAATTCACGCACGCGGAAAAAGATACTTCCATCTTAAACTAAGGAATATTGACAGATAAAATATAACTAAACGGTCACCCATCCAAATTTCAACCGGCTCTAGGTAGCTTAACCCATTGATTGTTTACCGAACAGTGAGCCCACCTGGCCACAAGCACATACAGATTCCATCGAAAGATATTAAGAAGTGCTAATACCAGAGTGAGATATATTTACTGTTATTCATTGACCCCCTTCGGCGGGAAGATCAACTCTGATTGGAAATGCATCAGTACTGTTGATTGGTACGTGGTATTGACTATACAGAGGTGCATTCTTAGTGTTTTGTTCGTTAGCGGATCAAAAGATATACGATCTATGTAGAGCAGTAAACACCTACTGGGTTGTAGGCCCTTTCTAATTACCTCTTGAAATTTGGACAAAATTGAAGTGCAAATTCGATTTAGTTTGATCTGTTTTGATCCAGTTTTTGAACGCCCAGTTTCATGAATTTTAGGGTCAAAACCATTATTTGTGTGGTGACAGGATAAGAATACGAGTATCATCACTCATCCAAAGAATGTGGTAAGATTTGACTGATGGAAATATACGCAGACAATATCACTGCCTGGGGTGATGAATGGAGCCGCCTGTCACTCTAGCAGAAGCAGGTCGCAGTGGCGGCGCAAAATGCGTTACCCCATACCCGGTGGCTAGACGGGAACACCGTGGTCCCTTGACCCGAAGAGGGTCTTCCCGAAATAGAAGGCCCTGGGTCTGCCGGGATGCGAGGGATATATCTTCACTACTATCTCACTTTCAGCAACTAAAAACCCAAAGACGGTGTGTGTCGTTTTAGTCGGAACGACATCTATCTATACTATTATATAATTGTAAAGCGGTCGTGTCTGTACATTGGAGATATTTAAAAAAAAATACTTGGGATATGTTAAGTGAACGATACTGAACACGAAAATATTTTTTTTTCATTTCCTGTCTGTTTGTCTGTTTGTCTGTTTGTCTGTTTGTCTGTTTGTCCGCTATGGACGCAAAAACTACTGAACGGATTTTGATGCGGTTTTTTTTGTTAGAAGGGGCTTGGTCAGACTTAAAATCTTGCGTTTGTTTCATCGCAATCGGTTCAATAGAACCGGAGTTGTGAGCATTAATGATGTAAAACGAAATATGAGTAAAGATATAGAGGGCGCTTTTTTATTCTTATAGATGATATTTATGTCTTATTACGTCCAGTCAAGTATGTGAATAAAAAAACATCATTTTTACGTACATATTTGTAAAAAAAAATACGTAATTAATTACGAAATTAAAATTTGTTATTCAATTATTTAGTACATGGCGCAATAATAGATGGCGTAGATCGATTTAAATTCAAGGTATGGTTTCGTTACATACGGGACTATATAAGATCTGTCAAAATTTTTTTTAAACAACTTATAATTTGTGAAATGTTAAATTGATGTCGGCACTGTCTTTGACATCATTGTTCAACTAAACTGCCTACATTGTTTACAGAATTTACGAGGAAAACTTTCAGGCCTAAAAAAAAGGCGCACGTAATTACTATCATACCAGTACTTTAAGTACTCTAAATATGACCTACTTGATTTCGTTTAACTTTTTATATACCACTTAAGTGAAATAAAGCACATGGTCCACCTGATAGAAAGTGGTTACCGCGGCCTATTCTATGGATGTGAATTGACTTCAATTCGCCTGATGGTAAGTTGAAGACAAAGTCTCGAGAAAGAGGGTCACTATTACAAACACGTAGAGTATTACAATAGTGGCGCTCACCTTGACGGCCTCATCGGATGCTTTTTTAAGCCCCGCTTAAAGGACCCGGGACTGTAGAAAGAAGGAAACACGTGCGCTGGTAAGGAATTCCAAGACTTAATGGTGCGGCAGAGGGAACACTCACCGAACCGCTTAGTTCTTGGTTCACCGCACCGTATGCGGGTGACATCTAAGCCCTGCACGTGTTGTTCTGTGTAGGAAAGATGAAGGTAGGATCAACTAGGCGATCTCATCAGAACATTCACCGTGGTTGAGACGGTAAAACGTTTGAAACACCAGAGGTATCACACACGTGCTGCCAACCATGGGTATAGGAAAGGAGGGTGAAGGTTAAAAGAGTTTCTGTGCTGTCAGTGCAGTGCATTATCATTGTATTTCTTATAATGGCAACTCAAAAATGCTGTCGATTCGACAGAAGAAGATTGTAATACCTTTATACCACAAGAAAATGTTCAGGTGTAATACGAGGGTGATGCGAGCGAGGACTTAGGGCTCCACATAGTACTTTCGCTCGCTGCGTTACTCACGGCTATGGTACTATGCGACGTCTCCTTTTGCGAGCAAATGCTTGAGAAGGAGATAGCGGGTCGGCTTCGGAGAAGACTCCGGACACGCACAGTCTGTGAATGACCTCTGTCCCCTATGAGCCCGGAGGGACGGGTAGAGCCACCTGTCACTCTAGCAGAAGCAAGTTGCGGTGGTGGCGTAAAGTGTGCCATCCCATAGCCGGAAGCTAGATGAAAACACCGCAAACTCTACACCAGAAGATCGTCATCTCAAACGACGACAAAAAACGCCTTTGCGTTCATTACAATGCTGAAACTGCCATATCAAAAGGGAAAACACTCGCCAAGAAGTACATCGCGAGTAGGTACTGCATGCAACAGAGCAACCGAGTATGCAGTCGTGTTATATTACGCGTTACACATTAGGTACTCACAGTACTTACCCAAGTCTACTCGCAACCTGCACACTTCTTCTGTGAAGTCGACGGCAAATCGCACGTTGTCATAACACAGACAACATGTTTATTTTTGGTCGCGGTCACCTACATCCACGCTGGTGAAGCCGCGGGCAACACCTATACTATAATAGTGTATACTGTTGATGAAAGGACCTCCGTGGTGTGGTGGTAGTGCATTGCGACTGCTACGCACGGGGCACGAGTTCGATCCCCGCGCAGTGCAAAAAGTTGTATGCATGAATATGGCTGTTTGCACTGGTCTGGTCGTACCTCGGAGAGCACGTTAAGCTGCCGGTTGCCCGGTTCCCGGTTGCCATACAAACGTTTTTTCACGCCGGAACAGCGGTGTCTTCTTGAAAAGACACAAATTCGCTCCTGCGTGGAATACTGCTCGCATCTCTGGGATGGCTTCGCAAAGTACTTATTAGATGCCCTCGACAGGTTGCAGCGTCGGCGCGCGATCCGCATTATTGGGAGTCCAGTCCGAACCTTTGCAGATGCGTAGAGAGGGAATAATTAGGAGACCTCATCAGAACATTAACCATGGTTAATGTTCTGATGAGGTCTCCTAATTATTCCCGCCTTCTCCTTTCCTATTTCCTATACAGGACAACACGTGCAGGGCTTAGATGTCACCCGCATATGGTGCAGAATACTTCATCAAGAACCAAGCAGTTCAATGAGTCTCTCCTCTGCCGCACCATTAAGTCTTGGAATTCCTTACCGGCGCACGTGTTTCCTTCATCCTACAGTCCCGGGTCTTTTAAGCGGGGCGTAAAAAAGCATCTGATGAGGCCGTCAAGCTGAGCGCCACTATTGTAGCACTGTATGTACGTGTTTGCAATGGTGACCCTCTTTCATGAGACTTTGCCTTCAGCTTAACATTAGTCGAGGTGAAGTCAAAAGGTGCCATAAATAAAAAAAATAATAAACATCTATGGCAATCGTTACTGGTAGTTGGAGCCCTCAAAAGTCCAACCACTTTAACACTTTAACTTGGAACTTCGATATCGCCATCGACATGGTCATTGGACCATTGGTTGTGGAGGTCATATGGCAGTCGCTTCACGGAAAATATCAAAGTTCAGCCGCATCACAGTTAGACTGGAAAACCGACCACAACAGAGTTGGGAAAAGGTTCAGAGAATGATGACTGTTGATGAAAGGGTAGACTAGACATTGGGAAAGAACATAAATATGGTATGTTTGGTCGCGATAACCAATATCCACGCGGGCGAAGCCGCGGGCAACAGCTAGTTAAGAATATAAATGTATATTTTCGTAAGTATTATACTCGTTGTATGTATTACATGTATGTTAATTTATTATTCATTCTTTTACTATTAATACTTATAATTCCACCTACCTCAATGTATCTCTGCATCGCCCTATGGTTGATTGTCAGATAATGCCCTTCGCATTAAGTCCATTGCCCATTATAAGGATCAACTTCATCTGACAAATATAACAAATTTATTGAAATGAAATCAATTAAACTTAAACCTATTGTAATAAGAGCTAGCAAACTACAGTAATCACTAATGGTATAAGTGCTTCAAATCGGCTAGTTCTCATTTAAAAACCGAATCAAATATTGTTCTAACTAAAATCGTTGTTGAGCTTGGATTCAAATTTTAATGAAGTACAGTCGCAACGTGATTAGTTTAAAATAAAAAAGAGCAGCATCCTCTTAATACTCATTAATTAAATATAATATATAACGGTGTTCTACCAGTGAATCTCTCAATTGGCTACCCGTTACAATTTGGTATAGTCCGAGGTGGGGGCTCGGCCAGTTTCGGGTGTCATCGGGCATCTTCGTACTATCATCGTAGTTGTGACGTCGTCATTTAACTGTGAATATAGTAAAAGTGATTTAAACAAATTTAACTTGTCGTTCATCAATGTATATCTTTGTTGGATGATGGTATGTAACCTCTTTAATGTGTGTAGTTTTCGTATAAAATTTTGAATGAAGAAAAGATTTCAGAGTCGCGTTGTTATATAACGTCACGGCGATAAAAATATACAATCATTAACTTCTTTATGGCCAGTAGATATTTGACAGTGACACCACATCACTAAAAACTTTTTTAGTCTATTTTTTTTCACTAAATACATTATAAAGACTATTATTTGCAACGGTAACCACTTGCCACCGGGTGGGTCGTTTGATAGTTTGTCACCTTAGTGATATAAAAAGACTGTTTTCATATCAGGTTAGCGCTACCCCAGTTTCAGTTTTTTCAAGCTAAAATTTCAATCTTGTAAGCTGTATATAAAAGCTTCCAAATAGATATTCGCATCTTCCTGCTATGTAGTAAACCTGCTGAACATGGACGAAACTCTTGCGCAGGCATCAGTTCTTACCAGTTCACGTATTTCCTTCTTCTTACAGCCGGGGCTTTCATTAAACGGGGCGTGAAAAGCATCTGATAGGTCCGTCAAGCGGAGCATCACTATTATAACACTGTGCGTGTTTGTGATGGTGACCCTCTGTCTTGAGACATTGCTTTTAGCTTACCATCAGGCGAGGTGAAGTCAGATTGCCCTAAATAAAAGAAATATTCCTCTAAACACGACTACTTGTTTTAAAACATTAGGTACATTATAAATGCAGGCCTAAGAAAATATGGATGAATAGCATGAAAGAGGAACATAAATAGTTAGGAACGAGAGATGCCATCAGACGCATTGAGGACACGGAGAGTCCAGATGACATCTAACTTTTTTTTATCGTTTTTTTTTAATACATCTTCCGCACTAGGGTACAAGCCCTGTATCGCGGGGACTTTACGAACATTCAACTAACGGCCACAAAGTACACCCAGACTCAGAACAACTATTTGTGGATCACACAAATTTTTTTTTATACTACGTAGGTGGCAGACAAGCACACGGCCCACCTGATGGAAAGCGGCCACCGTGGCCTATGAACGTGTGCAACACTAAGGGTGTCACACACGCGCTGCCCACCCTGAAGGGAAAGGGGGAGAGCTGGGAAGAGGTGGGGAGGCTAGGAAGGGGAGGGGAAGGAGGGGTATAGTGAGCTCTGGCTACCCTACTTACCGGCGGGAACACAACACGATGGTTATTATGACCGCGGTCTTCTTGTCCTGTGTGGGGATCGAACCCATAACCTCGTGCACAGCCGGTGCATTCTGAGCCACGAATGCAACTAGATATGATAACAGTCCCAATTATTGAGGACAAGGGCAGGCAGATGACGATTTTTACTCAAAACATCCTACGTGATAAGCAACCATTGATTCATAATGTTCCGTTAATTCCAGGAACAGTTTTAATATCGTCTTTTGGGACAGACGGCAACGGGTTTTATAAGACCGTTGACGGCAACGTGGCGCTATTGATATGATATTATAATTATATAGAGATTTGTTCCTCGATGGGTCAGTGGTGGAGAATGTGATTTTTTATGGGATTCCGGTTCAAATCCCGGGTATAAAAGTATACAAGTTTTACTGTTAGGAAAGTTTGAATCACATAACGTTATTCTTTTTCATTAGCTTACATACATACGTATGCTCACGCTAGTAATCCCTTAAGGGATAGGCAGAGGTGTATTAAACTCTCATTACACTATTATTTATTACACACTATTATTTCGCTAACTATGATTTTCGGTCCCAGGTAATCGGCCGAGCCTATAGCATATTTGAAACAATCCTCACTCTCCCGTTTGAGGGAGACGTCCACCTTCTTTTTAACTATCATCATTCGTTTTCTCATATCGAAACCTAGGGTACGTTCCCCTCAAACTCTGAAACCCTGAGGTTCTTAGTGGGGCTCCATACAATCATAGTCCACTTGGAAGAGGAAACTTACCTCGATCTAGGTTGAGATGGATCATGCCTCCTCATGGTGGGCAAGCACAATGGCCCAAAAAGGGAGGCTAGGTGCGGACAAAGGAGTCCTAATACGATACGCGTCCTATTAGGAAGCCGGCAGTAATAAGTTTTTCGGTAAATCTATGGCAGCCCTCAAAAGTCCAACTAGTCTAACTTGGAACTTCGATATCGCCATTGCTCATTGGACCATTGGTTGTGGAGGTCAGATGGCAGTCGCTTCACGGAAAATATCGAAGTTCAGCTCCATCACAGTTACACTGGAAAGCCGACCTCAACTGAGTTGGGAAAAAGGTTCAGAGAATGATTATCGTCTTTTTGCATAAAACTTACAAAGCGCAGCATACCACTACTTAATCTCAAGTAGGAGAACATAACCGGTCCATTGATGCTAAGCATATCTCTACCAACACACGCCATCGATACCAGATGACCTAAACAGCGCAGTGATCAATTTCTAGGCCATTGATGTTAAGTGTCACAGGTTCAATTCCCAAAGGTAATATGCTCAGACGTCTGACCTACAAACACGTAATGACCAGAGCCTGATAATGTATGTACAGTACATATACCGTTGTGGTAACATATTTAAATGACGAAATTATACATCTATGGTAATAAAAGTTAACTATTGTGGGTACTTAAAATTTATTACAAAAATTACAGTGTGTTAGGTGATTCATCCCTTTGTTCAAACATATCTTTAAATGATCAGTGACCTTAACATTATCGGCTATAATATAACGAGGACCTTGTGAGGGCCACAGTAGGGCCCATAAAGAAAACCATCGGTGGCCCACTTACCAACTCGCTTACAAACAATAGAATACAAAAATCAAACAAAAATAGCTTTTATATTTATGCTCACAAGAGAGATGTAGGGTGAAAGTAAAGTTTGTAGGTCTGTAGGCCTGCCAGTGTGTGTATGTGTGTGTAAAAGTCTTATTTGTGTAGTAGTGTGCGTGTACGCAATGGAGATAGCAGTCGTCAGGTGCGACCAACTTTCGGAGAAATGCGCCGCTCGGATATAATCAATATTTTAATATGTATTTATTGTTTGAATTTATTTATTTTGCACATTGATTTTTGAAACAATTGGCTTGTATTTCATAAATTCTGTTATTTTTAAGTTGTCATAATTTAAAATATTGAATTAGAAATGCAGAGTAGAAAAAACGCAAGTACATTATTATTTCTTTTCAAACTTATGGTTTGAATGTTCAAAGTGTTCAATTTTAACGATCGATTATTTCCTTTTCGTAGCTAAAAAACTAAGTCAATTATAACAACGTTGGTGTTGCGTGTGTCCGATGCAACATCCTACGATAGTGGCATCTATAAAAACTACTACGAGTAGAACAAGACCTAGTTAAAAGATAGTAGTAACTGTTCAAATGATTGTTATTTTAATTTTGACACATATGATAATGACATTTAAAATATTTACCAGTTCATAAAAATTAAGATTGTAGTAAAATTTTACATATTATCTCCAAATCTGTTGAAATAAATTTGAATTCAAAATTTTGTTCAAATATTTTTATTATTTACTATACAAAATGCGTTTGCTCTAGTTAACATTTTCCAGTTCAACCATATATTCAAGAAGCAAAAATTAATCCTAATTATTTCAGCCACACATCGCGAATCTTACGGTAATCATAACATCACAATTATCATAATGAATCACAACTAATTAGCGAATGTAATAACCCGAAACGTAGGCTAGGTTCTCCGTTCTACAAGCGAGGCTACGTGCGTAGCGGGCCGCAGTTCGCCCGCCCTGATGCGCAAACGGTGGTAGAAAATTTTTGGTGGGAAGTGAGTGGGGTGCGCCCGCGCCGCCAGTCTGTCGACAACACGTGCGCCCGGCGCTCGTCCCGCCGCCCGTTAGTGAGTGAAGTGCAGTGCGGACACCAACCATACCTCAGTGACGATAAACTACGGAGACCAAAAACATATATACACAGTGTACGTTACATAACAAAAAAAAGGAAAAAATTCAAAACACAACCTTTTCTAATTAATCGAACCCAGTTGTGTTTGGGAAATGTTTGTAATTGGCATTTTGTTTGTGACGTGACAGTGCCGCCGATTTGTGGATCACACAGTGGATATACTTCGGACGACAGTTTTTTTTTTATTTTTTTTTTATACTTTCATAATTAATTAATGATAATTTATAATCATTATAATCTTTCCAATTTCAACCCTCCTTGTAAATATTTGAGAGATTATATTGTATTATTTATTATTTTCAATTTTATTTAATTATTATGCCAATCACATCTTTTCCTATTTTTTCTTTTTTTTTTTCTATCTTTTACTAACGACCGAACAGTAACTAACCGCATGCAATTATTTTAGTTTTTCCTTTTGATAGAAATGCTCATTAGTTAGGAAAATTATTATACTTATATGTTTAGTAGCGCATTAATCGGAAAATGTATATTTTCCGGTGTACGGCTATCGGAACGAGTTCGGTTTTCGGCTGATAGTCCGAAGGTCGCTAGACTGGTTCTTTTTACAGTTTTAACGGCGCAAGCGACTCGCTCACAGCGACACAAATTATTTACACCATTCCTTTGTTTTCATTGTATTTTTTGACGTTTCAGTACAGTTATAAATTAACATTGTGCAAGAATTTAACTTTACTATTATTTTGATTCTAAAATTTTTATCACCATTTTGATTGGTGCTCTTGAAACAAAAACTAAATATTTATAAAAATAATGAAAACGATTTATTTCACACTGACTAACGTGTCAAATTTAATCAAGCTAAATTAATTTACTTTAACTAAAAATACTCAGATCTTTTGAATTTAATTAAACGCAAATTGAGGTCATTACCCTATTTGCATGACGTTTACGTCAAAACAATTACAATCAACACAATATAATCATCGTGTTATATAGAGTTACGAATAGAGTCTAATTTACTTTATAATTAGGGTAAATTCATAGTGCGTCCTTATTAATTTGCACAATTTTCGCGATACTTAAACTGTAAACTTTAAAATGTTATAAGCCAAATTATAGTTGGTATAAATTTATTCAATTGTAATAATTCTGAATTATTATAAAGTTAGTGACTTTAGGTTAATTAACTAAGCCCCTCCTAACTTCCACACCTAGGTGTCTGTAGTAATTTCTATTCTTGTTCTAGTCCTGTCTGTATCCCCCACTGTCTGACCCCGGGTAGATTAGTCTGAACATTTGCGAAGGTGCAGAGACTGTTGACGACATATACCTAAATATATATTGATAACAAAGTGATGACCATGATAAGGATTTGACCTGAAGCTGGCAGGTTTCGCTACAACATATACATGTAAGTATATGCATAGTACATAGTATCTGTATATAATGTTCTGAATTTTCAGACTTCTCATAGACATTATGTATATAAATAGACAGTAATTGTTTGCAAATGGAAGACATTTTGTAGACAACTAAGACGCCCCTTAATTGTTTATATAAATTATTAAATCGCATGGAATTAGGTACAGCAGGGATGTATGAGGTCAGCCGAAATTTTCGAAATATAAACAGATTGATGGACGAGACTCCAGCGCGAGGCTTCCACTCAACCAGCCGCTCCTATAAAAGCCAACACGATAATGTAGCCGATTAAGGACTCGAAAGTAGGCTTCATATTTTGATCGGAAAAATGCATGTGGAAGCTTTAGATGCGACAGGTTATTGGAGCTTGGAAGAACAGGAGAAGTACCTACATGAATAATTATATGCCTTTTCCCTTCAGTCAGAGAAAAAAAATCTGTAGGTACATGCATGACTGTGTCTGTACATACCACCTGTAGGGGTAGACAGAGGTGTATTAACTCCGATACATCGTTAATTATGTTTTTAAGGTCGCACTTAACAGGGGGCGTGCTTATAGCTGTCAAGAGGGTCATTTGTCATGAGTAGTATGTTAAGTTAAAATCTGTACCCAAACTAAGCATGCCTCACAATATGGCTTTTAGAATGCGGATAACCGATTCATATAAATAAATATGTTTTCGGAAACGTTCAAAACTCTTCTTTATCATATTTATAACCTTTTATTTCTAACCTTCTTCATAAAAAAGAGGTCACTCAATTAGCCGGAATATTTATTTTTAACATTCAGCGATAAATTTTATCAGGCATAAATTAAATATATTAATTATTTGATGGATAGATCGTTACCTCCACTGCTTTTAGCCAAGGGTTTCCGCATGCATTCAAGATGGTTGGTACAGTCAATATCAGATCGGTTTTGACTAGCTAAGTACTCAATAATATCTTTATACCAGGGCATTAATAAGACCGGTCTGATGACTGTAACTTGCATTTTTATAGGGTTATCTACAGCTATAGTTGATGGTACACTTAGTAAACTAACGAAAAAAGTTCACATTTGAAAATGGGGACGGAACGGACTTTTTAAAACAGGTCAAATGTGCAAACTAATGTACCAACTGCAAATTTAACTTTGTAATGCTATATATTTTTATGGGATAACATAATTATGTATGCAGTTGGTAGGATGACAACAGTTCAATTCATCTGTTTCAAGAGTTTATGGCCTGCTGATCAATCAAGCCCGGAGGTCTTCAAGAACCATCAACCTCCCCTCCCCCGCGCTTTCCTCCAAAGAAACTTAAAACGCGTTTGGCAGCCTAAGTGCATTCTTCATCCTCTGAAGACTCTTCTCATGCAGTCTGAGTATATTGTCTCCAATTGTCTTGGTTACTATATGACCAAATAGATCGATCTAATTGTCAGTTCTAATGTAATTGTCAGTCAGATCGATATTCTGGAATAGTACCAGTGACGTCATTCAATATGTCTTCCAGTTGTGATGAATAAATATTCGGCTACGAGTACATCTTGTATTATGGTTTCTACAATTCTATTTTTATTTATATTATACATTTATTCGTCTCTCTGAGTTATTTTAAAAGTAAAACAACATGTTTTCGTATAAATCTGCTATTTTTATTTATCTATTACTCTAGTGGGTCAAATGATTAAATTCGCACTTATCTTAATGTTCAACTGCTTGTTTTCTAAACTTAATCTAAACACAGCTTACATGCATACTACTATACATACATGCAAACAAACATATTCATTCATACAAATAATTGCACTGACTGGGAATTGAAACCGCAACTTCTGGCTCAACTTAATCACATTCCACAGTACACAATCATTCTACCATCTTTAGGGTTACTTAGTCTTATAACCCATATTATTATAGGATTTTAGTTTGCAATAATAATTATTAATAGTTTATTCTTCATACATATAAAATAATCAAGCAATGAAACATAGGCACAAGATGTATTGTCTCTATCAATACTTAGTATTTTTTAAATTAGATATCAAAACTCTAAACGAAAAAACTTGTAAATTATAAATAAGTGTACTATATTATTCTTGAAAAAAGAAGGCCCCGAGTAAACAAACAAACAAATAAACATCCTCTCACCCCAAAGGCATATACGTATACAAAACTAATGTTAACATACAAGAAACTCATGCTGTATGAGTTTTAAAGTAAAAAAAAATAACACTTCTAATGCAAAGAGATAAAATCAACAATAATAGAACCATCTTTATTTAAACATCCATTTAAAATTAAACTACCATAATTAGTATTGTAACTCCTGCAATCAGATCGCCAGCTACCAGGCTCGCATATCTTCGAAGAGATCAACCTAAACCGCACTTATCGACAGCCATTATGTTTCGAAAAAAACCTGACCTACATAGTACGTCTGTGAGGTAGCGCCCACGAACGCGCTTGTGCTCTGACTCACTGCCACCTAACGCTAAGGATAGGATGATCGGCTTGAACTTATGCCAGCCTGGTATTTATTTACGTAAAGCCTTGATTAAGGATAAAAGTTTGTTTATTTACATATTGATAATAAGTTCAGATGACTCGCATTTGTAGATTAAGCTTAGCGTTGTCCACTGCCAAACATAAGCGTCTCCCAATGTTGGGAAGCTTGGGCCTACCGCTTCCACGTTGGCCATATGGATTGGTACAGGGTTTTATATCGAGTCTTCTTTCTCTTGTAATGCTAATTGTTTGCGTATTTTTCTGTTTGTCACCTCTTACGAAACCTTTCTAATGAGATTTTAATATTCTTTATCACCACACAGGATCAATAGTAGAATATGTGTTTTCTAAATAAATCTCTTTATATTTCAAATTGTACTCAGGATTGCAAAATAATTGATTCATAATTAGTACATTTAAAATAGACGCAGTACGATTGGTGTGTGTTTAAGCTTATATTAACAGGACCGATAAAATAAAATTGTACTACATTATATTTGTACTATGAATAAAAGGTACTATTGGAGGCACCTCAAGTGCCACACAGTCAACTGAAAATGACAAAACCGACTTCAAACAATCCAGATAATGCAACTAAATCATGTAGGATATACTCCTCTAAGTACAATCGACAAAGGAGACACGTATACACCTTTATATATATCTTTAAATGCATAAGTGTTATCATAGGACGACTACTGCTGAACAAAGACCTCCCCCATCGACCTCCAATACGACCGGTTGGAGGCAGCTTATATTAATTGGGTACCCGCGACTCTGACGATATCGTAGGTCCTGCGCCTCATCTACCAGTACGCTGTCTCCTATCGAGAACTTTTCAGGTCCAACGGCCATCTGTTCTTCTTGCTATGTGGGCTATGTCGGCAACCTTCGTTCGTCTACTGATCTCATTTCCATCTCGAAGAAAAATTTCAAGCATAGTCATTTTCATTTCACTGTGTGACCTTAAGTTTTCTTATGAGCAAAAGTGTACCTATACTTAATAAGTAAACACTTTTTTCATAGAACTTTGTAAGTAGAGGCATCGTATCTCCTATGTTGACATTACATAAGCTAAGTACACGCTGATAAGCTCCGAAAGTATGTTGAAGCCCGCAATTAGAAAAACTGTGAATTTTCTATTGTATGTTATCAATGACGACCTTGTTGTTGATTGAGGGCTTGATTTGAGGGGTTAGAGGGTATATCAGTTATTTTAAGTTGCTAATATTTCTTAAAAAAATTACTGAGAAGACAAGTTCAAAAATTATGTTTATTTCTTTCGATTCTTTTAGGCATGTTGAAAAGATTTTAATATTTTACTGTAACATTTTCAATCTCAAATTACAAGATCTCAGGTTATTCCAGACAGTGCCAATGTATATCATTCTAGAACATTCTACTATTTGACAATATTACTTACCAACGTAAATCTATTCCATACACAAATTCAGTATGACTAACCAATGGTCACGCTAGCCTTCATATCTCTATATGAATAGTTTCAAACACATACAATATTGAAGTCTAACTGTGACACATATACGGGCGGGGAGAGCCCGAGGGGGGAGGGTAAGGGGGGCAACTTTCACTCGCGCGCTTGAGATGCGCGCGCAGATCGGCAATGACCATGCGAACCGTTTAATGTCAAGTGCAAGCTTGTGGCGAACATTTGGAAAGTTTTGACGCCATATGGGAATTTTCCGACACGACTTTTGAACATGGCGTTATAGAACATCGAATTTGAATTTGATTTTCGAATTCATTTGGATTCTTTTTTTATTTTTCAAATGTTTTAATAACCTTTACTGGTTTCATAGTAGCGTAATAGCGTAGTTTAGTAGTTAACTCGAATATTACAGATAATTAATTCTTCATTGTATACCAAAGGATAACGTTAGCTGTACTAAAGTATAAAGTTGCATGCACAACAGGCGGCCTTATCGTCAGCTGCAATCTCTCCTGTTTTCTTTTTTTTTGTACTATTGTACTACTGTATATAGCTGTATTTATTAGAATTTAAAGTATGTAAGTATACGTAATAAATAAGACGCCGGAGTCTGATTATATTATACGCTATACCTCTCTAAAAGAGTAGGCAGAGGTTTAACATATATTTACAATTTACACTAACCAGAAATCAAACCCTCGATACCTAACATTGTTCTTTACTAATGACCATGTAAGCCTAGTATCAGACATTTAGAAACTGACAGTTGCCTAGTTAAATCTCATAACGAATTGTTTTGTGTGCCGACAGTCGCATTCAGCGGTCATTAAACTGCGCGGGTATATTGTCACTGTTTCAAGGCCGCATTGCAAACAAAAAAGCAAGCGCCGAAACTACACAATTATTCTACAAAAAGAATGAATTCATTTTTAGGCCTATATTTTTTTTATTATAAAGAACAAAGCATGGGTTGATAAATTAGTAGACCGTCCTGGGACCCTACCACGACGTCTTACTAAATAATAAATAATATTACTTTAGCTTTACATTAGCCTAGTGCCTAGTGGTATGGGTAATGGACTGCTGAGACGAGGTCTCGGGTTCGATCCCAGGTTTTACCATGACACACACCAATGACTTTCGAAGTTATATGTGTTTTTACCGCAGGTTTATAAGTGCCGGGTTAATGGCAATAGGCTCGCCACCTTTTTTGGGACCTAAACTTAAACTGGCGAAATGGGGGTGCTAGAACCTCTGCCTACCCCTTCGGGGACATAGGCGTGAGTTTATGTTATGTTATGTATATTCCTAGAAGACTCAAGTCCATTATGAAATTATGGATTTTCAATATTAAACAAATATTACATTTGCTGATGCATACTGACGGTTACAACACTAGAAGCTAGTGAATCATGTTTCTAGTGATGTGTTGAAAGAGTTCTTTGAAAGGTATTAGTGATGTGATTATCATATTGAATATGACAGTGATATCACCTGCTCTTTTAGGTGACTAATACAAAAAAATTTGAATAAACTTTTTAAAATCGATTTCAATATGTTTTATGATGACTTCTCTTATTGATGACATCAAAATTTAACAAAATCTGGGCAGTAACTCTCAATATCCTTAAAAATTTCATTTCATGTAACTTTAAAATTCGAGAAATAATATTTTAAACTCAAAACTTCATATTTCAATGTAAAATTTCTTTACATCTCTAAACACAATGTTTTATTCGGTCATCGGCTCTATATCGGTGAGTGTCATTTATTTTATATAACTACAAATATTACAAACTATTCGCATATCTGTCTCTACCATGCCCTCTACAATAGCTGTACAGGATCAGCTGATAGCCGCGCGCTTTCACCACTGGCCAATGTCCGCAAGTCGTTAGCGATGCGGTGCGTGTCGCGTGTGCTCTACCAACTCTAGCTCTAGGCTCTAGGTAGAGTCCGTTGTCGCTTGTCTAAACTGATTGGTGGTAGAATTTTGAGTGGACTATTAACTTCTACGATGACGTTTTTCTTTTGAAAAATTCTTATGACAATTTTTTTTAAGTAAAGTTAAAAACTTCATATGTTCAAGTTTGATTTTTATGTTAAGTTTCATAATATATAATTAGTAAAGAAACAAAATCAACCTTTTTTATTCATAATGAGTATCATACACTATTAATACTTAATGAAAGACCGCAATAGCCTCGCAAATTACCATCGAGTAATCACAGCTCGGCGCGTAGAGCACGTAGAGTACCTGTAGCGAGAGAAAGCCGCTCATCTGGCACGGACCGGTCCGCGCGCCACGGTCTAGACCAGAACGTGTTCCTATGACCCACTTAGGTACCATTTGGGAATGGGCTTTAACATTCAGTTGGTTTTATATTATGTAGAGTTTTTTTTGTAGAGTTCTGCCCGTATTATAAAGAATTATATGAGCTACTACCACGCCTATAAAAAAATGTGGTTTGTTAATTGTACCCGGTTGCACATAATAGAGTATAAACCTATTACCGTCAACAAGGAACTTTTTCATAGAATACTGGAATCAAACCTGGGATATAATATGAGTTCACACACGCTACCACTACTCTACTGAAACAGACCAATATAAGTATAGAGATGTATACATCAGATATCTCTACATCTTACCAAAATTCCCACAGGATGCACATGTTCGGTTTTTTTTACTGTACCTGCCGATTCAAATATTGACTGATTGAAGGGTTCGCGGGACATCTGTCAGGCTCTACACAGAGGTTCGTGGGTGAAAGCAACACGCATGAGAAAGCTCTACATCGCATGTGTTTATGAAAGAACACTATTGTTGTAACATGTGTTCTTTTGTGAGGACAAAAATTTGGTGTTGTTGTAATTTTTATTCAATAATAGTAATTGTTGGTGCCGTAGTAGGTATAATAAATCGCATGAACTTGTATAGTTATCGGTTCAATTTTCGACTCGGATCAGTCAATTTATGCCATTTTTTAAATTACATATATATTATAAACAGTTGTGAGTCATATTGAATCGTCATGTTTAATTAGGAATCTGTTCAATATTCGCGTCAGATGCATAACCTAAAAATCAACCGAAATGTTTCAATTTAGGAATTATTTCCTAAACTATCATAATATTATGTACATACATACATTTGAGTAAAAAACGGTTAACACGTATATTAGACATCAACGAGTACTGTTTAGATTTTAGATAAGATAGAGTTATTTTTTGTTTAGAGTTGTAGCTGTACATAGGTAACCCCTAATATTTATATTCAAAACTTGTATATATCCCCTTCCTCACCTTTATTTTGTAATAAGTCTTCTAGCACGCGAGACACTATATTACCCAAAACATGAATTAGCCTCATCTTGGTAGAGCATCATCCAGAAGCAGTAACGACTCTACAAAAAAGACGTTTTTTTTCATGAATATTTTTTATATCATGCCCCATTGTCTTCTCTTACCTCAACAACATTACATTTAACCCCATTTTTGAACATGTTTAAGGAAGAAATACGACCAAAATTACCCCATTATTTATAAAAACAGATCGAAAAAATTGAATGGACCCTGTAAATTTGGACCCTATCATTATACCCTTAACAATATGATAGCAAACAACCCTTTATTTATTTGGACCCTAAAATCCGGAACCGGATATCGATTTAATAAGAGGTCGGATGTGTCGTCACGAGTAACATGACGCCGCACATCCTTCACTGGGTTAATAGGTTTGGAGCCGGTTTCGAACTTTTTTTGCCATCAGCCATTGATGTATGAGAATTGCTTAAATATTTTGCGGAGGCTCTTCATAGAGTTTATTTGACATGATTTACTTTTTTTAGGTTGTAAATTAATATAATGTCTGTATGTTGTTAAATGGTCACCATGTTACTTTTTCATCATCATCATCATCATCATCATTTCAGTCATAAGACGTCTACAGCTGAGCATAGATCTACCTCATCAAAAATTGGACTGTTATCCACCAGTTTGACCGTAACATGGTTAGCTTAAGTAGAGCCAAATAATTATGGTTGTAATTCCATGTGGTATCAATTTCAAAATGGTAACTCACCAAATTAGTAATTTAAAACAATATTTTCACACTTAAAACATACAACCTGTAATTATAAATGTAGAGGTGCTACCGTTTTATGAAATAATTGTAGAGTTTTGCTCTCTCAGAGTTTAATTACGTAGTTAAACTCTACCACTCGATCACTTAGCGAATACCGCTCATAATATGTAGAGCATCTCGCGATGTACGCGTTTGAATAATATTTTGCAGTTATTATTACTTTTATCTATTATTTAGATGATGTAGAGCTGTTCTGAGACTCCACTTAGCAACGACCCACTTATATGGAAACAATGGCAGATACTTATGATCTCTACAATCATACTATAAATATAGTGCTATTATACTATTCTCAAGATATGTTCCCACAACACCTGCTGGTTGATGAACGAGACTCTGGCGCAGGCTCCCATTTCTGGATATAGGAAGATAGATAGAAGTCGCTCTCGGAAAAACCGACATACTAATCGAACACAAGAAACAGATTTCTTTTTGAATGTAACTCAATCGCCGTAAGAATAACAATAATAAGTGGATCCGTTGATTTTTTCCTAGAGTCTCCTTTTCGCTCCTCTTCTCACAAGAGGTAAATTTTGAGTAAAATGTATACATATCGACAACAAACATTAAAAAAATATAAATCCAATACAATTAATTGTTTACTATTTAAAAACAAGCGACTCTACAATAACGATATGAGCAGCTGATATAACCTTTTATTTTTTCTAACATCAAAACTCCACTATTATTTTTTATCACAATCCGAACAAGATTCTAATTGGAACCTCCAAATCTCGGAAGAGGTAGAGCCTGTGTGCGAATAGAGCAGCACTATGAGAGTGAGGGGGAAAGAGCACGGGCAATGTCCTTATTTGTCAATAAACTTGACCCACATTTCATTGAGAGCGAGTTTGGAAGAGTGTTCGATAAGGATGCTGTTATATTGAAAATAATTAGAAATATTGATTGGGTTGATATATACCCTCAAGGGCATACCATCAGGCGACTGCTCAGTTCTTCTTCTTAGAGAATCAGAATTCTTAGAGTCACTACACAATACATCTCCTTATTGGACTCTACATAATATATTCCTGTGTAGTCGTAATTATACAGTAATTTCATCATTAATAAACCGTAATAATACACCATCATTGATCAATTTGTTAGCTCTACACTATATAGTATCTCCATACAATGAACTCTACATTACATCAAAGCACTTGCGTTCATATTATATCATCCTTGTGCACTCGACTCTACACCGTCCCTGTGCACTCAACTCTACCAAAGGTCCTTGTCCCTTATAACGGTGCAGAGTTTCGGACGAGAGCGCCCGCGTGGCCTCTCTGTAGAGCCTGTGACCACTCGCCGCGTGTGTGATGTTGTAGAGATCGGTTTTTAAGGAAAAATAACGGGATATTTGGGCTTTGACATCCTTTGTTCATTATGATATTTTTATATTATCTTACTGACTCTACATAAGTAGCTAATATATTATATTAGCTACTTATGTAGAGTCAGTAAGATAATATAAAAATATACCTTTATAGTACGGTAGAAAACAGTCATTTGGACGACACCGTAACTTACAGAAGATGGGATTTTGCAATAAATTGGGGGGAGGGGGACGATAATAAGAGATTTAAAAACGAACGGAACAAATAATATATTTGTTTATTCTAATAGTTTTATTTTATATTATCTTCTTCAACTCAACATGTAGAGCTTTATTATTTTATTTATTGTGATTTTGTTTTGTATATATATTCTAATTGTTTTATTTCTTATCATCCTCAAAACATAAAAAAAACTCTAATGTCTTATCATGCAGAGTTTTTTTCTTCTTTATTATTATTTTTTTACATTAAAGCACAGAATAAATAAACAATTTGTAAATCGATTCAAGCACCTTATCAAAATAATAACAAACTCAAGTTTCAACAAAAGTCTAACCGCGTCTCTACACATTTCTGAATAAATATTCCTGCATGAAGATCCAGCTCTAGCGTTATATTAATAGAGCCACGTGGCGCGGGCGTCGAACGGCCTTGTTCGCGCTCGAGCGTGCGCGCGCGCAGTTAGCTCTACCACCTCTACGTCACTCGGCCCGTACACTAACTGTACCACACGTGCTACTGATAACGTATTGTTTTTGCTCGCTCGTCGAAACTCTACATAGCTGTACATATATTTCCATATATTGTTAACTCTACGTTAGCTTTACTTGATAAACTGTGTAGTAGAACGTTCGACTGCCATGTCGTTAGTTCGATTCGCATTCAGTGTAATTATTTTGTATGCATGAATTTGCATTTTAACATCATTAAAGATGTATGATGATAATATGAGGAAGGGAAACGTCAGACATCGCTATCGAACCGTGACGTCACTGAACTTGTCAATAATAATGTAGGCTCTTATTTATGACAAGGTATGCTTACAGGGAAATTTACAGTACACTCTTGTACACTTACAAGGTAAATACTTCCTGAAAATAATATGTAAAATCGTAAAATACGATTCAAGTGAGCTATAAGGCCGTGTTCACATTAGGCAACTGCAATATAAATTAATTTACAAATTTCCACTGCTGGACATCCTCCGGCTTCTCCCAAAGTTGAGACGCTTAGTCCTACTGGTTCCATGCAGGTCAGATCGGTTGGTACAGTCTATCGCAGTGATATCTTCTACGTATTTTTCTGATAGTTATCTCTTACGACACCCATTGAATGGTGGAATGGCTTATCGAAAGTGTTGGTGATATTCTTTCTCCATTTCCACACGGGCACAAAATACTCACAATTTATTAATAACTGGGACTGAAGACTTAACGTGCTCTCCAAGGCACAACCCACACACACTTATAGGCATGATACGGTGCAGAATATTCCATTAAGAACCAAGCGGTTCGATGAGTCTTTTCTCTGCCGGACCATTAAGTCCTGGAATTCCTTACCGTGCCGGTTTCCTTCTTCCTACAGTCCCGTGTCCTTTAAGCGGGCATGAAAAGCACCATTGTAGCACTGAACGTGTTTGTAATGGTGACCCTCTTTCATGAGACCTTGCCTTCAGCTTAACATCAGGCGAGGTGCGAAGTCAAATTGACGTGCCATGACAAAAAAAATGAGTTTTTTTTTAACACTAAAAAACACTTTCGCAAGTATTTTGAATTGTCTTATCGCTGTAAAAAGATTTAGTTAACCGCCAGTAGGCTAGTAGAGCAACAGGGACATTAACATTTTATTTGTATTATTAATTTACATTCTATTAACGAGACGCGGTTGTTTGTTAAGTGAAGTAGTCCGTATACGTGATGTATACGTTAATTAGTATATTAGTAAATATAATCCTGTACCACTGTATATTAAACAATAAATAACAATTTTGAAGTTAAATAAATATTATAAACAACGCTATCTAGACCTAAAGAAAGCAGTATAAGTCACTGGTTTTTTGGGCTCAATTATACATATGCTCACACCTATTTCCTTCGAGTGTAGTCAGAGATGAATTAACACCCACGTTTCACTATTGCCATATTCCGGGCACTATTGTTGATTCTACCTGCTTCTGAGCTCCGTATCTTCACACAGAGAAGCAGTTCATACCTAAGGTTCATACATAAGGCACTTAGAGGAACATTAAAGTTTGTTACACGTTATAATCGATCAGTGTTATATCGTTAAAATTGGTCGAACAGTATATCTTACTGTATTTACACTTACAATTTGTTAGAATTTACACTTGTCTTACAAGATACAGTACACAAAATATGCATATGGATGACAACGGCCTGAGTCCAAATGAAGCAAAGATTAAGATTTAAATAATATTACTTTTAAGAGGTGCTGAGGTTGCCCATTCGTCCTCATTTTTGCACTAACCCAAGATATAACACAATATTCTATAAGGCTATATCAATTCTAGTCTAATGAAGTGTACGTTAAGTCTCATAATGAAGTTCTTGTGTTCATTGAATCTTCGGTTAAGTCTACTTAACGTCACCTCAGTAAAATCAAGTCCACGTGGTCTGTACTTGACTTTGAATTGAGGTTTGGAGGTCATGAGGCAGAGGGGGAGGTACATGGTGGGAGGGAAAGGCTTTCGTCTCAAAAAGTGAAACGTGTCTAACTGTAAAAGATACTAATTGTTAGTAGATTTGTTTTGTTCGTTACTGTTTAGTACATGGTTAAGAATTCTTCATTAAGTTTTGTGTTATACTGAATGGGGATAAGCATACGGATCACTTGATGGTAAGCAAGTTAATTTACACACGTTTTGTCATATGTAGCAAACAGGGACAGAGAAAAAATGGTTTCAGACCCATCGTACCACAGACCATACGAACAGTAATTCCAAAACCACACTACCAAGTAGTGATAGAACTAATACATAAATGTATATTTGACTTCAATTATATCTTAACGGCTATCACATTTTCGACCTTATCGATATCTTTTTTAAAGTTCAAACAGTAATACAGTTTTAACTAATGTTTTAAATCTTGCAATTTTATTTAATTGTACAGATTGTAAGAATATGAAATTTTATCACATCTCTATTTCTTTCTCCCAGTGCGGTATAGTTGTGGACCCAGCGTACAAGTAGTATAGTCGGTGGTTCAGTGTGACAGAAACGGAAAAATAAGGTATTAGTTAATAGGAAATATAGTTTATATACAGGCAAAATTAGGGTGCTAGCACCTCTGCCTACCCCTTCGGGGATATAGGCGTGAGTTTATGTTTATGTTATGTTATATAGTTTATTATTTCTAAGTCATTATATTAACTGCCTTCATTGGTTAATATTGACCCTGCTTTTCACTCATTATGTCGGACTCATAACGTCTAATAAGACATGTATCAACAAATTCTGCATCTTAATTACCAGGGTGTCAGGTTACCTAATATGTTATTTCTCTCGCATCCGGTTGGCTTTTGGATATAAGACGCAAGGCATCTCCATCTAACCCCGGAAACGGTCTGGAATGTCAATATCTCTGCTACTGGGTTACCGCTACTATTGATAAGAAATCCTTTCGTAACGGAGCACTAATCTTAATTAGATTGGGTGTATTAGAATATCCTGTGGTGTATCATTTAGTTTAATTTATGTGTGATCTTTTAGTTCTATGTTCATTTCCTCTGTTATCAGTAGTAACACGCACGTACACATTTGAAAATGTACCTCGTAGGAGACAATTACTCGACCTTTTAAAGTATGACCCTTTTCCAGAGACTTTGCTTTCAGCAAATCAAATTGACGTAGCAAAATAAAAAAAATATAAGCGTCAATCTCGGTTGCAACTCAAGCATGTTGTTTTTTCTAATACACTCACGTTTGACCACTATCTCACTTTATGGAAATTGATGATTTGTGAAGTGGAGCACGCCAGAGAAGCTTACCGATAAAGGTTCACCTTAGATTAGAAGGCTCTCAGGTTTTTCGACCCAGGATTTTGACTGGTTTGGCTGACTTTTACAATATCCACGGACCTCCTTAATCTCTTAGATTATTCTATAGATATTTGTATGCAAACCAGGACCAGATCAAAGCGTTTTCAAAACACGACTGTTTCAAGTCTTAATCATTAGATCAATTATAAATATCTAATCCCACGCATCTTTTCTGAATTATTTAACAAAAAATCATAGTCCACACAATAGGCTCCATGAAAGTTGTTTGCAAAATAATAATTGTAATGTCAATCTCTTATTACAGTTTGCCGTTTGACGTGATAAATGGTCCGGCATTGATAAGTAATCAGTTGGAGTTTAAATTATGTTACTGTAGCTATTGTAATCGCGATTCAGAGGCCGTCATCAAATTGTTATCGGTGATGATTCTCCTTTGTATCATTCATAAATGATCTTAGATTAATGACGAGCGAAATAGTTTTTGTTCTCAGTATTTTAGTTGGTCTTTTTAGGTGGAGTGGAGGCGAAAACGGCTGCTGTACGAGTGTCTTGGATTTGGCTAACTGGTGGAATAAAATATTGTTGGATTTTTGTATATTTAAAGCAGAAATGATACGCAGAAGTATTCTAAAAAAATTGCTTACTTAACTACAGAACTTTGATATCGCGGGTTGTGGAGTGTTTAAAACAGTAACTTATTTTAACAATAAAACTTGGATATCGTCAGTGGATGGTGGCGGTCAGGATGGCAGTCACTTCACTGAAAATATCGAAGATCGTGAGCAAAGTGAGCCGAAACTCATTTGAACAGGAAATATATGAATATATATGATGAACGAAGTTATTAGGTTTTGAAACAACAACAACATACATATAATCCAAACCTATAATTAATTGACATCTGTAATTGAAGACTCTTTAGATAAACTTTCTTTAAGGAAAACCCATCGAAAAGAAAGTAAATATTAACCTCAAATGCAAGTTATGACATCACATTCAAGTGTTTGTGGAATCCCCAGACAAGACCTACAGACTGTAGACATCACATCTCTGGGTGGTGTTTTGCGCAAATTACCCATAGCGTTATTCATTTCCCTACATAAGTATCAACGTAGGTTAAGCATTTGTCAAAAGTTCGTGAACACAGAATCCGAATAAATCAATTTCGTCAATATTTTTACAAATACTGATATCATAACAAAGGTTTTTAACAAAAAAAAGTCGAAAACTTTCCACAAGGAAAATGTGAGATATTTAGGCAATTCCGTCGCGGCGTCCGGGTTAAGAAATCCGTGTTCAAATTAGCACAAAAAATTAGGCCAAGCATCGGATATTTCCACGTGTGGCATCTCTCTTCGATCAATATTAAGTTTTATGGCTTCATCACTAAGTTCACTTTTGTTTTTTGTTATTGTACCTTTATTTCGAAGTAAGTGTGATTTTATAGTCGATTATTTTCATGTGCGTACATTTTGTTGAATTTACAACCCGGAATATATAGTTATTATGATTAGTAAACATCAATAACACTCTTTCAGTTATTTACTTCTTATTCGGGGTGGGTCGGGGTACGAGGGATATGTTACTTACTAGCTCACCTCCGGCAATTGAAGACCCGAAGACGGCGTGCGTTTCAGCCGATTCGAGTCCGACATACCGCTCTCACTGGCTACAATGGGTTGGTATTCAAGGGGATTTCTGTATTAAAAAATCACGTCCTACACTAGTGATATGAGTCGTAATTATTATTAACAGAAATCATGTTTGATTCTGATAACACCACATCATTGACTAAGCGAAACGAAACGAAGTTTACCCGGTCAGATAGTTAAAAATAAAACTATAATTTTCAGTGAACCAAAACTCATCTTAACAAATGTCCTTTATCGATATTCAAGAGCCGCCGGCCGCAGGTTCCGAAAACATTATTCGGGTCATTCAACGGTCCCGTTAGCTCCGGGAGAGAACCTGTTCCGGGGCTGACTGACAGACACTTATTACCACCCAAATGCCCCGCTCATATTTGTACAAAAATGTTTAAATTCTTGTTAAACTAAAAGCAAGGTTCGTCGTATTTCTTTTTTTTTCGTAGTTTGTCGTCGTGACGTTAAGAAGGTATATTATATTATGTGTATTATAATACAGCTTCTCGAGAAAGGTATTTTTGAATGTACTTTAAACAGTAATACATAAGAAATGTTTAAAAGGAATGTCTGTACTGAAACAGAGGTTAAGACTGGAAATAAGGTAGTTATACACTTTTACATAAAACTATATATAAAAAGGAATATATACTTGTCTCCTTAGCAATTAAACTTTACTTGGGTTGCGATCTTTTTTAAACTAAAAGTACTTCGCCACTAGAACAGTTTGAATACTAATCCTATTCTCATATTAAGCAACTAGGAAAAACCTGCCGATTCGTCCACTCTAACTCAACTAATCCCGAGCAATCCGCCATCCTCCCGATCATTTTTGAGAGGTGCGGATTAGAAATTCAAACGCGGCAATAGACGTGGACAACTCGAGATTCGTTTAAATTCCTTAACGTAGGAAGGGCCTAATTCAATTATAAGATAGATAGATAGGTAGATAGATAATTCTTAATTGTACACCAAAACATTTACATCAAACAAATGTAGTAGGGATGACAATTGTTTTAATGTATACAATGGGCGACCTTATCACTGAAAGCAATTTCATTCAGGAAACTTTGTTCATATCTTACTAATTTCGAGAATAAGTACCTACTTACCTAATTAATCTTAAGATGTTAATATTCAAAACAGGTCCGAAACCTTCATGGTTGTTAACATTTATCATTGAAATATGCATACATATTCATTTTGAATGTAAGTACATCCCTAAATAAATAAGTAACAGTATGTTTTTTAATTAATCCTGATTATTCAGTTGTTCACAGTTAAAAATTAAATAAACATAGTTAGTAGGGATAGGCAGAGGTGTCATAAATGACTACATTTCGTCAAGTACATATATTTTTCAGTCGCATGACAGTCAATTACTGAGCTTATTCTCAATGGATGTATTTCAATTAAAATGAAAACCTGTCTATCCCATAAATCGATTTGTTTAATATAAAGAGAATATTAATATGATGGAAAAAGAGTTCAATATAATAATGAAACTGTACACGACGAATAACCGTTTATTTATAGAGGTTTTTAATATAAAGTAATACCTAATTGTACCGTATATTTTGTTAAATTTACTGCAATTGCGGACTCGTCCGCACACTACAACTATACAGATAGTGCTTACCTTACGAATGGGTCAATAAACTTAACTCCACTCTCAATTTTTAACTTAACCCCAGTAACTTAACAAGAATAGCTTAAGAAGTCGACCTAACGGTCGAGATATCATTGGTTCGAAAACTGACCATAACACTAACGAAGTAAAACCACGAGTAACACCAGTAATTTAGCTTAACTAGAGGGGTGACTCACCCCGGGTCACTCACCCCGGGTGTCTTACCCTCAGTCACACACCCCGGCTGACTCACCCCGACTGACTCACCCCAGCTGACTCACCCCGGGTGAGCAGTAAAATGCTCTACCAAATGATTTATAATATTTTAATTTTATATTTTTGATAAATATAATTGTAAAATTTTGACACTGATAAATGCTCTTTAAATGCCTAAACTAAATAAACAAAATTATTTCTTTAATTTTCTGCCATTGTGTCAGATACTATTTAAAATGAAATTATATAATATAAATATTAGGCACTTCGGTAATATAAAATGAAGTGACTTTGGCCAGCATAAAAATAAAAATAAAAAGTTATAACTTCAAAGACGTATCACAAGTGAATTATCGCAATTTTTCAAATAGGTACCGACCATATAGAATTCAAAGAAAACTAAATAACTTGTGAGTTCTATTATCATGATGTCAGAGCGACGCAGTGAATACATTTCAAGGGACAGCGTCCACCCAGAATTTTCTATAAAACTGCCCATGGCTGTCAATTCAAAACTTCGAAGAAACCCACAGCTACCGAACCACAGTATCATAACCGGCATATTAACTAAACTGACTAAACGGTGTCCCACATACAGGCTGAGCGACTGAGTGAGTGAACGAGGCCTGGCGGGCGGTGCGGCGCTCGTAAACCTACATACTATTCACATTTTTGTGGCCAAAATACAGTTTTGTTTTTTTAATTCGACAGCCGCCTCATACAGCTCATGTTATAACGCTGTTGTTGATCTACTGAGGTACGTTTATCAATTCTGACGTTTTGCTTAAAGTCGATTTGCTCTGTAAATTACAAAATATGTTCAAAATTCAGCCTGGATATAGTTCTGAATGTCAACCCAACTGTTAATATTCGTCAGGTCAATGGGTGACCATTAACACTAGCATGAACTCGAATCGAATTCGTAATATAAAGGTTTCGAGAGAACGGAGCATTGTGATTGGCAGTCTGCCTCTGGTGAACCTGTGTGCGTGTGTATCCCGCCAATCGCAATGCACCGTTTTGTCGATACCTTTACATTAAAATTCGATAGTATTTCGTGCTAAGGCTACTGAACCTCTCTGTCAGTTGTTGGCGTTTGATCACAATTTAGGCTAGAGGGTCAAACAGTCCAACCAAAAAAACTAAACCACATCATATTTAATTCAATCTCAGATGCGATCGGGACTAATACAAAATGATAAAGATAAATACGTGCTATTTTAGACTTCTATATCTGTACAAAAGTTCACTCAAATCAGTTCAGCCGCGTGATTGAATAACAAAAACAAACTTTCACATGTATACAAGATTCACATATTCATAATTTTCATATTCATCAATAATTTTTAATAGGTCAATCACAAATGGAGTCACTAGCAAGTCACTCTGATCAGAATGACACGCGAAACCAGTCAGGTCATTAGTCAGCACTATAGGTTCAAGAGCTGTAATCACGGGCCATGTGGGGTCTAACGGTCTTTCCAGATCAGTGGCTAATGTTAATATAACATTGTGTAAGGGAATTTAGGTTTTCGTGTCAAAGATTTATGAGTTCAAATTGTTTGATGAAGATTTTATATTTCAATGAGATAAATATAAATAAATATATACTTTTCTTATGTGTTACACAATGTTTCAAGTATAATAAGTGCGTTATTGAAGAAGCTGAAGTTAGAAGAGCCAAGAAGAGACGTGCAAAAATTTATGATCACTCTCCTACTCATTTCTGTTATAATAATGATCTGAATTTTCCTGCTTGTATCTGACGTCCTGACCTAGGAGTTTCGAGTTCACTTACTCTCTATCACGGAATCCCGGAAGTAGCAGCGTCCCAATTGAGCACTCCAACTGGGGAACCTCCCCACCCTACAAAATACCGCGGCTGATAATAACCTTATGTTGTGTTTCCAGCAGTAGGTAGGGTAGCCAGAGTTCACTGTAGAAATTTTTTCTGTCAGTGTGAAGACCGGGTGGCACAGAACCTTCATCCCGCCCCCCATTACCTCTTCAAGAAGAGCATTAGAAGTATGACGCCTGGGTTACAAACGGCTATAGGCTACGATAACCACATTCTACAAGTGGGCTTTAAGCTTGTCTACCACCTAATTGGTATAAAAAAGTTAGCATCAGAGCTTCCTCTATCCACATTGGTGAAGACAATTTAAAAATTAGATTTATCATGCAAAACTTTCTTAGCCTGCTTTAAATTTTTAACCTGAGTAATATCTTAACATCCACCAATCTATATATAATGACGTCATATAAAGCCAGTAATAGACGTACTGGCGGTCCTCGTCTAGCTTGTTGAACAATAACTAAAGAGTAAACATCACACAACTTTATTTTGTGCCGATCCTCAAAATCCACAGCATCTCACCAAAACGCCGCACCTGTCCATCACTCGAAAGTAATTAATACTGTCAGTAATATAAATAAATGCTTCTTTATGATTGGTGCAAGTTATAAGAGTTTGATCGTTTTTACTCAACAATGAGATTCCGAACTCAGAATCAAAGATATACAAGTTTTCATTTGTTTTTTGATGTAGTTGAGCACAAACTGTAGTGGTAAAGAGTCCATATATCATATGCCTAATAGCTTCCTAACATTTCTAGTATAATTGTTATTGCCCGAAACTTAAATTTGTTTGTACTCTTTCTGTGCCAATTTACTTTTAGACCTTCTAACACAATAAACGTGCTCCTATCTAAACTTTATTTACTATAATGAAAAATAATTCATGATTCATTTATTAAAAAAGCTACCTAAACGGATTTCCAAAAATTATCCTGAATAATTGAAGAAATTTTGATTAAAAATTAAAAAATGATTTCTTAATAATAATTAGAAATGTTATATCTAGTGATATCCCTTAATTATTGAAAAATACAATTTCGTAATAAATCATACTTATTTTATTTATTATTTTACCTAATCATTAGCGTAATGAACCTCCTCCTTTTTGGGAGTCGATTAAAAATCTCACCCGCATATTAATAGTAAGTGCTATATTTTGACCACGTCAAACTGCTCAATCAACTTATAACTTGGCCCACACAGCGCTAACAGTAACTGCGGTGTTGGCCCGCGAACACCCAATTACATGAGATTTAAGCTGCGCCCGCGCCGTTACTATCATATTATCATTCTTAGTGTGTACATAAAAACCTGTTGTCCATCGGTATTTTAATGAATGAGTAACGCGCTACACAAACGATAAACATTTTTTTTAAATAATACTGAGGTGGCAAACATTTTCATTGGGTAGCCTTCGCTGCTTGATACAAATATTAGTGCTAAACAAGGGCCTCTCCATCCTAGCTAATTGAGAGTTAGGGCAGTTATCCACTGTCTACGATCTAAGTAGTATAAAAACTGACTTGTGTTATGGATAATAAGATGGTAATCATCTTATTACATTGATTAAAATAGGGCTACTCCATAGATCGGTTGGATCGATACTCCATAGAAAAGACGACTAAGGGATAGGGATGTTCTTTATCCAAAAATAAATAGCCAGCCCATAACAAAGTGCCCGCTACACGGCAATAAACTAACCCCTCATGACGTGCAAAATGTGAATTTTAATACACCTCTACCTACACTGCCTGTAAAAGCATTCAATGTGAAAGATTCCGATACGCCTTGAACCAACTGCTTATAATAACGTAATTAACAGTATACATATCTTTCAACAAAACTGTTCATAGCTTTATACCCGTATCGTGTAAAGAGGTTATATCAATTATACTTTATATTAAGAATATTCACACCTCAAAACGCCGGTACATGCTGACGCTGACGCCGTGGGAAAGAAAATTAATACATTTTAATTGTTGTCGAAATGTTCCAATTTATTCGAAAACGGTGCGTTACTATTGTTACGTCACTAACGGGATCGGAATCTAGTTTAAATACGTCACAGTACAGTACGTCCAGTGCCGTTGGACGGCATCTGTATAGTAATATACATACGTCATAGTTGTTACACATGACAGATGCTGTTATTGGTGATTAATGAGGTGTGGCGGTATAGCGATGGTCTGTTACTTAAGAGGTTGTGTTTCGATTCCCGCTCAGTGCAATTATTTGTTTGAATGGGTTGCGGTAGTCTATGGGTCTTTGTATTTATACTTTGTAAAATGTAGCTTGGGTCCTATGACAGCTGTCAGTGAAATCCCGCACATGAAGTCTTGAATTTTCTATTATTGAATGTAGTAGCTGTCAATGTCATACTTTATGGGCATACCGAGCTAATTAGTGATGGGCGATGAATCATCGTGACCACATACTATGAACTATCGATATTTTGAATAAAGCTTAAGTCGAAAATGAAATCAATATAAGAAAAGAATAATTAGAATTTAATTTTATTGCTTAGGTATTTTAATATCATAATAATATTTATATTTATATACTTGATCCTAAATAATATTGAGTAAATATAATCCTACATTCAATCCATCAACGCCCTGAACCTGTTTTTGGATTTTGTAAGAAGACACGCCGCGTTTGGCTCTTGGGTCATGATATAGGCATAAGATACACGCGCCAACATCTTGTTTGATATGAACTTCCACTGATCCACTCCACTCATTCTCATCAGTACGAGTGCCGACGCCTTGTATGCTACGTATATTTCATTCTCATTACAATTATATACATACATACAATTCAATTAAACCTAATTATATGTAACATGCATCCATAATAACTGGTAGTATCGATATTTTCATCGAATTTCGGACATCCCTATGAACCTCATTTTGACATCTGTCATAGGACCCAAGCTATATTTTACAAAGTATAGTACTAAAACTGAAGATTTCTTTCTTTGCTTTGAATTTTGACAGTTAATTTGATGGTTAGATTTGTGCATTCTTAGGGAAGATATTCTCTATAACATAATGTGAGAATTTACGTGGGTTAATTGCTGCCATATGGCTAGTAGCTTTAATAAGCTACATTGTCGAGTTACAGCTGCATTACCATTTAAACAATTTTATTTTCATGCTTAAGAAGACTGTTGACTACAACAATCTTCTTAGACAAATGTCAGTTCGTCAGACGTCATTTTGTAGAATGCGATAGAATAGAATGTTCAACTTCTTAGAATAACTTCTGCAAGAGAATCGTCGCAATGTTGCTCATCTCTAGGAAATATGGTACACGTATTATAAAATTAATGGCGACTCGCCAATGTTTTGATATTTAAGAAAGTCTATCAGAACCACATTAGCCACCCAGGAGATAAGGTAGTCGATCAGGACGTGTAGTTGGATTTTAGGGAGTAGAATGTTCAATGGTATTGACACGTACAAGACAAGCGTCAACGAATTTCGATCCCATACATTGAACATTAGACAATATTGCGTTCTACGAAATGACGATCAAAAAATTGCCTCTTGTCTAGGCTAGATATAACCCTTTACCACTCAACGATCTATCAATATGTATGTCGGCACAAGAATGTCGTTTATCAGAACATTCGCGGACAAAACATCAGAACGGTTCCATCAGGGTGTTCCAAATAAACATGTCAGTGATCACCATTAGCTGGAGATTAATTGCGCGTTGGACCTGCGCCAGCGCTGTAACTTGTCTAAGTATCGATTAGAATTTATGTGATTATACTGATAGTGGCTGCATCAGTGTCATTGGAAATAGAGTCAGCTGTTACGTGCATTAAACAAATTGCTGAAAATGTGTTTTGTGTAGTACGGTACCTTATTATTTTTTTAACTTCTGTTTAAAAGTTGCCTAGAAGAAATCACTGTTAGCGATAAGGCCGCCCATTGTTAATTAAATATAATCAAGAACCAAGCGGTTGGGTGAGTCTTCCCTCTGCCGCACAATTAGGTCTTGATATTCCTTACCAGCGCACGTGTTCCCTTCTTCCTACAGTCCCGAGTCCTTTAAGCGGGGTGTGAAAAAGCAAAAGACCGTCAAGCTGAACGCCACCATTGTTATACTGTACGTCTCTGTAATGGTGACCCTCTTTCTTCAGATTTTGCCGTCATCTTACCATCAGGTGAAGTCAAATTGACATGCCATAAATAAAAAAAAAGTAAAATTATTTATAGCCTCTGTAACGTAGCGGTAGTGAACACGACTGCTGCACAGAAAGCGAGGGTTCGATCCCCGCTCAGTGCAAATATTGATATGCAACAATATAACTATTTACAATAGTCTGGTCATGCCTCAGATAGCACGGTAAGCCGTTGGTCCCGGTTGGTTGTAGACTGTTGCTACCTTAGTAATATGCATTAAAGAATCAGTAGCCAGTCGGAACACACGGTAGTGTTATCCCACTGTAGATCGAGTTGTAACACTGGTGCATAATATCAGCGGCCCAATCTATATTGCATCTACTATTACCGCGGTAGATTGCCGTTTAGATACAGGGTCGACCCCGTTCAAGGGCAGATCTAGATGGATATGGACGCTTTATACGAGATTAAGTTATAGAAGCTTGGCTCAGTGGTGGAGTGTAGGTTCATTTCAGTTTGGTCACAACTTGGGTTGCTCTATTGTTTTTATTATTATTGTTATTTTTTGTTGCTATTATATTTATTATATATTTGTCCTTTTGATTTTTTTTTATTTATGGCACGTCAATTTGACTTCACCTCGCCTGATGTTAAGCTGAAGGCAAAGTCTCATGAAAGAGGGTCACCATTGCAAACACGTTCAGTGCTGCAATGGTGGCGCTCAGCTTGACGGACTCATCAGATGCCTAATATGTGATCCTAATATGTGCATGTGAGATCCGAATTAAAAATATTTTTCTTTCATATTTTCTTTCTTTCCAAAGTGTTTTGCGAATTGTACATATGCTATGGCCTGACACGGTGTTTTTGGATTATTTCTAACCATACACCTGTTGAAATGAAACTACTTTTTACGAATTTTATTGCGATATATTTGTTATTATTTACTTTTAGTTCGATGTTTTGGACACCTGTTACACCTGTTAACAGACGGTCAGTAAACATTTGGTTAAAACCATACCAGAGCCAGGCAAAGAGGCGAACGATATATACCTAAGTCGCCAGAGAAACCAGGTCCTGGAAAGAGTGGATTGTTTTGATTTAGATATGAGCTCGTCAACTACCGTTGCCCCCTGTCCTATTCTCAAAAATCAGACAATCCGAAGTTTTGAATATTTATATCAAATAAAGAAGGTAAGTTAAAAACCGTCGGTAGCTTAGAGGATAAGGAGTCGGCATTACGATCGAAAGGTCCTGGGGTCGTATCCTGGCCATTACACTACTGACGTATACCCACTCCTAACACAAGCCCTTGTGCTTAGTTAGAGAGGTTAGAGGTAATATTAGTCATTTTATTTGGTAACATAACATAACATAAACTCACGCCTATATCCCCGAAGGGGTTGGCAAAGGTACTAGCACCCACATTTCGCTAATATGGGTAGGCTGAGGTGCTAGCACCATTTCACCAATTTATGTTTAGGTCCCAATAATGTAATAGGTGGCGAGCCTATTGCCATTAACCGGGTACTTATAAACCTGTGATAAATACACACAAAACTTCGAAAAGTCATTGGTGTGTGTCATGGTAAAACTGGTATCGAACCCGAGACCGCGTCTCAGCAGTCCATTACTACTACTAGGCTAATTTTGAAATATTATTTGGTATTATAAGAATGTTTGGTGATATTCTTTAAAAAAATATAGTATACTCTGTATAGTACTCATAATAACAGCATTGTTTCAACAATGATTGATGAAATGTGTAACGAGTCTGTAAAATAAGTGTAGGTTTGTATTATAATTGGATGTATGAATGAATGGAGTACAGACAGACATTCGCGCGCGCATCGAATATATTGTACTGTTGTTTTTATCACGATAACCAGATGATTAATGTAATATTTTCGCATTTTTATGCTCCATTGAAGAAAATAATTGTATTTCTTTTTATGTATTGGAACAGTATAAAAGTCTTTGGAGCCCAAGCCAATCTGCTAGCTGATACATCTGCCGGTTTATGCATGAGGCTCTGGTACAGGTTTTCCAGTTGGAGTCAGGAGGTCAGACGACAGTCACTCGTAAAATAGTAATGATAAGTCAAATCATTTTTTTAATTCCACCTCTATGATACGAAATAATAAGATAAGTCAATCTAGCTGGAAATTATGACTAGATCAATTAATTTGAATCTTAACCATATCGCCATATTTTACCAAATTATCAATATTCTTACTAACCCCTCCAACTAAGCTAAATAGATTGGTTTCATATCAGAATTCGAACACGGAACTTCTCGATAATAAAACCGGCACCTTAACCACTGAACTAACAACTTTTTACTTTGTTACAAAGTAACGTCTCACAAAGCTACTTATTAACTCTACCTTGTCTATGGTTAGCTAGTTCTAGTATAACCACAGTGTAGGTAGAGTTTCACGGACTCTACAATGTCACGGTTGCGATCGAGCCGCGCCTGCGCACCGCGAAAGAAAGTTGCGACGGTGTGTGGTTGTGTGCGTACCACACACACAAGTATACACACACTATTGAGCTAGTAGTGTGTGTTGTAGAGTCGTTTTTGTTGATGTGTTTGATAGAGTCATAGAGATCTGGTTTTGAATCTGGGTGAATTGTGTACCTTGTTTGGTATTTTTTTATATACTCAGTCCTAAGTATTCGTTAAAGGGGTAAGCAAAAATGTTTTAACATCACAATTTGTAATTTAAAAAATAGTTCTACCTTATAGGTAGTAAGCTTATTGTCATCTACTGGACATGTTGTTTGACTCTTGTTTTCTACCAAAAATGTTCTTACAGAATAATTCAATAATAGTTAAACTCAATTCTGGAATTGAATATTGTACCTCACGAACCTACTGCGGAATGGACTATAATGATTTATACATTACGTACCACTTTTTCATAAGCCATCATAGCTACTCTACATTTAATAGAGTTCATAGAAAGATTCACCTATTGCTCTCCGGCCTTCCAAGCATTCATAAATTATGGTAATCTCTTACCATCAAATAGGTACTCTTGAACTTTATAATTCAAGAGCTATGAGTTGTTTTTATAAACTTCAAAACCACTGAAATCAATTTTTATCAAGCAATCTTCAAACATATCTTGTGACAATTAAAAGCGACCAACAGAAACACTATCCGTACAAAGCCGGGGCGGATCACTAGTCATGCATACCTAAACATCAATTGTGTCAAACTCATAATAAAAAATAGTCGCACACTTTCACTGACCAAATAGCAACTCATAATATATTTTTCAACTCATTAACTCTACACTCGACTCTACATCTGTGCGGGTAATTACTACTTTAGCACACTCACTCACTCTACCTACACTCACACGGATGAAGTATATGTAGAGTGTGTGTAGCGTCTTGTAGAATGACACGCACACGCCGGCTCTATCAGTAGGTCAGTGTACCGCGCGTTGATGTCTTTTCTATGGACGTATGGTAGTGTAGAGTCGAGCAAGCATTTTAGTATTAATTTTTGCTATATTTATTATAAGAAGAGGGTAGAATTATGTATTCATACAGCTGGTATGGTATTTAAGTAACAAAGTTATGAAAGATGAATTAGAATAGATAGTTATTTTTTTATTTTACAAAAATAATAGACATAATATATAATTTTCTATTTTCTATTTCTATAAATATAATTTCATATAATTTAAAATGAAAAAAATATTTTAAAAGTGATAGTAAATTTCTATTTATTTTTTTCATAAATATAATAAACTATAATTAGAAGTATACTTACTTAAATACTTAAACATATAAAAATATCACAGAAGTCAAGCCAAATGACCCAAAAAAATAAGTCATTGCAAAGATTTGTAATGAGTAGGAATCGAACTCGCCACCTCCACATAGCAGTTGAACCACGGCAACCAAGTTGTCAAATGCTCCACACCTGTCAGGCGCGTCAAACTGGTTCTGAACTTTTTTTAATATTAGTGTCTCACAAAACAAACCGTATTAGCGCGTTCACGCGAAATGTAAAAGTTCCCAACACATATATGTAAACAATAGCGAAGTGTAAGCGATTTTGAACCTTATTCCAATGACAGTAGGTTGTTTTTATTATAATATTTGCTAAGTAAAAGTTCTGTTATTTAATTACAAATATTTTTACCAAGTAAACTAAATGCTCTCCAGCTAAGCTATGTTGCTTGTGCTAGGAAAGTATTCACGTCAACAGTTATGGAATGACCAGGATTCAATCCCTGGCTCCTAAACGACTAAAATCACTAATATAAACACTATATAAAATATTAAAAAAACGAAAATCAAAAATCATTTAGTCTATATAGGCATTAAACGGCACTTACAAAACGTCAACGTAAAAAATATGTAAAAGTTAGTTTAGTTAATGTACCACCAGTTCTCAAGACTCAAGAATCCGGCAAGAAACTCAATGGCTCTTTGTTGGAGCGGGAATCAAAGCCGCGCCTCTTGAGTAGCAGTCGAATTCACTAACGCCACGCCGCTGAATATTTCCAGTTAATGATTATATATAATTAGAAGAAAATATTTTATCATATGAGTAATTGTATGATACACTCACAGTTAACCATTTCCATTGTGGTTCAACCTCCTTCAATTAGAACCACCAATTATTGCCCAAACAAGCAAAAACCCCCAAGAGAGTCTTTGAACTTGTCTTCTGCAACAATAGTACTCAAGTGCAGGTAGTTCAATAGTTTCGAGGTCGTTCACCGAAATAATGTTGTTGTAATTATCTGTTTGGTTGTCTATATAGCCAGATGACGGTAAGAGGATTCGTATCTAGTGGGGAAAGGTTAAAAACGGAAATTAGCCTAATAATAAAAAAAGATCGTCTAATAAAATAGTCAAGTATAATGTCAAATATCGTCATGTATCATCGTCCATGTAACTGGAAAGACTCTTGGCTTTTGTGCTTCATTCTAGCAGACATTCGCTGCTGGAAAAAGACCTCTCCCAATGTTGGGTGGCTTTGGCCTGTTGTTTACACGCTGGCTAGACGGGTTGGTACAAAGTTTTCCTTCTCTCGCAGTTATATCATCTGCGTATTATTCCATAGGGCATCTCTTACGACATCCTTCGGATGAGATTTAGTGGTGATATATATACTTGTATTATTTTTCCGACAACACACGGATAGTGAGGTGCGAAAGGCTCGTATATCAGTCTACAGATGTATCACTGGCAACTCCAAAATTCCGTCGATTCTACAGAAGAAGATTGGCTGAAAAACTTGTCTGGACCCCAAAGACCTTGGTGCGGTTCTATATAGCCAAAGATGATGATGATCCTTTTGTACTATACTATACCATAACGAGAACCGGGAACTACAGGACTTATACCATGGCATTTAAAAAAACCCGGCCCTATCATTTAATATAATGGACCCCAAAGGACTTGTTTCGGCTCTATATAGCCAAATATGGCCCTTTTGTACTAAACTATACCATAACGAGAACCGGGAACTACAGGACTTATACCATGGCATTTAAAAAAAACTAGACCCTATAATTATAATGTAATCAATTGTACCTTATTCGTACAACAGTTCACAAACGCTTCCATACTGTAATTCGATCTAACATAGAATTAACACAGGAATGTTCCTCAGTCAGTGGGCCGGGTACAGTCGGCGCAGTCAGCCGCGTATGTAAACAATGGCTAACTGTACCGCTACCTTGACTCGGACAACGCGGCGCGAACACTACACTGACTTACCTACTTATTCCCTTGGACGGTGTACACAGGGTGATTAAAAAAGTAGCACTTGTTTAAACGGTGTAATTTGTACGTTTATAATACCAGTTATAGTTTATTTGTTTGCCGATACGATAGCAATAATAAATTAATACTAATTGTCATAGAAGGGAATCCCAAACCGCACCCCACAAAGCAAGTATAAAAGATTTCTTACCCGAATAGATATATTTTTGTATGCGCAATATTCCGACTCTAATCCAAGAGTCTACGACCTAGCTCCCCGGCTAACTACGTATATATATTTGTTTCTGCCTACTTGAAATTCAAATCCCGTTCCAGCTGCAACTTCTATTCAAATTTTCGTGTGTATGCCTACACCTGATTCATATTTTTTAAAATTTCTATGTGTGATCAATTGTAAATGGTTCAAAGTACCTACCATATAAATAAAAGTATGCTTAATTCAAAATGGAAGCTAATAACCGTGAAGTCATTAAAAGCACCACAAGTAATAAAAAGCCTATTTCCAATTTCCAATTAAGTTATGTAAATACAATATCACTTACAATAGCGCGTGTCGGGCCCACATGCGCCCGCGCAGCCACTGTAGCACAGCCTACGATTGAGCAACCCCCACGGCCGCTCTAGATGTGCAAACTAGGTGATTGTTTAATATCATTCGTCGAGCATTAGCCATAACAATGCGGTGAACCGCTAATAATCACACCGGCAAAAAATATCAATAACACCTCATTTAAAACTGTTGGTTTTGTTGTGATTATTATTTATAACTAGCTGAGTTACCCTACCTTCTACTTCTCTATTATTGTAGCGCTATTTAGAACTATTTGTTACTATTACATTGTTAAAATTCAAATTCGAAAACCATTTATTCAATATAGACAAAACATAACAATTACAAATATATTATAGATTGCTTTAGCAAATGGAACACCGGTTTGAAACGCGGCCCAGCCTGAGAAGACTCAGTCAATAAACTCAGCGTGTTTCTATTAGGTCATTTCGAGTGTTAGGTGTCCAGGGAATTCGGTTCCCAACGTTCAACGTACAGTTCCCAATGATGTCGTGTCATCGTACCAATTAAGATCAATCGTGTACTCAGATGCTTACCTGAGGTGAAACTATAAACTTAGTGCAAGTAAATACAGCTACTCTATTGCTTTTTAATGTATAATAGGCTCGCGTTAGACCATTAACTATTTCCCCTGAAGGCCAATTGTCGTAATCTGAAACAGGCAATAAATGAAAAGTGATTAAATTGAGATTGAGTTATGATTATGTATTGATTGACAATATATATATTTTGCTCATAACAATAGGTACAAATAAATAAATATTCTAGGACAATCTACACAACGTCACCTAGACCCATGGTAAGCATTGCTTAACTAGTTTGTGTTATGGGATCTAGAATGCGGATAAACTTACATAAATACATACATAGAAATACCCAGAAACATGCAGATATTCATATTCAAGCACACAAATATTTGCACTGAGTGGGAATCGAACCCGCGATTCCTGCGTAGCAGTCGCGTTCACTACCGCTACGTCACGGAGGTCGTTGTAAAGTTTTAATTCAATTTAAATATAATCTGAATTTAGTTATACAATGACATTTAAAAAGAGAAGACAGTACAAACAAAAGAGGTACAAACATCACTAAATTGTTTCTTCCAGTCAAGGTTGCAATCAGCCTGTAGGTTGCGCGGGACTGTCGCTACGTCACAACAAGGTCTAGCGGCGCGCGCATGCGTCACACTGACGTGCATACAACTGTACGTGTGATCTTGTACCATCTTCGTGGTACGTGTGAATGCATCGTCAGTTATTAAACTTTTTGTATTTACAATTCACCGAAGGAATCTGATCATAATTTGGATATGCTTATTCAGGGAGTAGATGCGTTTAGATTAATGTTTAATGTCTTATTTAAACTGTAAATGAGAATTTTTTTTTGTTATTTGTGTTGAATATTTGTTATTCTTGTAAGTAATTCCGTAGAATTTTTTTAATAGGAATATATTTTAGAATAGATCAGACAAATATATACACTAATATACAGCCCAGATTCAGCCTGTGGACTGATGAGTGACTCGAGCGCACAATTAATGCCCGAAATACGGCAATAGGCTCACCCCATATTACTCAAAGTACAGTGGTTGGTAAAATGAGGGTCGGGTCAACATATTTAAGTATTGTTTTTCTGTGTGTGCAAATTTTTAAATAAATAAAATATAAAATGAAGAATCAACGAAGAATATTCTGTACATACCAAAATAAAACTACTAATATAAACCCATTGCTAATACAATTACTTCTAAAACTAAAATGTCAGACTTACAAGTTATACCAAAAAATACAAAATAATCTTACTTCTCTTACACAATAACATAAATATCACCCCCCAAACCCTCCAACAAACCCCTGTGTACTAAAACCCAAACTGTATAACCCCACCTGTCTTATTGACATGCGCGGGAGGACTGTCAAGGCCAAGCGTCCGACGACCCTTCGAGGCTAACTGTACCGGGCTATCCCGACACAGGACAATGACCTTTGCGGGAGCATTGGGCCCTTTTTTGTGGGAATTACGGGATCGGATTGTTCTCGGCCGCGAGATATTTGGACTCCTTAATGTTTTTTGTATTCAAATGTTTTATTATACGTAACTGGTGTGACATATGGACTGACCGTATTTATATGAACTATTGAGATCTTACGTGATCTAAAATTGTGGTATAATTTATCATACATCTAATAATAGACTTCTATTCGTATTTATTTTATAACTACTAGATAAGCTATTTATATTACTATATAAGCTATTTAGAGCTGTTTGGCCTTTCATGAATGGGGAAGAAATTTTTGGGTAGACTTTTGAGTAGTATAGAACCTAGCGGTATGGATAATGGACTGCTGAGACGAGGTCTCGGGTTCGATCCCAGGTTTTACAATGACTTTTCGAAGTTATGTGTGTATTTATCGCAGGTTTTTAGTGCCCGGTGAATGGCAATAGGCTCGCCACCTATTACTTTGTTACCTAAACATAAACTGGCAAAATGTGGGTGCTAGCACCTCTGCCTACCCCTTCGGGGATATAGGCGTGAGTTTATGTTATGTTATGTTCTATACAAACATTATTTTTCTGACCGAAATAAAAAGTTATCAATCAATTTATAAACTACTGGACATAGGCCTCTCCAAATGTTGGGATGCTTTGACCTACTATTTCCACCCTGGCCAGCGGGTTGGTACCATAGATAAGTATATAGTCGGTACAGGGTTTTGTTTCGAGTTCATTATTCGTTATTAATACACCTTTTTGATGCAATTCGGTGGTGATAGTCTGCCTCGCAAACGGATAGTTTCTATAACATTTTTGTTCTGAAGTATGCGCCTAATAAAATTTAGCCCGTATTCCCGAGAGGGTCAGTTGAAATATACAGACTACGTGTAAGAAATTCTTACCAGGAAACCTGATTAACATTTTGCTCAATTCAGACATTCAAATAGAAATCTCTTTTATTGCAGTAGCAAATATAGTATCTGTATTACGGCTGCATATTTACGAAGGGGTTTCGAAGATTTTTTTTTACTTTCCTTAATTCTGTTTGTTCCCAGTCCCACGAAATAGGATACGAATAGCGGTCATCTGTTTTAGTGGAAGGTATCAATTTATTATCTTTTCTTATGATCTTCTTTCTTCTGTTGCCTCATTTCCATGACAACATCTACAAGTAATAATACGTTGAACAATAGCTGTCCACTGTGTTTTCCATAACAATTAGTTTATAAGCATTTGAGTAGTAAAGTTAACTCGTAACCGTGTGGTATTAGACAATAATACGACTCAACGGCAACGTGGAGAATAGAATTAAATTGTTATATTGAAGTAGAACCATTTCTTTTTCTTTTCTTAACATTAGAAACATTCACTTTTCTAATTTTAAATTGTATTGAAAAGTTAACATGTTTTTTTTGAAATGCGGAAATCCCCACGGATACTAAATATCGATACTACATCCTCACCGAAATCAACGACGCTGGTTACGTAGAACTCGAACCGATCAAAATTGCACGGTCTCCTTGGGTGAGGTATCCTCTAGCATATCCCTCATGCCCCGGCTGACCCAGGGTCTTCGAAGAACCACTCGGGTGTGGGACTATGGTGTCCACTTATTTCTCCGGATAGGGAGGAGTAATCTCAAATTTATTATAATGGCATCATTTTATTATTTATTCTCAACTCAGCTACTTTTCAGCAGCTATGGCAGCGGGGTGACTACTGAAAAGATGTGTACCAGGATTGTATGAAGAGAAAAACTATGTGAGATGAGAGATGTATAACCGTATGTGTGAATATATAAACCAATGAATAATATAACGTAGTTAACACAATTTATATAAAGTTGAACAACATACGTCATGGACACTTTCTACCTGATTTGTAGAACGTAAAACGTAATAACATTGTGATATTTGTTTAATGTATAGGATATTGCGATACCAATCACTCGCTTGAGCTTTTCAACGTAATTTTATAACTAAAATAAACGTTTTGTAACTGAAACGTTTCTCAACAAATCGTGGCCGATTGACGAAATAAGTTCGGCATTGTCGCCTTTACAAGTGTTTTTTATCGTTTTCGTAAATAATGTAAAGAAATATGTAGACAATAATAGGATAACAAGTAAAGGTGAAGACAGACTATTGCATGTATAACATAACGTTTTGCAACTATGCAAAGTTGATAGACGTAGACATAGACTCGGCGTTTAACATCTTATGGTTGATTTACACGACCCATGATTTTACGGATGCGTGTATGGAAAGAGGACGTCAAACTACTGATATATTCGTCATAGAACCTATGACCTTTGATGAACCGGGTAGTGAGGGATATGTTATCGAATATCTCACAACCGAAGATGGTGTGCGTGTTAGTCGATTCGAGTTCGATATAAGCGGGTCTGGTAGGAGTGGTATTCGTGGGGATTATGCGCACGACTAAAATAATAAAAAAGTTGTACCTAAGTGCGTCTATGTCCTAAACTTACGTCGTGGAAACCTGACGTTAGGCGTTTACTGGCCGGTACATTTTTCATTCTACAGTAAAATAAACTAGTTCTACTAAGAATATAATACGATAATCATCATCAACATCTACCTGTATCAATTATTTGGGTTTGGCGTAACATCTCATTATCACCCACATTCCTGTCAGACTTCTCCAATTCAGTCATTCACTCCGTTCATTATCATAACTATTTTACGCAATATAACTATCCATTCTTGGATTTACCTGGTCTTCCAACAGGCTAAATTCACAACTTCGAACCTTTTATACAATGACAGCAAAATGAAGGAAATGATTGAAGACAAGGAGATTTCAAAGAACTAAATACCATACTAACTATAAAACATCTAGTAAAAAATTACGCACTCGCGGCGCTATTTGTGCGCACGCATGGACCGCCGATATTACTATGGCTCTCATTTTCATTTTTGTCATAAGGTAATTAGACTACACTCACCGCCCTATAATAAATTTGTATCATTAACTCAAGGGGCCCTAGGTGCAATCGTTTTGCAAAACGGAATAGAATAGATTGATCAATTTACGCCTTTCATAAATGTCAAAATAGGTGTCCACCCCCACACATTGAACATTATATTCTATTTCATTCTACTAAACTACTACCAACGAATTGCCACTTTTCTAGGGCTCCAGGTCTATTATTTTCTGCGATAAATGTTTACAATACCAGCTAAGTCGAAGACGTACTGGAAGAGCAGAGAGAGGGAGAGAGAGAGAGAGAGGAAGAGGAATAATAAAGATATCTTTCTCCTTCCATTACTTTTTTCTCCAATTTATGCTCTTTCAAATATTAGGACGAATACTTCATCCGACTACTTAATCAACCTAATGTTACTACGCGGCCCTTAGTCCGATCTATCACCTTTTAATGAAAAACTCTTCAATAAGATATTCTATTTAACAAAAGATACAAGAAGATTTACTGTTTTAGTTTCAAATAATCACCCGTATCGTACGCAACCAAATTAAAAGCCACATCGATATCTTAGTTCAAATTAAATGACCGCCGTCGGCAGTTTTAAGACCACGCAGCGGCCACCCAAAATCCGATCCGATTCAAACGTAGGTACAGCCGCGTCCAAAAACCCGTTGGGTATGCCCGGTCCATAACGGTACCCTCTGCCTTGACAAACGGACAACTATTACAGCAATTAGGACGTAGGGATCAAAGTTACCGCCATTGTTGATTGTAAAAACAACGTTTTTGTACAGTTAAACAAATTTCTTAACGTGTGTACTTAACTTATGCCTCAAATTTGCATTTGCATGTAATAAAATTTGAACGTTTAAAAACTTGTTTTTAATAACTGTACAGATATTTTAGATCTTTTCTTAGGCAGGTAAACTCACTAATAGTACTGGCCTATTACTGACATATTTTCCTCTACTAAATGCCTGGGTACTGTCTACCTGCTTGACGGTATGATAAAGCACTTATATTGTACTTCAACCAACGAAACACTGCATTGTTTCTGACAAAAAGAGACAGTATGCTCATAAAGTGAAGTAGTTATCAGTTGTGTGTTAAGCTAAGTAGCAGGGCTGTATAGTAGACTCAGTAGACCAGTAGTCTAGTTCTGTAGTGTAGTAGTAGTAGTTCTGTAGTGTGCTATTTAAAAACTTAATTTGTGTTTCGTATTTTTAAGCACACTCGTTAAAGCAAAGCGCCAGTATCTGCACACGGTAGATTACCAGCATATAGAATATACAACTTCCTACAACCTGATTCTAAATTTAGAAAAAGTAATAAAAATATTTCAATATTCACTAACATTTTTTTATTGAATCAAAAAAAAATTTGATCCTAATAAAATCTGCGTTAGTTTATTTTTAACTAGCTGTTGCACGCAGCTCCGCCCGTAGAAGCCTTCCGTAGAGTTCAAAGCAATAAATAAAAAAAGTGTTACTCGAATTGGTCCAGTCGTCTATTTATATAGATTTATTTTATTTTCCAGTTAGTTTTAATTCATAAAATAATGATTGTATCACATAAAACCGTATTCACATTGATTATACAAAGTAGCGAAATTAAACACAAAATTATTTATACAACGACTTTGTACACTTAAATAAAACAGCGAACGAAAAGCTGTACTTAACATTAATGTTAAAAATAAAACGCACTTATGAAAATAATAAACGATGCCAAGTTATTTAAAATGTTAAAACGTTACTGTTAGATGTGCATATTATTATCATACTTTATTTTTATCCACAATACGCTGCAATTAAATTTAATATGTGATACGGCAACAACTTTCTACGCCAAGACAATATTTCGCCTGACAATATAACATCAATAGAGATAAGTCTAGCCTTGAGGTAGGTTTAAAAACTGGATTCTCGCAAGCAATCATCAAACGGACATAGCTCTATTGTCGTGAATCAGCACCGTGAAAATCGAAAACCAGTTTATTCATCGTCAAAATACCAACTTTATTACCCACGGTCAAGGTTGGCTTTTGAATATCCGACCGGTGCTGCATACGACCTTTCTGTAATAAAGAGCTGTTTACGCTACTGACACACTTCCGCGTGTGTACCGTTAGCCGGCCCTGTTTCGCGTGCACCCGTTTCTTTCACTCTCGTTGGTATCGTATGTTTCGTCTCACTCAGCGCGCGACAAATTTTCGATGCGGGCGCCGCGTGTAGGTTGGCCTAAAAATTAATTTCGTGATACGATTTTTTAAGAATCCGCCGTGAGAGGTGGGGATGGCGTTTGTCGGTCAGTGTGCCATGTGCTTTATGTTAACTCGCCATGCCTAAGTTCCCAGTTAATCCGGGATTAGTACCGGGATTAGCGCTTGACGTTTTTAATACTGTTTCAAATCGATTTAGTATGATAATGTTATTGAGGTGTAAATTAAAAATGCTGCCCTCAATCTTTTGTAATGTTACATGTATCTGAATTATAAATATCCAGATGGTTTTTATAAAATGTTTGTAATATTTTTACTGAAGAAATTAGAAATAAATACTATACGATATCATTCCATAGGATTTTTTAACCCAAATTAAGTTAAGGATTATTTAACTAATATGGCTTTTCAATTACAGATAACTAACTAATACAGAAAGATAATACATATAAACATTCAGATTAATACAAATGGCTACATCCCACGGGAGTTAAACCCACGAGCTCAACAAGCAATCGATCGCACTACCGCCACTCCACACAGATTTTATTAAAAGCCTAAGAAGGGAAGTGTCTCCATATTTGAAGATTGGCATGTAGTATTAACTTCTCAAACATATAAATACCACACCATTTCCACAAAACAGATTTCTCTCTCAACTATAAAAAAATAATCTGTCGCTATTAACATAGTTACTTCTATTCACACCAGTCTGTATAACACAAATGCTTCGGAAGTTACAACGATAGCACGGACGCTTCGGAAATGATAAAACAGATATAATGTTAAATATTGCCCAGCTGAGGTCAATATTTAATAAACTTTGATAAAAAAAATACAAAATACATTCTCCATGTAAATACGATAAATTTAATTGTTTATTAGTCATCCTAGCAGATAATGAGAAACTTGAAGTATATGTAAAATAAAAAGGAAGAAAGGGATTATTATTTTACTCAAAGATTTTTAAGTTAGGTTCAGAAGTGTCTGTGCTTAGTGGTTAAGGAATCAGCCTTACGATGGAGAGGGTCCGGATTCGAATCCAGGCCATTACACTACCGGCTTGAACCCACTCCTAACACAAGCCATTGAGCTTAGTTGGAGAAGTTAGAGGGAATATTATAAGTAACTTAAGTTGCTACGAGTTTAAGAGTTGAATTAACACCCACATTTCACCAACCATTATATTCAGTCCCACGTAATATGACTCCAACCATGCATCTGAGGCTGTAAATATGTTTGATGTTTTTATTTTCGGTACCTACGCATTGATAAGGAAAACCAGACGACAGGTGTTTAATTTTACCACATTGAATTATTACTTCGCTTCGTCCTTCTTCTTTATTCGCTTCGATAAACGGCCAATAGTTCCATTTTCGCCAAAGTCAGGTAGTTAGATTGCAATATTATCAGGCGAAATGGAGCCAACTTGACACGTTCTATATGTATTGTAACTTGATACTCATCGGCGTCAGACTCTTTATTGCACACCATAAGATGAGTTCCAATAAATCAGAGCGGTACAGTTTAATGTGGTACATACAATTGGCGACCTTATCACTCATGAGGCTCTTCCAGGCAACCAAGAGATGGAAAAAAAAACATATTATAAAAGATAGTACCAGGATGCCATAACATAATATTACTTCTTCATATTATGAAGAAGTAGTTGCATAATTCTTTGTGAATCACTCTAGTAGTGTTGTCATATAAAGCTACGTCATGTAGGTTTTAAATAGAATCAAATACCTATAGTGCTACGCATTTGATTCTATTTAAAACCTACTAGCTATTCTTGTTAACTCCTCCAGTTAAATTAAATTGCTTGTCTTAGTGAGACCACGGTGATAGGGTTCGTATACTTTCGTAATTGATTATTGTTAACCACCTACGAAAAAGGAATTAGGTATATTTAGATTTAAATACACAACCCATTAATTTGCAGTCAACGTCTAATAATTAAGATATTATATAAAAAAAAAATCCGTACATTAATGAAAACTACTGAGTAGAGAAAAGTGCAGTTGTGTTTTCCTTCAACGGTGTAATTCTCTTTGAAAACGCATTTATTACACACAAACACACACACCCACACACAAACAGTTCCGAAGACCGTTGGAGCAAACGAGTCCATGAATAAAGCCTCCTAGCCAGATGAACTGACGACAAAAGAAAAAAGAAAAAGTTTCTGCAACATGCTGGATGAGTAGGATCGGGAGTAATGGCGCATTTTGCGAGAGGACTGTGTCCAATAGTGAACTAAATTATCATAATTGATAGTTGACCATTTTTAGTTCAATCAATCAAATAGCCTATCGTAGTCTAGTGCTGGGTATAGGCACGCCCAATGTTGGAAGGCATAGGCCTTTTTCCACGCTCCACGCTGGCCAGACGAATTGGTACAGGGTTTTATTTCCAGTTTTTCTTTTCTCGCAATAATTATCATCTGCGTACTTTTCTGTTTGGTGCCTCTTACGATACCCTTCCAATGAGAAGGGGTGACGATATTCATTCTTCATAATAACACTGTATAGTTCAGTAAATTTAAACAACTTCTTCACCTACAGGACACGGCTGTTTAATGTATGGAAAGGTCCGGGTACCTAACTTATTCTTAAGTGTGTTGACTAACACAAACATGCTTGGCCAAACATGTTGACGTAACGATTGGTAAACACGAATAAGGACTCAATAAGGAGCTCGGAAACGTGTCTGCTAAGCGGTAACAGGCATCCTTTATTACATGAAAATTCGTAAAGAGGACGTTGGTAATTAATCATGAAAATAACAAAGTAGCATAATGATCATTGATCAATAAGCAGACTGCGTGTCTGCGCCTACGCACTGTTGTGAACAAAATATCTTTTATGTAGTTAAATATTTACATATCCTTGTCAACAAGTAGATACAGTTTGTTTACTCCGCTGGCGCCTAGGTCAAGGATTTTACAGCGCTTAGTATACAACAATATATAAAGCTAAATATTTATAGAATCTATTAATGTCTAGTAAGCACGTGACTATAGGCTCATTTCCTAATAAAATTTTGTTTAACCTAGTAATTGAACTGGTACCTGACTATGTCTTTGACATTGGTAACAATGAAACCACTTTTAAAAATTGATTACCAAAAAGATAATAATGACGTTGTTTCTTTTACATTTTAGAAAAAATCATATATCATCTATATATATAAAAATGAATTGCTGTTCGTTAGCCTTGCTAAAACTCAAGAACGTCAGGACCGATTTGGCTAATTACGGTCTTGAATTATTTGTGGAAGTCCAGAGAAGTTTTAAAAGGTGAATAAATACGAAAAGCTCAACAGCGGGAACGGGATCAGAAGTTCACGTGGGCGGAGCCGCGGGCAACAGCTAGTATAATAATATAATGAACTGCTAAAGTGAAATATACCAAAAGTTTTAAAGATACCAAGGAGAAAATCGCATTTATCTCGATCGAATAGTTGATAATAAAAGTAACTTGAAATTTAATAAGGAATCTAAAAGGTTTATCGCTACATGGCTGACATTCCACTCATACGTACCAAAAGATTCGATGATACGTTCATAATACGTACAGCCCAAGTGTGGGACGCACTGTCCGAATCTGTGTTTCCGAAGTCTTCAAGACCAGAATGAATAGATTACTTGTGGGCAAGCGTGCTCCACCGTCGACCACATCATCACTTACCAACAGGTGAGATACTTGTCAAACGCGAGACTGTAAACAAAAAAAAGAAATTAATTTGGATTAAATTTGATTGCTTATATTTTGTCCGATTTTGAGAATTAAAATAATGAAAGTTGTGTCCTAGAATATTTATTTATTTATTTTATTTTAGTAAGAAAGCTTAGTAAGATATTTGAGATTCGAGACCTGGGGTAGGTACTAGCCAAAATGCATTCGTTCCGAATCTACATTCGTCATCGTTCTGAAAATGTATGTGAGTGACATTTCTTGTCGAATGTCATGTGATCCGATGCCGACAACAAATGTCACACCCATACATTTTCAGAGCGATGACGAATGTAGATTCGGAACGAATGCATTTTAGCTAGAGCCCCTGCCCCATGAACCACATTTTCTTTAGTTCACTTCGCCGCCAACATCAAATTATCCATTTACGAATGCTAGTTAACTTGCATACCTAGTGTTCTCCAAGATAATTTTGTTTAAGCAACTTTCACTCAGACGGCCCATCGGAGCGAATAATCTATAAAACAGTGACAATTTCTTCAGAATTGGGCCGCGAAGATGCTAATCCGACGACAAAACGAACCAAAGATAATGTCTGTTGTTAACTGTTGTGAATTGGGCGACGGATTTACGACTTTCATTGCTACTGGGGTCGGTAGAGATGTGTAAATATACTGAACGTATGTCTGTAATAATATTATAAATCAGAACAAGGTACTATTGCATGTTTGTAATGAGTAAACTTAAAATGTTTATAAAATTAAAACTACTTGTCCTAACTAGGTATATAAAAAAATTATGGGACCAACTAAAAAAGAATCGCGTAAATCCAATCAGAAATCTCCGAGTAATCGGTGTACATACATAAAAAACCGATCGAATTGAGAACCTCCTCTTTTTGGGAAGTCGGTTAAAAAACTACTGGATCTATTTCAAAAATTCTTTCAAATCCAGTTTTTTTTTCTTCCTACAGTCCCGGCTGGATGAGCCTTTGCCTTCAGCTTACCATCAGGCGAGGTGAAGTCAAATTGATGTGTCACAAATAAAAAACAAAAATGTGTTTCAGTAATTATAACTTTTGACTTCCATTGAGATCATGACGTTAGGTAACAATGCGATTTTGATATTATATATTCGTAAAAAAGTTCTAGGATATTCTACTCAGCGCTAGTCAAACCCAAAGTAAACTTAACATACATTATTATAAATAGAAACACCCAGACCAATGTAACTAAATTTATATAAAAAAAACGTATATTACTGCGGCTGTTGTTTACCACATACACGGAGACTGGATGAGGACCTGTGGTCCGCACACCATAACGATAAAGTGCGAGGGACATATTACTTACATCTCAGGCAAGCAAAAACCTGAAGACGGCTTGTTTTTTAATCTGTTCAAGACCAACATAACCACTCTCACCGGCTCAGGCGTAGTATTCGTGAGGATACCCAACCGAAATGACTGCTATTCCCATAAAAAAAGTATATATTGGGTGAGGGAGGAGGGCCCACCACTTAACCGCGGTTCAACACTCCAACGATAACAATATATATTGGAATGCCAAACCGTCCTCTTCAAAGCAAGTAAAAGAAATCTTACCAGAGAGGAGATGTTGTAGTATGCTCCTGAAGATGCCTCGTGTAGAGGCGAAACACGTGCTGAGGTTTGTCCTTCGCACTTGCGGAATATTGCTCAACATACTACAACATCTCCTCTCTGGTAAGATTTCTTTTGCTTGTTTTGAAGAGGGCGGTTTGACATTCCAATATATATTGTTATCGTTGGAGTGTTGAACCGCGGGTGAGGCCCTCCTCCCTCCCCCAATATATATTTTTTTGTAATGGATTTCCGCCAGGTAACGCCTACATCTATATCGTATATTCAAATTAACCCCTCCAACTAAACTTAACAGCTTGTTTTAGAAGTGGGTTCACTCTCTATTGCAAGGTTGACTCCTTATCCGCTAAGCTACCTCTTCACACAAAACTAGGTGAGTTGTGTACATGTGTTTAGACCTGTATAATCGATACTCGAACAGTGTTTAATTGCTGTTAGTTTGTTAATTGCATTACTATTGATACGAATGCCTGTTAGAACGGAACCTCTGATACGAAAAACATCCTGTATATGTGGGTAATGTGTTTTTCTGTTGGCTTTATAGAAAACTAGCTGACCCGCGCAACTTCGTCTGCGTCACCCCGTTTTTGCAACATTTTTCATTACTGCTCCGTACCTGTTGGTCGTAGCATTATGTTATATACTTATAAACCTTTCTCTTTAACCATTCTATCTATTAAAACAAACCGCATCAAAATCCATTGCGTAATTTTAAAGATTTAAGCGTACAAAGGGACAAGAAAAATAGGGACAGAGAACGCGACTTAATTTTATACGCCGACGAGTATGTAGTGATATTTATAAATTTTGGATAACTGTAGTTCAGGAAGATGAAAAAAATAAAAAATTAACCACATATTATACAGTAGGTCTTTACACAAAATATTTTATCTCACATTTTTTTCTTTTGGCAACAATGCCCAGAATTTACGTGTGCCTGTGCTAATGCTAAAAAGATAATAGATATAAACCAATATTTGTTTATTCGTATTTTTTTCGTTTATTGATTGCGATATAACTTTAACGACTTATTGCTTCCACTAGCGTGAACTACCTACCGTGGTAAATAATAACCTTGTGTTGCGTTTCCAGCGCTGAGTAGGGTAGCCAGAGCTCACTTGGGAATTTTGTGTTGTCAGTGGGAAGACCGAGCGCTCAAGTTAACACTGCAGTGTGGTGGATTGAAACCCTGCTTTGTCTTGTTATCCCCCCCCCCCTCTTCCCTCTCAATAAGGTTGGAACACGAGTGTGACGTCGGAACACTACCACATAATATAAATCTATGAAGCGATGTGTGGCACCATATTACGACTGGTATTTTCTTACATGACATAAAAGTAACCAAGTAACATTACCGAAAATTACCATAAAATTTGAAAACTATTTTTTTTTTTTTTTTATACTATCACGCCTATATCCCCGAGGGGGTAGGCAGAGGTGCTAGCACCCACATTTCGCCAGTGTATATTTAGGTCCCAATGTAATAGGTGGCGAGCCTATTGCCATCAATCGGGCACTTATAAACCTGCGATAAATACACACATAACTTCGAAAAGTATCGCAGTCATTGGTGTGTGCCATGGTAAACCTGGGATCGAACCCGAGACCTCGTCTCAGCAGTCCACCACCCATACCACTAGGCTACCGCGGTTATAACGCGGTTTGAAAACTATTAAAATGTAAAACTAATAGTTATTCACCAAAGTCACGTTTGCTATGCAATAGACTTGTGGTAATTCATTTTTTTCGAACGAAGATTGCAACAGTTGCCGCTACGGCCGATCGATCGCAATAGCTTTTATATAGACGGCGATATTTTGCGAAAAAGCCTTCCAAGGCCGCGGTCTTGGCAGCCGAAACAAATCTATACTTTAATAGTATTTTTTTTCACTGTATTGCAATTCATTGCGTGCAGTCATTGGTCAACTAGGTGCGTGTTGTCATGGGTTCAATTTTTTGTCGTTATGATAATTTTTAACGTTGAATTTTATGGTACACACCAATAATTTGACTTTTTCTCTTTTGGTTTAGTAGATCTAGAGTTTAACTACTATAACGTAATGAACTCACACATTTTACGTCTTTTTAATAATAGTATAAAAGTACATAAGGTATAAAAAAAGGTATAATTTCATTATTAAGTGCCTTATTGTTACGTGCGCAAGGATCTTATTCTAAATTCAACATTTATTTGAAAAGCTGTTGAAGTATGTAACATTTTACAGTGTGCATTGTTGTGACCACGTACACTAGCGTCATCTAGTGAAATCAAGCTGAACTTCTAAGATACTTCTTATCCTAAATGGCGCAGTGAAAGTTTTCATCCTTATTAGTGAATAAACGAGTTAGGCCAGCTTTACTTCATTGAGTGTAAATATATTTGCCTTGCATGCCTTTCTTTATTTTTTATATTCAAGAAAACCATCACGATTCATTCACAGCCAGTTTCTATAACAAGTAAATTATGAAGTAATTACTTTTCCCAAAAATAATGGACTGGCTCAACCAATAAAGTACCGTGAGAAATTATTTACTCAATATCAGGTTTAAGAAGCAGTATTGCAATTCGTACTGCATGGCCTTACCTCACAGATTTCTATACCTCGCTCCCTCCTACTTCTCCCTTCGACCCTCTATCTCTACTTTAATATATATTCACCCAATGCAAGTGCCAACAATTTTTACTGTTGTTGCAAGTGTTCACATGCAAAGATAACCGCATACCATGAAGTGGGCCGCATGCTTAATCCGTAAGATGTGTGTCAACGAAGCGAAACATATTCATATTTTATTAAAAATATGCATGGTTTGATATACATTTCCCTCATTAATCCACTTGACGATAACATGCGTGAGTTCGGGTGCAGCAACACGGTTAGGTATCGCGGCTGACTTCGATAATTGTGAGCCGTGCAGCGGCCATCTTTAATTACATCGCACCTACAGAATAATGAACGACTGTCGTAGTGTAGTCATATTATGAGAAGAGATCAAAGTAATGTCATGAAAAAGATTCTAAGTATGTATCTGAGGAGGTCTTATTGTAAAATAGAAGCCTCGAAAAGGGGGATATAATGAGTGAAAGAGGATTTGGGAATGTAGGGAGTCTTGTTCATATCGCGATATATTATTACGATATCAGTCCCATAACGATATCGCCAAGGAATAACAGTCGGTTTCGTCGTCGGAAAATTTCAAAGTTAGACATAGGACTACGAGAATGCTTCGATACGACCGGGATTTAATGCAAGAATGATAATATTGTTACGATAAGCAGTTTGATTGAATATGAAAATGATTAACATAGTGGCAAAAAGTTACAAAAATAAAATCATTCTTTAGTCCATACGTTTTAACGATTCAATCACTTTTTAAAAAGGGGAATAGGGCCAATTGTTGGTAATAGGAGCTGGAACATCAGCTGATGGTAGTCGCTCTCATAACTTGAAGAGAGAACTTCTGACGCCAAGTCCATCTTAGCGCCAATGGATATAAGCGTATACTAAAACTAAACAATTCATCAAAACTAAATCACATAAATGTTAGAATTCCAGTGCATAAATAAAGTGAAGCGACGGCGCGCGCACACGGTGCAGCACGGTTAGCTAGTGAAGCGTGGCGGCCGAACTGCGATTAGGTACTTAGCAACACTGCATCTTGCGCATACCTGCTGCCGTATATACGAACGTGGACTATGAGAATGGGTGTATTTAGGGGCTCTAGACAAAGTGACATTGTATTGGTGAAAACACCAGCCGAATATTTTAATAAAGAATGGGATTGACATAAATCTGTAATATGACTATAAAATAACAACATCACAGTTACAACACAAATAAGGGACACAGAACAGTCATCCTGAATAAAGTTTCAATATCTTTTCTTAAATTTAAATATAAATTCAAGTATAATTCGTAAACTCAAGCTAAGTTAATTTATACATAAAATGAAAGTTATTGAGGAGTTTATTCTTATATTTCTATTTGTTTGTTACAGATAGCGCGGCAGGGTGGCGGCATCCAAGTATGGCGGTGGCGGGCTCACCCTGGGCTCCGGAGTCGCGGTGAGGCGCGGTATGAAGTGTGCGGGGGTCGCGGGCGGCGCCGCGCCCAGCGACGAGTTGCTGCTCGGCGGCTGCTGGCTCGACCCCAAGCTCGACAACTCATCCCCTCCCCCGACCTGCCACGAGCTCCTCGATTCGCTCCTCGCTCCCACACCTCTCGCCGAACTCAAACCTTTACCTCCCTTCACCGGCTACACCGGACATCTCTCCATCAACGGCATCTCCGGCCACCACTACCACGCAATTGCTCAACGTCTTCCCGAGGAGAACAACAACTACCCTACTCAAAGTGGTTACGGTGCCGACCACGACGTCGTGTCATCTTCGACGTGCGCCCCTGACGCTGAACCGCCCGACCTAGAAGATGTCAAACCTTTTTTAGATGCTCCGGACACGAAACCCTTTGCGGAAACGTCGGGTAATGACGCTGCAGACTCATGTGCAGCGTCGTGCTCGCCTCCCGCGAAGATGTTCGATGACGGGCACAAACAACACATGTACGATCTAAGCTCGATTGAGGATATAGCAGCAATCATCGGCTCTGCTATAGCTGACACGACGGTTCCATCGCAACCCGAAGACCCAGAGCGAAATGATTCCCGAGATAGTTGGATGGATATTGATGCATGGATCACAGGCGCTTGTCAACCTGGTGAAAAGATTGTACCGCAGGATCTTGAATTCGATGTACCGAGCTCCCCACCCTCAGCACCCTCTAATCATCACTCCAGTCTTGAATTTTCCTGCAAAGGTCAGGAGTTTACGAAAAATCATGAATTTCATCTTAAAAGTCTTGGACAGGCTGGACCAACGCTGCAATCCTTGTTGACGCATGGGTATATGCCCCTCTTACAAAATCGTTTGCAGAACGGCCCACCCGTCAAGCAGGAGGCGCCGAGCTCGACCAGCTACGGGATGGACGTCATATCGACATCTTCTCCTCCTGGAAACGCCGTGTCCACAACCGATGGCGTCGGTGGGTTGCTCAATGGTCGATACGCACCACACTACACTCTCGGTTTGAAGCAGGATGGGTTATGTAGTCCAGAAAGGCTTCTCTACCCCCACGCTCACACAACTACTTCAACACCGGTGCCAAAGCCAAAACGAAGTAGAGTGAAGGCGAAACAAGGGAACAACGGCAACATACACGGAAGCTCGTTAGCGTTCCCTTCAGCGACGGCAGCAGAGTTGAGTGGACTGCTCGGAAAGGAGAAGCCGGTACACCGGTGCGGGATATGCAATAGAGGTTTCTTGAATAAATCCAATATAAAGGTACATTTGAGAACACACACAGGGGAGAAGCCGTTTAGATGCGATGTGTGCGCGAAGGCGTTCCGTCAGAAAGCGCATCTGATCAAGCACCAACAGATTCACAAGCGGATCGGAAGGGACTAGCAGAGGTGTAGGTACTAGCTCAAAAAGCATTTCTGTAGTTTGTAAATTAGTGTGTTTGTGACATAGGTGTCCGTGAGCGTGAATACAGTGCGCGCTGAATCTCAGTTTAGGCTATTGTACATTGATTTCGTTAGAGATGGCACACCGCTGCGTTGACATCGCACTTTAGAACATTTAGATACTCGCTACTACCGCAGTGGCAGCCTGATATGACGTCACGGTGTGCCTTTATTAGTCTTCTAGAATAATTATGTGCGATCAAGATTAACAATAATTTAACCCATTAGAATAACATTCCTAAGGACAAGTGCAATGTTAACTAGTTTTAAGCGATATATATTCTCTGTATCATAATAATTAGTAGTAAGTTCTGTATGATTTCCGCTTTCGTCTGTCATGTTTTTTTCGATGAGCAATCTGTCTCGATAGTTAAGTTTTATATGTTTATTATTTCGGTTATGTCTTGATTTCTAATGTTATAAATCATGATGCTGTGCGCCCCATGGCCCCAGTTTTCATTTGAACAAAACATGAGCGAAATATTATATGTATGTGATGTAGATTTTTTTTATTTAATTATATGTGAATGGTTTACTCCGATTACCTACTGTTAGTCAGAATGTTTAATTAGTTTTTCTTATACTTATTTAAATAGATAATAGTTTGTAGAAATTAAATAAAAATGACAAAGCACACGAGGCTAACACAATACTGCCAATCTAAACTTTGTATAAAATACTCTTTATAATTGTAAGAGATATAGCATTTTAAATGGTTGGTATAGTTAAGGTTTTTCAGTTATTTTCACGTATCACTGCTGCTAAGTACTAAGTTATTTTAATATGTACCTTTACGCCACTTTACTTGGCACACGTTCTTGACCTTCTGTTCTAAGCAACGAGTATTAACAACGTAACATACCTCAGAGACCAACAACAGTCACAAAAGTCAATAAATAAAAATCTTTGCGACTTATGCACGTTTCCAAATCTTCATTTTATTGCTATTTTTTGTAAGAGTAACTTGCAAAGATTTTTACTTTTATTCTTATAAAGGCATTCATTGATCACTTTAAACATGACAATTTTAAAAAAATATATTTTGCTCATTCATTAATCATGCTTTTACCATACTAAAATAATCTCTGTGAAGCATCTGTTTCATCACCATCTCATACCGTATCATATCACAATCATATTATAATATCATATCACTTCGTAACATTGACAACATTAATTCATCACAATCATTCATTCATCGTTCATTGATTTTGTCATCATCTCACAATTTGTATTTCATCACTACATCATCAAATCGATTACTATGATTCGCCGTTCACCGAATTACAGGACAACCTTGAAATATTTTTTTCTGTAGATAAAGGGTTATTTGGTTTTACAAATCAATAAAATCTTATATATAAAATTCTCGTGTCACAATGTTTGTTCCCGTACTCCTCCGAAACGGGTTTTCATGAAATTTTGTGAGCATATTGAGTAGGTCTGAGAATCAACCACCATCTATTTTTTCATACCCCTAACTGATAAGGGTTGTTCACCCTTAAAATTTATAAGGCAAAACAACGTTTGCCGGGTCAGCTAGTAAATATTAAACTAGTTAATTTCAGAAAAAAATTTTTAAATATGAAACAAAATAATACTGCATAGTAGGTTGTTAAACTTAATTAATTTCATTGGAGGACCATCAGCCAATCACTATGCGCGCTCATTGCACCTACAATACGATGTGCGCAAACGCACGCGAACGGAACTCTACGCGTCCGGGAAGCGGACAGAAAAAAAATAAAATTCATACTAATAATAGCGATCCGTTGTTGCGCAAGATTCAGTATATTGGCGGTTTTAATTGATGTTACAGCATAATGTTAGCAAGCAATTCGCCTCAAGGAACGTGGTTTTATTATCAACAATTAGGATTTGCCTGCATTTTAGGGTAGGCAGCAGAAGTATGACAGACTTAGTTGATTACCACTCGTTCATATGCCATGGTAACCACTTTCCATCAAGTGGATTGTCGGCCAAGCGACTACAATATGGGTAAAAAGGGCTTAGAAAGGAATTAGAAGATTTCTACGCGGTAGGCGGTACGAGTGTTACGCTCCTGGTATTGCAAATGTCCATAGGACACGGTGACCGCTTTCCATCAGGTAAGCCGTGGCTCGTCTGCCACCAATGTGGTAAAAAAAGATGAGACCTCTTCGAAATAATAAAAAAATAATTCAAACCAGTTAAATGTTACATTTACACATTGTTCCAAGTTAAATATCACACTTATCACTTTCAACTTCCATTATGACATATTTATCACACATATCACTATAATATAGAGTATAGTAAAATCACTTATCACTTCAATCATCACATTAGCTAACATCACTATATCAAGACTGTATGTAAAATAAAGGTTCGCTTAAACTTTGCATTCCAAAATAATCATAACATTACTGTCTAATATTATATTTCGTTTTTTTAATGTATGGGTAGACATCCCATACATTCTTATAGGTACCTACTGTAGTAGGACCGTCTTGACTGCCTGGCGTTTGGACGCTTGTCAGTATAGACGAGCTAATATTCCTTAGGGAACAATGCACAAGGGTAACAAAGACGCGGGCGAAACGTTTCCCTTCTCTTTTTGGAAGTCGGTTAATAAAAATTCTATCTAATCATAATAATTTCAATAACACGGTGCTTGCCCTAATGAGTCAGAAGAAATTTTGTATTACAATTCAGTCCCAAATTAAAAAGGGGATAAAGAGTGTATAATATTGGAACTTAATGATTCGGCATTATAATTTAATCATTTCATATTATAATGCAAAATCATGGCAGTAAAATCAAAGTTAATGCGAGCCAGTCTAGACTACTGCTTTAAAATAATGAATTATTAAATGAATGGACAGTTTTACGGGCCCATTACAGCAAGAAAGCTAATAATAAACATTTTTTATTATTTTATTATTTACTTTCACTAATAAGAAACATTTTTATTGCAATTGTCTATTCATAGAATTGAAATGTTTTAAATTCTGAGTATAAAATCAGAAGTGATAGCTATGAAATATCACTATAAGCATGTGATACACATTTGATCACTTTCATGAACTTTGAACTTTTTGAACTTAATATAATCGAAAATGCTGGAATTTTTTTATTACAGTATTCTCGGATGATATCGGAACTAGATCGAAGCGAGTTTTAAATGTAAAATCTAGTTCATAGTTTCAATATACTTAACGTTTCATTTTATAAAATTATAAAACTTAATCTGAATCCTGTTAAGGCTTACAATAGATTTAAAAAAAAATATTGAGATGAATTGTGATCAAAGTGAAAGGATGTAAGCGACATCGATTTGTCAAAGAAAAAGTGTCACTGATTATTTCAAGAATATTATACAAAACAGTGATATTCCTATAAACTCTTGCTTCAACGTTCGATATTATAAAGAGCTCAATCATCGTTTCGCCCGCGTTTCCCACACCACGTGTATAGATCTTAAATAAAAGTACCTTTTCGTTAGCATATAAAACTATAGACTTAAGTATTTATTTTTGAATATAATTTTTGTAATTATTAATTATATGTAAAGCATTAAAGTCGGCGAAAACACAATTATGCGTAATTATAAGCGGAGAATGTTAATTTTCAAGAGGTTTTTTTTTCCATTAGATTTATAAGTAAATTGTAAATTAATGTAAAATAAATGAAGAATTTTTGTTAACGGATTTTGTTTGTTTTTCATTCTTTATACACGGAATACATATGAATAGGTAAGTAGGAGGGTGTATCACAGCACCTCATCTGAAAATCGGAAGACCTGTTGATTGATGAGTTAGGCTTTGGGCTAAAATTTCTTCCTGGCTTCAAACAGCCTTGCTTGCTTTCAAAAAACAGTTTCAACAAATTTCAAGGAAGAATAGTTCCGCGAGTCCTAACCTTCAAAGTGTTTTCTCAAAGCTTCAGATACAACCGCGATTGGCGTTCGAACGATGTATAAAAACGTAAGTATTAATTACACAGAATACTGTGTGAATATAAAAGGTCATAAAATAAACAATGATTTTCTAAAATACATAAGAGCCACAAGTAGGTCACATTAGACATCTGTAGAGCAAACAAAGGTGTGAACGCACAAAGTGAAAGATCCAAAGATCGGTTCACACAACGCACGTAATGTTCCCTGCGTCTCGGAAGAAAGTCGGATGTGAAAATTGTCATAATGCACACACAAACGACGAATTACCTTTTTGCGTCAATAAGAACTCTTGCGCAGGGCACACAAGAGAAAACACACTCACACATACAAAAAACTTGTGCGAATAGAACTAACACTGCGATGTCAACGTATCGCCGAGTCGCCTCACTCACACTTGCATAGAGTAGGGTTAGCAAAAATATTTAATTAGTTTTTTGCAATGTAATTAGTTTTTTAGTGCCGGTTCTGTGGCTAATCGATGCTTTATATAATGGATCGTTGCAACTCTAAATCACTTGCTAATTGTTAGGTAAACTATAAATTTGAGAATTTTGTTAGAGAAATACGATGACCTGAAATGATCTAACAGACAGTACCTAAAACACACTTATTTTATACTTATAACAACAGCTCAAAGAGATGTGTTTTAGCAAAGTATTTATTAATGTAATACTATCAATCTACAAGTATAGGAAAAAAAGATTATTAGCGATTATTAGCACATAATTTTAATATTTAAAATAAATTATATAAAATGCAAATACTTTGGAAATTTGTTTTATTCATTGTTATACCATCCTTCATATTATCATTCAATCTTCAGAAATAATTTCATTGGAAGAAAAATTAAATGACAAATATTTTACATGAAGTAAAATAAAAGTTTCAAGGTCACGTCGTTGCTGACGGTACAGGTGCGCGTCGGAGAGATTCTTTCACCAACCCACTTACATAGCGAGGCTTGATTTCACCGCCGCCGCCCGCAAACTACTACTACGGGCACGCAAATAGTGTGAACTTGGGACATTATTCGAGTATTTTAATATGGATTGCAATGTTCTATTTAGTGGTTCTATTTTTAAAAGATTAATTAGTAATGTCTGTGATAATATTGGTATTTAATAATTTTTGTTAGATTCGAATTAGTTAGTTCATGCCAAGGGTAGTTGATTTTCTTTTGTAGAACAATAAGCGTTATTTTAAGTGTTATAGTGACTTATTACTGTCAAACTGTCAGGCAATCTTATTTTTCTTATTGATTTATATTACTGAAGCCTACTACCTAAATAGCAGTGAACTCAGGAACTGACACCCAAATAAAATAACTTAGTCACTTTTTAAGTCCTATTTCTACTCTCGGGTGCACAAAAAATATATACCTACAGTCCATGAGCTCTGCCAAGGGTCAATATGTATGTCCCAAAAATACTTTAGGAATAAATAATATAGTTCAATATTCAAAATCATTATACTCTCTGTAGACAATAATGCTATACTAGACTATACAATAATACTAAACTACTCGAAAAGTATTATAACCACGAAATGTCGTAAGTTCGAACACGTAGTGGTTCCAAATACACAAATGCGATGCATGCATTGTTTACAACACGCGACAAGAATTCTGCATCACGAGAACGAGACACTACGATTGATGACCTCACGTAAATATGGAACGAGGGTCTGTTGAACGAATGTAGTTCAGAAAGACCGAAGGTTTGAATGAATGACATATCTGTTTAACCGACTGCGTCAGTAAGGGTTATGTTTCACAAAATACACTTTGAGTTGGTATATTGTATTGGGACTCCTTTTTCCGCACCTAGCCTCCCTTTTTGGGCCATTGTGCGTGCAGGGTTACTGGCTAGAGCAGCCAGCCCAGCTTCGCCCAGAAACGCAGAAGCTTACTGGGGGCTTCACAGGCTTCGCGGAGCGACCTCACTGTGCCGAGGATTTGTGATCGTTGGGGGGCTACTGCCTCGCATTCCAGTATTACGTGGGCGGCTGTTTCCTCGGCAACGAAGCAGCCCCTGCAGAGGGGGCTGTCCGTTAGACCGATGGTGTGTAGGTGTTTGTTGTGGGGGCAGTGGCCCGTTATTGTCCCCATAACAATTTTTAAACTTAATTCTGTCTGAGTTTAGGAGACGTCTCGCGAGTCGCTTGTTCACAGACGGCACAAGTTGGTATAATGAACGACGCAAAATGCAGACATTGTAAGGAGAACGATGAAATAATAATAATAATAATCCTTTATTTCGGACTGGGATCGATAAAGTGTAAACTAAGTAACAATAATCAGCAGCCGACGACGAGCAGTCCGACTGGGGAAGTAGGTACCTCCGCGGCCGTGTTGTTTCCGGCGGTGAGTAGGGTCGCCAGAGCTCACTAAAGAGGTAGTATTTTGTCAGTGGGAAGACCGAGAAACCCTTCTTTGTCTTCTGCACTGACGGTACAGAGACTCTCTTAGCCTTCTCCCCTCCCCTCTTTCCCTTCCCCCTATTCTCTATATGATCGGCAGCACGAATGTGATGTCCCTGGCGTTATAATCAATAGGTCACGGTGATCATCTTCCATCAGGTGGGTCGTGTGCTAGCATCCAGAGCACCCATCCATAGCTCCAGAGTACGCACTCCAAAACAAGATAAGATAAGAAGGGTAATGTTTTATGTCCGTATGTATGTATGTAGTTTCCTTTGTTCACCTCTGCAGTCGTACCTGTGAGATGATGATGATGATGATGATGATGATGGTGAAGATGGATTTCGATCAATGAAGTTTGAAGAGATCTGACTATAAGGTACCTAGTACACCGATAATCTGAGTGTAGCCTAGTGGTGTGGGTAATGGGCTGCCGAGACGAGGTCTCAGGTTCGATCCCAGGACCCTGGCACACACCAATGACTTTTCGATGCTTCTCGAAGTACGAGTATGTGTGTACATATTTATCGCAGGTTTATAAGTGCGCGGTTAATGGCAATAGGCTCGCCACCTAATACATTGGGACCTAAACATAAAGCGAAATGTGGGTGCCTGCACCTCTGCCTACCCCTTCGGAGATATAGGCGTGAGTTTATGTTATGTTACGTTATGTTGTATATGGTACTAATAATGTGTATAGAGTGATATAGGGTAGAATTTTAGTTACACATCTTTGGATAGTGTAGCGAAATGATATTATACAAAATGTTAGGAAAACGCTCCCAAAGCCGACGGCTCATGCTAGTACTCAGAGTACGTACTTTACTTCTTGGCATAAAAATTATTACGGATTGGTATTTTTTATACCGTTTTATTAAACTCTCTTCATAGTACCAGTACGGCTAAATGAAAGACATTACACATACAGGATTGACGTCTAAAATTTAATAAATAAGAGTTCAAAAATGATTTCATTCAATGTGCAAGATGCCAATTGAAGTTTAGACTTTAAAAGCATAGCAGTGAAGTTTAAAATAAAATGGCATTTGTGGTATCACAATTGTTGACATTTAAAAGAATCGAGATCGCGGTGTATCCACTAGCAGGTATAATAGGCTAACATCCAAAGATGATAGTGGGGTTCTAAATACAGTATATTTTTTGTGAGGGCTCTAGATATTTCATAAGTACAGCCTCTCATAAAATATGAAATGCTGTATTTTCTTCACTTTATGAAATTACTGGAGACTTTACTCCGTTTCTCTACTCTCTAACTTTTGATATATATTTAGGTCGTCAAATTGACTGCACCTCACCTGTACGTGTCCTATCCTGTCTACGGGTTATACAGATTATCTCATTAGGCGTATTGTTAGTATTATCCAAACAAAAATCAAACACTTATTTAGAAAAATATCAACGAGTTCCGTTGTGAAAAATTGTGGGGTGGTCGAAAACGTGGTTGTTTTGTATTATTTTTAGATTACTACGTTGGTAATTTGACAGGTAAGATTCGAATACGGGACCTGCAGATTAAAATACCGACTGCCTAGCCACTGAGCACCTTGTTGTATTGATTATATCCCATTACATACAAACAGCCAAACTAATAAAAACTTGTTCATACCTATCCAAGATTACACACTTACAATACGTACATACGTCAACATACAATCTACACAGCGCGAGTGTGAGCAAATGTCAGCGTAACCTTTGTAAGATCAAGTGAAATGCGAATATGCGCACGCGCCGCGCCCTTCATACTTGAACTTGTACTGCGACCGTTTGTGGTATAAGTTAAGAGCGAATTAATTTAAAAATTTATGAATTTTCATGAAGTCATGGTTTTTCTATTAAAGCACGCCAGGTCATTAGATCTTTTCACTTCACTATTATTTTAAAATACATCTATTATTTTTTCTACTTTCGTTAGAGTTTTCATACGGGCTGAGTGCTCTAGACTTTTTTCTCATGCCACGTACACATCAAAAACTCAATGTCTTGCACCCAACAACTGAGATTACCTCTATGTTGATGCTGTGGCTATAAGTATTCGTCAATAATCTCATTAATTTTACTTCTTATTCTTCCTTCGACCACCAATCCCAAAGGCGTGTACTTTGGAAGTTGAGATCCGCTATTCTGCTGTTTCTCAAGATTTGGCCTAACTTGGTTTATCCGGGGTGATTGTCGTTTAACCTACTAACCCCGAGAGGCATGCTTCAAAGTCTTGATTGTTAATATCGTGAATTAGTGACATGCGATATATTTCACTTGTTTGCACTCATCCAGTTGGTATATACCTCGCATTAGATTCACAGTTAATTGATATTGTTTAGTACAACATGAGTTATTAATTAGAGGATCTACTTTTTACTCTTAAATAATTAAAGAGCGAACTTAATTGAGTCTAGTCATCTAGCTTAATTTGTATCGGTATTTATAATAATCGATGATTTAAAATTGTACAACTCATGTGGTTTAATTTTGAAAATCGCTCCGCTTGTGACTTTAACCTCATGACCTTTGAGTGAATTTTGGGTTGTTGTGATTAATTACTACGATGTGAATGGCCGGGGTTTGCGCATGCGGCGGTAACTTGCTGATTTTTATTCAGCTTTAGTGCGGGGTGACCGTAGTCCCTACACCCGACGGGGGTCATCTCGAAGAGAAGGTCCCGGGTCTGCCAGGGTGCGAGGGATATGTTGGCTAGTTGGCTCCCACCTCACCAAGACCCAAAGACGGCGAGCGTTTTAGTCGGTTCGAGTCCGACATAACCTACCCAACCGGCTTCGGTGAGGGGTATCCGTGGGGATTTTTCGCACCATAAAAAAAACATATACTGTATTTTTAAATTTAAATATCATATTTATAACCTTCCTTATTCATCTATATGATATAACCCTGGTGATCAGGTATAGGTAGGTAGTAGGTAATAATGGTAACGTTAATATGATTTCATTGCATCTGATGGTAAGCTGAGGGCAAAGTCACAAGAAAAAAGGAACTTCTAAATATTTTCGTTATTTAGGATACGCATAGGCAATAAACCGAAAACACAGACTGAATTTAAACTTCTAAGTCGTAAACAAAATTAAATTGAAGTTATATGCTCAGTAAAATTTTGTAAAATTAAGAAACTTCGCACCGTGGTCCGAATAATTCGTGATATGAAATACCCAAGCAACCGAAAGTTGCTGGCTGACCGACGGAGTTGTTTTTATGATTACTTTATCAAGTCATCAAAGAATATAGATAAACATGTTGATATAAATTTTACAGCCACTTGCCAAGTGGCTCAGTGGGTACATCAGTTTCATGGAATAATATAAAACCGTTAAATAATCTCGACTCGTGACCAAATTAGGTTTATGATGTCTCTCTCAGCAATAAACTCAGTTCAGCTGCACTTTACATGTAGACTTATATTAAATTTTACTTTACTCATTTTTCATTTGACCAGTATATTGCCACAGACATAATTTTATAATATAGAGAACTCACTGGTCCCCTACAATTTGTACCCTGCGCCCACTCATCCCCTCAAATGTTTGAAGTTTTTACTTGTACCCTGATTTGTTATTTCACATTTCGTATTGTAATATATAGAGTATACACTAAACGTCACACCCAGTACCCACTTGTACCGTGAAATGTTTGAGGTTCTTACTCGTAGCCTGATCTGTTATTTCATATCTGGTGGCGTGACACCGTCGAAGACGAAAGACATCCTTGGCTGTGGGCATCATGTCGTAAGATTATTTTTGTCGCGTAAACTTGAGAGAGTGATAAAGCCCTGTATCCTAATTCTACTAATTTTTAACCATTGTCAAATTATTGAGATTGCAAAAACTGCCATTGATTTTTTGGTTTTATTTACATAGTTTAGTTTAAAATTAAATGAAAAAAAAAAATACATTACATCGTTTTTATTCACTCTACACGATGTAAATTAGTTTGCGACTGGTTGCATAGCTTAAGTTCAATGGCATTTTTTGCAATCTCAGTTGTTTAACATCGATTGACATTAGAATTAGGGCCCTGATCGGAACTCGTTTTCAAAGTCACTTAAAAAATTGTTAAGGTTTTAAAATGTTATTAAATTTAAAGTTAAAAAAGTTGAAAAAAATAAAAATAAAATAAAGGTATTATTACATTGTTTTTTCTTTATGATCACTCCTATCTACCAATTAACCGTCCGTAACGCACCGATTTTAGCACTGTATCGAAGTGGAAACTTTAATACAAATAATCAAGTCCAATTAAAAACTGGTCTTAATTGTATTTACATTTTAGATTACATATAAACCCAACTTTAAGGATGTCAAGTGTTCAATATGAAATACCTAGTTTTTTATTTCGAGAATGTCATGTAAATGTAATGTAGAAAACATTCAGCTGCATTCCGATATCTCCATTTCTTATCTGATTGAATTTTTGGTTTCTGACGTTTTTTTTTTCAAAGAATTTGCTAAATTAGATATGTATCTTTATTTTTTACAAATTTTATTAGCTTCATTAGCAGATATGTACGTAAACATATCTAGGAAGCGAACAATTTATAATATGTAGTAAATGTGTATATTTATTTTAGATTTGAGTCCGCGTCTACTCCCACCTGTTCTGATGAGTAGTTCTGTTGGCAGAACTACTGGTAATTTTTTCCCATTAGTTCTGTGACTTTTAAGACTATGCTTTATAACTGTGTTAGTTAACAATCCATACAATCAACATGTTTTTTTTTTTTTTTTTTTTTTTTTTTTTTTTTTTTTTTTTTTACTAACTCCTTCCACTGCGTGCTGTGCACTTCGAGGAAGCCATTTTCAGTCAAATTTAATAATAAAAAATAATAATAAACAACTTTAATTCCTAAAAAGTACCCACTCGGGTATTTCTTCTTCTAAGCTAGGTGCCTCTTTCATTCTATCACTTTCATTTCCTTCCTTGCTTCCATCCCATTACTCTCTTACCAACTCTTTTAAAAACCCTCTCATACTAATCATACATCCCGTGGGGCGTGGGGCATCCGGGTGATCAGCAAACTTCCTTCGGAACCACAGACAGCACTTCCCAGTCCATTTTCCCACTCTTGTATCGGCCTCTCTCAGCTATTTCTAAAAATAGCTGTATGAGGCCGATCACGTCTTGTTCCTTTTTAATACAGTCCTAATTACCCTTTCCCAATACTCTAGGAAGTGCTGCCTGTAGTTCTTTGTCACCAGGACTGGAAAGTTTGCTACACAAACCTCCAGTTGGATCCGACACTGCAACTCGTACCTATCCCTAGCGAAGATGGGACAGTCCGCGACCAGGTGCGCAACCGATTCCACGACCCCTGGCTCGCAGGCGCATGATGGGTCCTCCTTACACTTGAAGCGACTCAAGTATTCAGAGAACCCACCATGCCCCGTTAATAGCTGGGTCGTGGTGCCGGCTATCTCCATCTTACGGACGGTTCTGTACGCAGCCACAGCGCACGGAAAGAAAAGCTTGGTACCAGAAGCAGTCGTACCCGTTTTATAGCGTCCGTTCCACTTGTCAAGCGTGATCTGACGCAGGCCACGCTTGACAAATGAGACGGGACACAGGTCATAGTTCGGCCTCGTCTTCGACCTCAAAGCCGCCTCCTTAGCGAGCTGGTCCGCTCGCTCGTTGCCCTCCAACCCTACGTGGGCCTTGATCCAGAACAGGGATATTTCCTTGTTCTGGACCAAGCCCCGCTTGATGTTATCTCTGGCCTCAACGGCCAGAGGGTGGAGGGCGCGGGGGTTGATGACCGTTTGGAGAGCGGCTTTGCTGTCGCTGAGGATGCCGAACGTCGTGGCCGCGCCGCGCCTAAGGACCTCACTGGTCGCTTTGCATAGAGCCAGGAGTTCGGCCTGGTAGACGGTACAATGTGGGGCGAGAGCAAGTTTGAGGGTCTTTGTTTCGGCGTCGCTATTCCAAATGGATAGCGCAGCGCCGACACGACCCTCAATCTTGCTCCCGTCCGTGAAGATGCGCACCTGGATGGTGTTGGTGCGCTGGTAATCTTCCTCGTCTACCAGGCTGGTGAAGTCCAGACTTATATGCTCCGCGGGGTGAGGTACCTCCATTGCTGAAGCCATCCGTTCGACCTCTCTGTCTCCCAACCATGACTGGGACACTCCTCTCTTGGCCTCATAAAGTGAGGCCACCTCGCGAACTCTGAGGTCCAGAGGGAGCATTCCAGCCAAGATTAGACTTGAGTGCAGAGAGACCGTCCGGTAGCCCTTGCAAAGTTTTTGCGCGAACCCGCGCTGCACCACGGCTAACTGCTTCTGGATACCGAGCTTCTCCACCGCTGGACACCAGCTGCTGGCTGCGTACAGCACCGTCGGTTCCACGGCTGCGGTGTAGATGGTCCGGATCACCTCGGGATGTAGTCCCCAACCGATCCGGGCCATCCGCGCCAGCTTGTGGTAGATGGCGATAGCCTTTTTGCATTGGTTGGTGACGTGGGTGTTGAAGGTTAGCTTGTGGTCGATGGCGAGCCCCAGGATCTTGATTTCCTTGGACATGCCAATGTCTATCCCGCCCATGCTGAGGCGTGGGACATCGTACTTAAGCCTCCGCGTGATTACCATCGCACAAGTTTTGTGCGGTGCGAATTTCAGCTTCATTCCGATGCCCCACTCCCGCACATGCTCGAGAGAGGCATTGGCCTGTCTCTCAATCTCCAAGGCGCTGTCACCATCGAACACAAGCACCACGTCGTCCGCAAATGCCTGGACGCGAGCTGCCCCATCCTGCAACCGTCGCAGTAAGGGATTCAACAAGAGGTTCCACAGTAAGGGTCCGCCAATGGAACCCTGAACGCAACCCTTCCCCGTAGGGCGTTCGCACTCCTCGCCCGCATACCTTACCCTCACTCTCCTGTCGCTAAGGTAGCTGTTGATAACTCGTCTCAAGTTTGCCGGACACCTTTCCTCAGCCAGTCGTACTTTTATAGCTGGCCACCAGGCGCTATCGAAGGCGCCCTCTATGTCCAAGGACACCATAAGGACTATCCTCTTCTCATCAAGTCTAGCCCTTATGTGGCCCATGAGGTCATAGAGGGCGTCTTCGGTACTTTTCTGGGGCATAAAGCCGTACTGGCGAGTACTAATCCTCGGCATTAAGTAAAAGTTGAGACGAGTTACCAACATCCTCTCGTACACCTTCCCCAGAACCGGTAACAGACCAATAGGTCTGTACGATTTGGGGACGGCGTACGAGTCCTTGCCGGGCTTCCTCAATGCCACCACCACGGCTTCCTTCCATATTTTAGGAAAGTAGCCGTGGCGAAGGCACCGATTCAGCAGCTCCAAGAAGAATGAGGGGTCGGCCCTAATGGCGTGGGTGCAAATGTCGGCTGTGAAGCCATCCGCCCCCGGGGCTTTCTTCGGATTGAACTTCCGAAGAGCACCGAAGAGCTCTCCCACCGTAAAAGGTGGGTCATCCTCATGATGACCCTCATCCCGCTCCAAACCCTTAGCCTTTTCCCTAACTCTTCGGTGCCCTTCGTTGTCCTCCTCCTCCCGGTCCTCCGGGTAGAAGGTCCGAGCTAACAGCTCGGCCGAACCTTTTGCGTCCAGGTAAGATCCATTGGCGGAAAGCAGAGTATCCTCTTCCCTTACCGTGGCCCTACCTATCACCCGGTAGATGCCCTCCCATAGTCCCTCCATGTCCTGCCTTCCGCAGAAGTTCTTCCAACTTTCGACTTGTGCCTTTTTTACTTCACTTTCATACATCTCCTTTCGTTCCAGGTACTGAGCTATAACGAACGACCTGCGGACCGGTGCGGCGTACCTGATTCGACGCTTGAAGGTGACCATTACCTTTTTAAGGCCAGCGAGTCTTTCCGACCACCACGGTGCAGTGGTCAACCCCACTGGTTTTTTCACTGGGATGCTTTCGCGGCACGCGCTCCCAACAGCCTCCGTATATGCTTCGGCCAAGGCATCCAATTCGTTGGTATGCCTTGTTTCGCCTATCGCAATATCCGGAAGCTGCCGGGCCATGCTAGCCCCGAAAGCCTCCCAGTTGGCCTTTCTGGTATTATAGGCCCGAGTGGTCCTTTTTATTTGCGTACCACTCGCCTTTATTAAATTGAGATTGAACACCACACCGTTGTGGTCTGAGCTCGGGCATAGGCTTGGGTCCACCCTCCAAGCGTCGACCCAGGGAAACGCATTGTCCGTGCAGGTCGTCACGTCTACATAGCTACAGTACCTATGTCCACCCCTCACACAGTCGAAAGTTGGAATATCCCCGCTGTTCAGGACATGGAGGTCCATTTCAGCGAGTACCCCACTCAATAACTCGCCTCTGTCGTCTTCGGTTGGGTGCCCCCACCAGGTGCTATGCGCATTTGCGTCCCCACCCAGAACAGTAAGCCGGGAACCTAGGCTTCGTCTCACCTCCTTGAGCCGCTCCAAGTAAGGAGCCAACGGCGTTGGCCTCGGTTCGAAATAAAAGGATACCAGCGTGATCTCCCAGGCACTGGTCCGGATCCCCACCACCGCGATGTTGTCGGTGGTGAGTTGCGGGTACTGTATGACGTCCACGTTTGGGTCAAAGACGGCAATGGACGCCTTTACAGTCCCTCCTCCTTGTCCAGTGTTCTGGAAGACCCTTACGCCCTGGTATCCTTTCATTCTCCCGGTATTGCCGGTATAGGGCTCCTGAATTAGAGCGGCTGTGGCCTTGCGCCTCGAGGCTTCGAGAACGAAGGTTTCGGTTGCCAGCTTACTCCTCTGGAGGTTAGCCTGCAGCATCCTGTGTGGGGTCACATTCCTCGGATCAACATTAGCACTGGTATTGAGTGGTGGTCCTCGCTATCACGTCCCATCTCTGACGCACTGGGCACAGATGGCTGAACACACTGTGACATGTGCTGCTGAGCCTCTCTCTCCGGCAATTGGTGCAGGTAGGCTCTGCACCGGCACTGTAGCTCGGGCATGCAGCTTTTAAATGCCCTTCGCCACAGTGGCTACACTTAGGCTCAGTGCCGGTGCAGAATTTCCTGGTATGCCCGTAACCCAGGCACAGGGAGCATTGCACCAACGGTGACTGATCTGCAACCCTGATGGGCTGCAGATCGACGTGGAGCTTCCCTGTGCCTAGGGCACGGGCCCATATCGCCGGGGAGACCCTCAGCACCACATGGCACGTGTGGGGGTTCCTCGCCGTCCGCCGGTACAGTACGGCCATCCTCACCTGCTCCGGTGCCAAGTTCCGGAACACATCAGTGTTCCGGGCCTTTACGGCCTTGAGCAGGTCCTCATCTTTGAGGCTTTTGAGGACGCCGTACAGTATGAGGAGTGGGTCTTTATTTTTGACCTCCTCGACGGCGAGGTTCGACTCCCTTTCCAGCAGCCTTTTCTGTGCCCTCTTTCTTTCTTCTTCCGTTTTATACCCTATAAATACCTTCCTGTCTTTCGCCTTTCTTACTTTCTCAACTGTTATCCATCCCTCATCCTCGCTTGCAATCTTCCTCAGTCTCTCCATCACCTGCTCTCCTGTATCACTTTCATTCTTGGACGTGACCACCACGGAGTGCAGTGTCGTACCGCCCGTAGGCTTAAGGCCCGGGCGGGCCGCCACTGCACCCGCGTAAGTCATCGTCCCCTTCTTTTCCCTTTCTCTCTCTCTTTCATCCTGCCTCTCAATACTCTCCTTTATTTCCTTCGTCGTACTTACACTCTCTTTTAGTAATCTCTCACACTCCCTTTCATCCTTTTTACTCACATTCTCTCTTATTTCCCTAATCATTCTTCCATTCTCTTTCAGTAAACTTTCATACACACCTAGCTTTTTTAGAATGGCTTCCTCTAATCTATTATCGGAGGGAGGAAGCGCCGAGGCAGGGACAGGGGGGGCAGATGCCGGTATGACGAATGTCGTCTCTGCCCCCCCCGCACTCTGCCTCTTCAACAGCCGCTTCCTCTCCTCCTCGTATGCCCTAACTATCCCCTCCAGGTGCTCCGTCCTTAATCTTATTTCCTCCTTTATTTCTCTTTTAATGTTTCCTGATTTTCGGAGCTGCTGCCGTATGACTTCGCAGCTCTCAATAGCTGCCGTGCAGCGCCTCGGCGGCATCGGTACGCGCAGAGGGGACGTCGGTCGTGGTGCCCCTTTTTTTGATGGTTTAGGCTGGTCCACATTTTGCGACTCCAGCCTATCAATGCTGCGACGTACCGATGGCGTCGGGCGCCGCACTACCCCTAGTGAGGTCTCCTCTGCGGGAGGGGGTGTGGGTTTGTTGCCCAATGTTGCGGCAGCAGCTCCTGGACGGTCGCACCTGGGGGAGTGCACAGTCGCCATTTTGGAGCGCGTTCAAATTTAAAAAAAAATATAAAATTTCAAAATATAAATGTATACAAAAGTATACGTCAATAAATTAGTCAATGATTAAAATTGTAAAAATAAAATTAAAATAAGATTAAATTAAAATTAAAATTATATAAATTTAAATGTCAAATAAAATTGTATAAAATTAAAATGTCAAAATAAAAATTAAAATTAAAAAAATACAAAAAATTCAGTCAGTAATAATATATGCAATAATAAAACTTGTCAATAGACGTAATAAATTAAGGTTTCCAATTTTGGGCGGCCCGCGTCCGCACTGCGGATGCTCCTCCCACCCGAGGCTATAAGCCTAGAGCGTAAAAACAGGGTGAGCGGGCGGGGCTCGCGATTATTAAAATTGCGTTTTTCTCGGTAATTAGGGACCCTAGCGGGGCGCGAGAGGTACCTACGGATAGGTCCCGACGTACTCCACAAGGTGGTGTGAGCAGCTATACAGGCCTCCTTGGAAAAATTTTGAATAAACACTGAAAAACGTGAAACTGTACCTATTTAACTGAGACTAAAAGTTGTTTTTCAGGAGAACTACTCTTCCGGGAACTACAGGAGCGGTACCAACGGACGCGGAACGCCCGCGTGCACACGTCTGAAGAACCAGGAGTACAGGTTTGTATGGTCCGAGGACCAGAAAATGCAATTATTATGTAAATTTGGTAAATTTATTGAATTTTAGGAGGTCGGCCTGATGCTGATGATGATATATTGGTGTTATATACCCTTGCGGGGCGTCGAGAGGTAGGTATTAACGTCGCGCACCTGATGGTATAGAAATATCGCTATGCGTCCCTATAAAAAACAGATTTTAAAAGTGTTTGACTGGAAACAAAGTGTGGAAATTTATGAAAATCTATGAAAACTTGAGTTTTCAATATGGAAACTGTCCAAAATTTTTATCGCGTCGTGTAGGCGACGGCGTTACGCTTCCAATGGGTTCAAGTTGAGATCCGCTATTCTGCTGTTTCTCAAGATTTGGCCTAACTTGGTTTATCCGGGGTGATTGTCGTTTAACCTACTAACCCCGAGAGGCATGCTTCAAAGTCTTGATTGTTAATATCGTGAATTAGTGACATGCGATATATTTCACTCGTTTGCACTCATCCAGTTGGTATATACCTCGCATTAGATTCACAGTTAATTGATATTGTTTAGTACAACATGAGTTATTAATTAGAGGATCTACTTTTTACTCTTAAATAATTAAAGAGCGAACTTAATTGAGTCTAGTCATCTAGCTTAATTTGTATCGGTATTTATAATAATCAATGATCTAAAATTGTACAACTCATGTGGTTTAATTTTGAAAATCGCTCCGCTTGTGACTTTAACCTCATGACCTTTGGGTGAATTTTGGGTTGTTGTGATTAATTACTACGATGTGAATGGCCGGGGTTTGCACATGCGGCGGTAACTTGCTGATTTTTATTCAGCTTCAGTGCGGGGACACCGTAGTCCCTACACCCGACGACGGGGGTCATCTCGAAGAGAAGGTTCTGGGTCTGCCAGGGTGCGAGGGATATGTTGGCTAGTTGGCTACCACCTCACCAAGACCCAAAGACGGCGAGCGTTTTAGTCGGTTCGAGTCCGACATAACCTACCCAACCGGCTTCGGTGGGGGGTATCCGTGGGGATTTTTCGCACCATAAAAAAAGCATATACTGTATTCTTAAATTTAAATATCATATTTATAACCTTCCTTATAGCCCGAGAGCCCACGACCAAAACCATGTCTCATAGCAATACGGCAAAAACCCTATAAAATCGTTAGATTGTATGATTCTGAACCCGACTAGGTGTGTAGTAACGGTCGAAAGTGTAGCAACTGCGTGGGAGGCCATTTCTGCTGTGTCAAAAAAAAAAGACAGTCGGTATTATAGCAATACGTCTGATAGTGAAAATGTACATAGATTTTATAATTGTATTACGAAAAAGTTTGTTTTCAGACATTTTGCGCGTAGCATATAGCCTGAGCGCATTTTTGAAAATGTCAATAAATTTAGCCGACCTGTATCATAGCAATACGGATAATTTTTTTTTTCAAGTTTTCGTATTGCTGCCATGATTACCAAAAACCTGTTTTCAGACACTTTAAGTGTAGCATATACTCCCAAAAACGAAAATAACGTTTAACGTTTCGACGATGATTCCGAATCCGACAGCGATTGAATACGAGAATATTTTGTAACTTTGAATAAACCGTTTTTTTTTTCAACTTCATCCCAGTTTCCTTTTGTGCGATTTATTTCAGTTCTTCAAGTTCAATGTTACGGTTTCGGGTAAATTCTTTGTTAATTATCATCTAATAAATTCAGGGTCGCAACGTATTCATTGGTTTGTAGCAGAAAATTCAAGATGCCTCAATACGATTTTTAAATGATATCTGAGTATCGCAAAGTTGTCTGATAGAGAAGGTGCTACACTTAATTTGTCTGATATAAATTTTTTGCACATGTGGACAACTTATTTTATCATGTCTAACAATTTTCAGACATATTGCTATGATACCGATCGGTAAAATTTGTTAACATATTCAAAACGGTCTACAAATTTATTGCGTTCACATTTCCGTCTGAAAATTGTTTTGTTCGCATCAAATAAACAAAATTTACTAATAAAAAAGATTTTCAGACGTATTGCTATGAGACATGTTTTTTGTCTCATTTTTATATTTTTTAAGTGATTTTACGGGTTTGCGCTACACCACTAACGTCTGAAAAATATGTTTCCGGTATCTCAGAACTATCATTCAACTACAGTCTGCAAATCAGACATATTGCTATGATGCAGTTCGGTAAAATTCTTTGACAATTTTGAAAATTCGGTCAGATCAAACGCTACGCGGAAAATGTCTGATATTGCTATTTTCGAGTTCAGAATAATCGTATCTATCGATTTGATGCGGTTTTGGCCGTATTGCTATGAGACAAAAATTTTGGTCGTGGGCTCTCGTACTATTATTCATCTATATGATATAGCCCTGGTGATCAGGTATAGGTAGGTAGTAGGTAATAATGGTAACGTTAATATGATTTCATTGCATTTGATGGTAAACTGAGGGCAAAGTCTCAAGAAAGAAGGAACTTCTAAATATTTTCGATATTTAGGATACGCAATAAACCGAAAACACAGACTGAATTTAAACTTCTAAGTCGTAAACAAAATTACATTGAAGTTATATGCTCAGTAAAATTTTGTAAAATTAAGAAACTTCGCACCATGGTCCAAATGATTCGTGCCATGAAATACCCAAGCAACCGAGAGTTGCAGGCTGACCGACGGAGTTGTTTTTATGATTACTTTATCAAGTCATCAAAGAATATAGATAAACATGTTGATATAAATTTTACAGCCACTTGCCAAGTGGCTCAGTGGGTACATCAGTTTCATGGAATAATATTAAACCGTTAAATAATCTCGACTCGTGACCAAATTAGGTTTATGATGTCTCTCTCAGCAATAAACTCAGTTCAGCTGCACTTTACATGTAGACTTATATTAAATTTTACTTTACTCATTTTTCATTTGACCAATATAATAATACTTTAATACTTTATTTATTTTCTTCCACAAAGGTAGGCACATAAAATCCATTCTCAAAATACATTCGATTAACCATTACAGTCGTAGACTGTTGCTACAGCTACAGAAATAAATATATAATGTTATATGTAGAGAACCCACTGGTCCCCTAAAATTCGTACCCCGCGCCCACTCATCCCAAGCCCAAGACTTTAGCTGCTTAGCAGCAAAGTCTTAAATTCAATGGCATTTTGCAATCTTAGTAGTATGACATTGACTGACATTAGGATTGGGGCCTGATTAGTTCTCATTTACAAAGTCATTTTCAACAACTTATTTTATCATGTCTAACAATTTTCAGACATATTGCTATGATACCGATCGGTAAAATTTGTTAACATATTCAAAACGGTCTACAAATTTATTGCGTTCACATTTCCGTCTGAAAATTGTTTTGTTCGCATCAAATAAACAAAATTTACTAATAAAAAAGATTTTCAGACGTATTGCTATGAGACATGTTTTTTGTCTCATTTTTATATTTTTTAAGTGATTTTACGGGTTTGCGCTACACCACTAACGTCTGAAAAATATGTTTCCGGTATCTCAGAACTATCATTCAACTACAGTCTGCAAATCAGACATATTGCTATGATGCAGTTCGGTAAAATTCTTTGACAATTTTGAAAATTCGGTCAGATCAAACGCTACGCGGAAAATGTCTGATATTGCTATTTTCGAGTTCAGAATAATCGTATCTATCGATTTGATGCGGTTTTGGCCGTATTGCTATGAGACAAAAATTTTGGTCGTGGGCTCTCGTACTATTATTCATCTATATGATATAGCCCTGGTGATCAGGTATAGGTAGGTAGTAGGTAATAATGGTAACGTTAATATGATTTCATTGCATTTGATGGTAAACTGAGGGCAAAGTCTCAAGAAAGAAGGAACTTCTAAATATTTTCGATATTTAGGATACGCAATAAACCGAAAACACAGACTGAATTTAAACTTCTAAGTCGTAAACAAAATTACATTGAAGTTATATGCTCAGTAAAATTTTGTAAAATTAAGAAACTTCGCACCATGGTCCAAATGATTCGTGCCATGAAATACCCAAGCAACCGAGAGTTGCAGGCTGACCGACGGAGTTGTTTTTATGATTACTTTATCAAGTCATCAAAGAATATAGATAAACATGTTGATATAAATTTTACAGCCACTTGCCAAGTGGCTCAGTGGGTACATCAGTTTCATGGAATAATATTAAACCGTTAAATAATCTCGACTCGTGACCAAATTAGGTTTATGATGTCTCTCTCAGCAATAAACTCAGTTCAGCTGCACTTTACATGTAGACTTATATTAAATTTTACTTTACTCATTTTTCATTTGACCAATATAATAATACTTTAATACTTTATTTATTTTCTTCCACAAAGGTAGGCACATAAAATCCATTCTCAAAATACATTCGATTAACCATTACAGTCGTAGACTGTTGCTACAGCTACAGAAATAAATATATAATGTTATATGTAGAGAACCCACTGGTCCCCTAAAATTCGTACCCCGCGCCCACTCATCCCAAGCCCAAGACTTTAGCTGCTTAGCAGCAAAGTCTTAAATTCTATGGCATTTTGCAATCTTAGTAGTATGACATTGACTGACATTAGGATTGGGGCCTGATTAGTTCTCATTTACAAAGTCGAAAAAAAAATGTTGAGTATTTAAATTATATATTTCTTGGGGAAGAAGGCATTATTACATTGTTTTTTTTTCTTTATGATCACTCCTATCTACCAATAAAAATTCACAGCACGATTAAACGCCCATAACGCATTAATTTTAGCACTGTATAATATCTGTCGAAATGGAAACTTTAATACAAATAATCAAGTCCAATTAAAAACTGGTCTTAATTGTATTTACATTTTTGATTAAATATACACCCAACTTTAAGGATGTCAAGTGTTCACTATGATATAGTTTTTTTATTTCGAGAATGTAATGTAAATGTAATGTAGAAAACATTCAGCTGCATTCCGATATCTCCATTTCTTATCTGATTGAATTTTTGGTTTCATAACGATTTTTTTTTCAAAGAATTTGCTAAATTTGATATGTATCTTTATTTTTTACAAATTTTATTGGCTTCATTAGCAGATAAGTACGTAAACAAATCTTGGAAGCGAACAATTTATAATATGTAGAAAATATATTTATTTTAGATTTTAATCCGTAATAACTGTGTTAGTTAACAATTATTCATACAATGAGCATGTTAGAAATATACACCATAATTTATGATGCAATAAACTAAGTACCAATTCCAATTTTACTTCTTTTTTCATTTATATAATAATAAATTGTAATTGTAATTGTAATGTATTTTTGTTATTAAAAATAGTTTATAGATTAGAATGAAATATATTATTAGGTATAAATATCATAAATGTGATTGTGTAATGTTTATGACTTGTTCACGTTATAAAAAAATATTTTACGTTGAAAAAAGTAACAATTAAATGAATATCATTTATAATTCAGAGCCGATGAGTCCAAAGTGGGAACCGCGAGAAGGCAAGCGAAATGCAGTCACGAGCAAAATTATTTACCTTGATTTCAAATTTTGTCACTTACATTTGGCAGCGCTAATTCTGGTTGCCTCCTAAGATTTTAAAGCCTGGAGACAACTAATTCATTGTAAGAAAATATATATTGGGGGAGTAGGGGGAACTCACCACTCACCCACGCGCCACCGCTTGAACCCAGCTCAGCGCCTTTCGCTCGATAGCGCTCCTGAAGATGCCTCGTATAGAGTGAGAATGGTGACCCTCTTTCCTGAGACTTTGCCTTTAACTTACCATCAGGCGGGGTGAAGTCAAATTGACGTGTCCTAAAAAAAGAAAATCCCACCCCGTTTTCGTAGATCTAGCACCTCGATGATATCGGCCCTTTTAGTAGGTGTTGCGCTGAGTCAAATTTATGAAAAAATAGCCAAAGATAGTTATATATCATATTACAGCAATATTAATTCTAGACCCGTGTAATTCCAATATTATACCCTATTTCAACCACCCAATCTATTAAACCAGTAGCCTATATGTACAGATTCCTAAGACTTTGCCAAAGTTATCCATCGAGCCCCTATCTACTTAAAAGTACCCGTCATAGTTCATCGTGTGGCGGATGCGGCCCGGTGGTAACCGTGTCAGCGGCACACTTTCACATCGCTGCGCGTCACCGGGCCATCCCCCCTCCGCCACACCACCTCCCTGCGCACACGCAGCCTCCAAGCGGAAGCGTTTAAGGTCGCATGGTCAAGGTTAGAGTGCAAACGGACTGGAGATTCTGATTTGGCGATTCTATTAGACCTAGAGATGAAAGACGTCGCTCGCGGGGATGGAATGGTGATTGTTTTGTTTCAGAGATTAAGTGTTACGTGAATTTGTGAATGTAGGCGGTTTTTCAGAGCATGTCGCTGTTTTAGGTCGTTTGAATTATGAAGTGGTTGAGGTGAATTGGGTACACTGAAAATTCTACATAAAGTTTATTATAAAATGCCTTTTGAGATTTTTGAGTTGTCTTAAATATAATTATTTTGTTTTATAAGGTCTATTAATAGTAGCTGTGATAGTATGAAGTACTTGAATAAAATTAGTTTTTGTCGTTGTTTTTTTTAAATAAATTTTAAATAGTTAAATAAGTACCTACCCCAAAATACACGTTTCAAGAATATGATTTTTCTCTTACTCTTACTCGAACTCTAAACAACCTGCCAGGCAGTATCGGCTAGTCTTCAATTTTGTGGAAATCAATCCATTCTTAAAGTATAGCACAAAGTATAGAAATATACACAAAAATCTCAGGAATCGCGAATTACCCCAGCAGTCATTACTAGGAATAGATTCCTATAAAATCTGAATATATAGAGCTGAATACAGTCTAGAGTGTAGATGTAATCCCTAAACTTACTAGCTAGTAACTGCCGCAGTAGTAACTCATCATCATTGTCATTGCATTAGTCCCGGTCGCATCTAAAGCTTTCACCTCTGAATCCACTCCGCTTTCCGGCTTTTCAGTTTCAATTCGCACTATTTTCCGTATTCATGATATAGTTCTCTGGATCTGTCCCTCCTACCGGGGTCCAGTGGAGCCGGCATGGCGAGACATTTGTTACCCACGTAGCCATGTGGTCGCCGCAGAACTGTCACAGTTGTAAGTGGTCCCTCTATTTTCCATGCGATATTGGGTCCATATATCTGCATGGTAAATCTATAGAAGGCAAGAACGAAATTAGCATTTGACCACGTGAATCTGGGTTTAATGTTTTTATTACCCTACCTACCTTGTTGGAGTCATCCTATAAAAATTAGCCGCCTGCAGTAAAAAATCCGTCAATATCGGTCCAGTATACCCGACATTCTTTAATATGAAATGTGTAGAAATTTGATTAAAATCTCATCATAACAGAATTCATCTGATGGTAAGCAGTTGAGTTTTCAATAAACCTAGAGTAGACATAGTCGTAAAAAGTAATTTTGAGCCAGGTAAAATTATCTGGTATGTAATACCAGTGGCGTACATTCCTTACAGACAGTACATACCTTGCTCTAATCAGATACGCACTTTCAAACGTCTACTGTCTACCATGTCAAAAAACCCTGTGCACACCACTGGAAGCTATAGTACCTACACTACGTTTGCTGCAACGACATAAGTATTAGTTTTCACAGCCCCTACCTATATTTTTCACATGAAAAAGCGCTAACCACGCGACATTTATCTACCCACAATTTACATTTTCCTCTATCGGTTCTACGTGCGCGTGCGCCGGGCGCGGGAGGGGCAGAAGTAAAAGTCAGGCCGTAGTATAACTGTATCGACGTTCACTCTCTGCGGCACACTTACGGACAAATGTTAATGTTTCAACGGCAAATCACAACTGAATTATAAACAACAGGTTGCTCCGAAAATATGGTCTGACGGCTGACGGCTCACGGCTGACCGATTACTGGAGATAATGTTGGGAGGTCGGTTTACGCGGAATAAGAAGCCATTACGCGCAGAGTAAGTTGTCGAATGTAAGTCGATTTGTGGTTTTTATAAATTTAAAAATTGGATAAAAAACATTATTTTAACATTTTTATACTCTTGGGTGGCAGATAAGCACACGGACCATCCGAAGAAAAGTGGTCACCATAGCCTATAGACGTTTGGAATATCAAAGGCGTCACATTCGTTACTGCCGACCATGAGAAACCTTCTAAGGCGTTCTTGAAGAACCACCACTGTAGTCACTTGGAAAAATCAATGCAGGAAATTTATTTCACAGTGTGAGCGTGCGTGGGATCAAGTTCCTTTTATATCACACAAAGCACACCGTTTCCTTGCTTACTGAAAATAATAATATAAATAAAATAATATAATATTACAATAGTATAAAAAACTGTGTTTTTGGGCCTCCTAAGATCTTCGAAGCGCAAACAGTGTTTCCCTGTGAACCAGTACATCTTAACTTCCCTCAACTAGCGTAAGCTTTTTATCCAGGTTGGATGCTACATAATGGTGGTCAAAATAAATAATAAAATAAATGAGATGTTACCGGGGGTTAAACTCGAATTCATTTATTCAAAATTTTGCAAATCATTACATGTTTTTGTGTTTAATAATTTAACTTCAGCTAAATAAGTCACTGCTTCATAGCCGCTAGTGAAAAAGAAAAAGGCACAGCAAAATCTACGGCCTCACTCCACTGATGCTGGGGTAAAGAATAGAGGACATTTTTTTTAGAATTTAAGTTTGTATTTTTAGTATTTTTGGTGGACCAATATATTACAAGGTATTGTCAACAGTTCATATGAGATGCCAAGTTGTTGTTCATCATTCAGTATCTGTATGCTTTGGGTACATACACTTATATATACACTTGAGTACAGTCTCTATTTTTCCTGTAAAATAGACGTCCATGATTAAAGTCTACCTATTACTGTCTACTAACTACTACCTGCTACTACCACGGTAGCCTAGTGGTATGGTTAATGGATTGCTAAGACGAGGTTTCGGGTCAATCCCAGGTTTTACCAGGGCACACACCAATGACTTTTCGATCCTTTTCGTATTTATCGCAGGTTTATAAGTCCCCGGTTAATGGCAATAGGCTCGCCACCTATTACATTGGGACCTAAACATAAACTGGCGAAATGTGGATGCTAGCACCTCTGCCTACCCGTTCGGGGATATAGGCATGAGCTTATGGTCTGTTATGTTACTGTCTACCTTGTCTAAAAACTCTGTGCACGCTACTACGAAATAGTAATGTTCGTAATGAATCTTTCCAAGTAAGGTAAATTGCGTGTGGCAGAAATGGGTTCATATGAGTAGTGTAATGGTCAGGACTCGAATTCGAGACCTCTCTACCTCTGACTCAAAATTAGCCCAATAAACGCATTTACATCACCAGGCCCCTATATACAGAGTTGCGAAGGTAGCACACCGTTGTGGATCCCGTTGTAATAAACCTCGCGTTACGTAGGTGATAATTTTGGACTGATCATCAGTTGACGAAAACGATTCTGATGTTATGTAGCGGTAGTTTTACATGACCATTGTTTGGTGAAGTGAATTATAGTATAGGTATTGTTGGACCATTGTTGGCCGACCTGGTTTTATCATTTTGTATATGACGTTATTGGTGACAAATGTTGGCGAATGACGATTGTGTTGTTACAAAAAATTACCAAATTATTTCGTGCTACTTATGTGTATGGAATTAAATGGTGATTTATGACGGATCAATTTGGTATTTCTAGTTTTTCTCTGTAGGTGAATATGTGCAATTGAAAAACAACCATTCGTTTTGATAAATCATAGAATCTCACTAAGTCAAGCCTATTGATAAATATTCTGCGATATTCTATACAACATTATCTAGACCCATGCAGCAATGATTGCTTGTGTACAGATGACAATGTCAGCTTACATTATGAATTTTAGAAGGGAAACAACCGAAATTATAGATACAAGGCATATAGAGCTTTTATTTCGCAATTAATTAAATGGCCGCTGCGCGCTGAAGCAAACGGCTCCTTGAATGGAGACCGCGAATAGGCAAGCGGAGGGTAGGACACCCCCTATCCAAATGAACTGATGACTTGAAAAAGATGGCTGGGGCAGACTGGATGCGAAGGACGAAGGATAGGGAGCAGTAGCACGCATTGGGAGCGGCCTATGTCCAGCATCGGACTGCGATAGGCTGATTGATTAATATTTAATTTAAAAAAACCGATCAAGTATAGTTAGACTCGCGCACCGAGGTTTACGTATATTATATTAGTTAATGTGTAGAGCAGTCATAAGAAGTAAAATGGAGTCGCGGTTATCATTATTTGGCTTTTTTTTATATATATGGCACGTCAATTTGACTTCACCTCGCCTGATGTTAAGCTGAAGGCAAAGTCTCATAGAAGAGGGTCACCATTGCAAACACGTTCAGTGCTACAATGGTGGCGCTCAGCTTGACGGCCTCATCAGATGCTTTTTCACGCCCGCTTAAAGGACCCGGAACTGTAGCTACACAAACGTGTGCAGTTTTTGATTGCATTGATGTAGATGTTTGATTTTTTCACAACTTCAAGGTGTTGCCGACCTGAGTTTTCAATATGAATTTCAATTTATAACTATACGCATTCCTGAGAAAAAGGTCTTGGCAGACAGACAGACGGACAACGAAGTGATCCTATAAGGGTTCTGTTTCTTCACTTTAGGTACAGTAGCCTTAGCACGAAATACTATCGAATTCGTAATATAAAGGTACGGGGATTGGCGATTGGCCCCCTACACACGCACACAGGTTCACAAGAGGCAGACTGCCAATCACAATATTCCGTTCTCTCGAAACCTTTACATTACGAATTCGATAGGAGTTCATGCTAGTGCTACTGAACCCTAAAAACGTCTATAGAGGTATTGATCATATTGTGTTAGAAAGAGGACAGATTAGTATATAGTTACTCTTATCCGGCGAACTTTCATGATGCTTTGATAACAATAGCAGTAGACGCTCTTGTCTTGGCCATAACTATTTTGATCACCGATACGTAACGCGGCTCCTTCCTACGAAGTTTCCGGTAAAACACTGCTATTTTCGTGGTCTATTTACAAACAATTGTTTGTGTGTTTGTGTGTGTTTGTCTTTCCGGCGGTGAGTAGGGTAGCTAGAGCTAACTGGAGAAGTTTTGTGTTGTCAGTGGGAAGACTGAGAAACCCTTCTTTGTCTTCTGCACTGAAAGCACAGAGACTTTCTTAGCCTTCTCCACTCTCCCTTCCCCTTCCCCCTCTTCTTTATATGGTCGTTAGCACAAATGTGACGCCCCTGGTGTTGCAAACGTCCATGAGCCACGGTAACCACTTTCCATCAGGTGGTATAACAAAAAGACCTGGAGTGAAGTGCTAACCTAATCGACTACTTTTTTAACATAGTTTAATGACAACGGAATAATGTACAAGGAAAAGTGTACCATCAAAACAACAATCGCATTTTTGGCCACCGAAAACAGTCAAAGGCCTGTGATAAAAATTCTGCGCATGTTCTCCGTGCAGCGTTTGCGATGGACAATGTTGACTGTCGCCAAAGACCTCAATTCGTCAACTATACACAAATATATATGACTTTTATTTTTTTTTATTGCACGTCAATATGACTTCACCTCGCCTGATGTTAAGCTGAAGGCAAAGTCTCATGAAAGAGGGTCACCATTGCAAACACGTTCAGTGCTACAATGGTGGCACTCAGCTTGACGGCCTCATCAGATGCATTTTCACGCCCCGCTTAAAGGACCCGGGACTGTAGGAAGAAGGAAACACGTGCGCCGGCAAGGAATTCCAGGACTTAATGGTGCGGCAGAGAAATGACTCACCGAAACGCTTGGTTCTTGATGAAATATTCTGTACCGTATGCGAGTGACATCTAAGACTTCTAAGACAGTGCGTGGTTATTATTTACCTTATGACTTTTTAAGAAGGACATCTGAAGTTTCTTACAGGGTCAGTGGCATGAGTATAACGTGGTGTGCTTGCCACCTATGTGATAGGTTCAATTAATACAAAGGTTCAAATTGAAAAAAAAATGTGATTCAAGAGAGATTGATGGCCTATATTATGGTGCTATATATGTCAGAGGTTCAGAATACAGAAAAAGGTGTTCTGTAATCAGAAGATACGAGCTTAAGTTCCACTCAATGCAAGAAATAAATAATAAAAAAAAAATATATGAATATATTTATTTTATATAGGACTTACCAATTTGACTTCCCCTCGCCTCATGGTAAGTGGAAGGCATAGTCTCAGGAAAGTAGTGGCGCTCAGGTTTCCACTGATATAATCAGATAGAGGTCGCTATCAAAACATGGAAGAGCAGGAAGCGGATCCCCGTACTTCGAAATGAGACATTTGAATGATAAACAAGCCTGGAAGTGAACACTAAACTTACTGTTCAAGCAAATTATCAAGACTTAAGTACCTAAATAATTGTAAATGGTCCAAAAATAAAGATAAGCCCGCTGAGTTTCTTGCCGGAGTCTTCTCAGGCCGGAGCCGCGTTTCAAAACGTTGGTCCATTTGTTAAATTAACCTGTAATTAATTTTGACGTTTTGAAATGTCGTTAGTGGTCTATACGCAATAAATAATTTTTGAATATTGAATTTTTGAACGTGGCTAGGCTCTCAGGTGAAGAAAAGACGTCATTACCTATCCGTTCTAGACTTAAGATTTGCGAATGTGTTTCATCTACTCTAAGAATATAAACTACTACTATAAGAAGGTATTATTCAGGCTTTACAGGCAATAAAATATAAAGCTGTAGTATCGATGCCGGATCCGGTTTGATTAGTGAGAGGCGTGGGCAGCGTGCGGCCATTTCCCGGCCAAATTGGCCGTATTATGGTGACAATTTCCTTATTGGCAGTTAAATGTATCTCTGTCTATAGTCTTGCGGTATTTAGACCGGTATTTTTTACTCTTGCAGTGCTGAATACGTTTTTAGTTATCTTTTCGGAGATGCATCAGTCAACCAATCCTATAGTATAATTTTAAACCAATCTTGAGCGGACAGACTCCCATCAAAGATCGTCACTGATTGATGTCATTACCTTACAAATATTACATTACATTACATTACAAAGTCAAAGTCAAAGTCAAAGTCCTTTATTTGTCGAATATGGTACAATAGTGATGTTTACAATGTAGGGTCGAATCACATATTTTGTCGGTTCTGGCTTACAAAATCTTACATTTAAATTCAAGAGACATTTATATTAAATGCATGCAATGCAATTTAAATTACTTCATGTCAGTTTTGGAGTGTCATTCAAAAATTTGTCAATAGTATAATAATATGTCTCATATAGCATATCCTTTAAATTCATTTAAAAGCTCATACACCGATATACCTGTTCTTATCACACCCACACACACAAATCTTTACATCTACTAGTTGTTTTTCTGTATCTACTCAATTCACCCGCACACATGTATAGAGTGAAAAGTTTACTCACACATAGATAAGACCACGTGCGCAAGAGTCTAGATTTTATTCGTGATAGCAGGCTAGAATTCATAATGTTTGGTAGGTAAATAGTGAACAGCTGTGTAATTTGTATGGATGGACGTGTTCCTTGGATCTTTTGTCGGTGAAGGCTATCCGTGCATGTAACTAGGTATTGTTTATAAAAATAGATCCGGTTTCAAAACGTAAAGTAATGTAGACTCTGGCGTGGGGTTTTGTGTTTGTGGGTTGGGTGGTAGCTAATTCAATATAAACCAAGAGTAAGAGGAATTGGACCAATGCTTGTGGAGGTCAGATGGCAGTCGCTTCACGGAAAAAATCAAAGTTCAGCAGCATCACAGTGAGACTGGAAAGCCGACCCCAACTGAGTTAGGAAAAGGTTCAGAGAATGAGTAAGAGGAATTTTGTGCTCAGAAGAATTGTTTGACCTGATGCCTACGCCTACTTTCTATCATCGCTACGCTCGCCTTAGGCAGGGAATCCTCAAATATTACGACGGAAAACGTTACGCATTGTGCGGTATGAAAGGAACTTCAACCCGCGTACCCTCTAGCTGTGGAATGAACTCCCTGCTACAGCAGCAGCCATTCTTGAAGAATACTATATTGAGAGAATCACAATTTTTTCCCCATTATAACGTTCTTCAAGAAGGACATTAGAAGGTTTTTAAAGGGTCGACAGAATGATTTCGCCTCTAGTATTGCAAACTTCCATAGGCCACGGTCACCACTTTCCATCAGGTGGGCCGTGTGCTCGTCTGCCACCTAAGTCATATAAAAAAAGAAAGCGACCGTGACCGATGATTAAATAAACAGAAATATTAACATATTTGTTAGGCTTCAGTTGAGGCTGGAACTAACACCAAGATGATGGTGATTATCACGTTTGTTTATACTCTATGTTACAGGCCAAAAATGTTTTACACGGAAATTTTTTGAAGAATATTAGCTACCAAAATTACTTACATTCCCTCTAATCCCTCCAGCTAAACTCCATGACTTGTGTTAGGAGTGTATGGGGACTCTGGTTGTAAAGCCAACTCTTACCATTAAGGCCACTAAGCTAACTTATCTAAGTATCGGTCTATTTTGTCCCTTGTCTAAGAAAAATCAAATACATCACACTTCTTTTTCAACACAGTCGGCTAATTAACACAGTATTTTCGTTGCATGATTAGAACCGATAAATGCCGTTGCCTGGCTCAGTATATTATACGGATACTGGCTGTATCAAATTAAGATAAAATATGTTCAGTAGTTAAGTTCAGTTGGTCAGGCAATATAATCACGCCTGCATGTCTTTTAAGGGTATGCAGAGACGTGATGATTTATAAAACATACCGCATTATATAGGCAATATATTGGTACAGAATTTATTCGAGTATTCCTTACCTTTCCTTTTTCCGTTATTATAATTACGCTTCTTACAAGAGCGGGGGCGACTCAGGCCACAAAATTACCTCCGGCCTCCATGAGCGTGGGCCTGGGGGTGACAGGTGTAGCCCCCTGTGAACCTAGCAGAAGGAGGCGCCTCCCCATATCCCATATCCAGACATTAGGGAAGGGGGATTAATCTGTAAGAGATGTCCCCGGGTCTGCCGAGGTGCGAGAGATGTGTCTTGTATAATCTTACCTCCGTCAATGAACGACCCATAGATGGTGTGCGTTTTAGTCGGTTCGAGTCCGACATAACCTTTCTCACTGGCTTCGGTGGGATTGGTTTCTGTGAAGATTTCGCGCATGGAAAAAAGTTCTAACAAATTTCTTCTTACAAATACCCTTCAGATAGGATTAGGTGAGGATAATTTTTCTCCATTAATACACGAACACTATCAGAGTACCATCAAACCACACTAGAACCACGCCACTATATACTGTAAATATTGTATGTTATAATCTAAATCAACATTTTTCAAGTAAAAGTTAAACGATATGGGAAAAATTTAACCCTCATTAAATTACCATACCGTTTGAATACTGGTAACAGACGGTGTTGTGCGAAAATCAATAAACAATACCTGTATTCAGAGTTATTAACGAATACGGGTATGTAGCAAAAGAGCTTCATATAGTGTGATATGGTAGCCTGGTAGCCTAATTTTTGGTTATTTACCCTTACGACCATGGAAAACAAAAAATAAGTGGCAGTGGTATGTGGTCGGTGCACGCGTGTCTTTGATTGGCGTATTTACGGAACGAAGGATATATTCGACAGTATGAACCTTTTTGATAAGAATACGTCTAAACTTTATCGTAAATATTCAAGCTTGCGCAATTGAACCCTATCACAAAAACTTAGTACAACTCATGAACGGCATCACTGTTTTTTTTTCATGGGAAGACCACATCGGGTATCATTCTAACGAGACTAAGGGTCAGATGGTTATATCGGAATGAAACATACTCGTCTTAAAACCGCACTCTTTTATTTTTTATTTATGGCACTTCAATTTTACTTCACCACGCCTGATGTTAAGCTGAAGACAAAGTCTCATGAAAGAGTGTAACCATTGAGAACACGTACAATGCTACAATGGTGGCGTTCAGCTTGACGGCGTCATCAGATGCTTTTTCACGCCCCGCTTAAAGGACCCGGAACTGTAGGAAGAAGGTAACACGTGCGCCGGTAAGGAATTCCAAGATTTACCTAATGGTGTGGCAGAGGAGAGACTCACCGAACCGCTTGGTTCTTGATGGAATATTCTGCACCGTATGCGGGTGACATCTAAACCCTGCACGTGTTGTTCTGTGCCCTCTTACGACACCCTTCGAATGAGATAGGGTAGTGATATTCTTTATCCGTAAGAAAAATTTGGAACGTGCATAGTTACTAAACCTAACGTCACGCTCCGATAACATCAGTTGGACAAAAATTGCGATCTTTTCACATGTGACACTTCTTTTAAGCGAAACCTTTTTTTAATCGTTTTTTATGAAGTAAATACTTTTTACTTTTTATAAAGAACAGTTTTAAGTTCATGTGTACAATGTTTTTTACCGCCATACAGTCGGAAAGCTGTGTACAGTTTATGTACCAACATAAATGACACAGTATCTGAAGTATCTATTCTCACACTTAGCGTTCCGTCAGAGATCCCTACCCGCATTCCACGAACCGCAGTGTTAATAGCCTTCATAATACGCCTGTACTAAATTAGCCGTCTGTCCGTCTGTCCCACTAGCATTCATAACTTTCAACGCGACCAGCTCATTCGTAGGCCCCGAGTAGCGGTCGTAAATCTATTAGACAGTCTTCGCTTGTCAATAGGTTATGATTTTTGATGTTATATGTTGATCCTTGTTTAACTTCCGAATCTAGGACAAGGGCAATGAACTTGAATATTGTATTTATTAAAATAACATAAACTCACTCCTATATCCCCGAAGGGGTAGGACCTAGCACCAAATTCATACAAATATTCGCAGAGTAGGAATCGAACCCGAATAGTTCAATGTACTACAGCCACACCACATAAAATAAAATATAAACGTATCTAATAAAATAAAAGAAATACACTAACAAAATAAAATAAATAATATCAGTAATTAACAAAATACAAGAAATAATAATAATAATATATGTCTTTATGGTACACCAAAGAATTACACCATGATATGGAATTATGCAAATTATTGGGTAGATTTTGATATTGATTAATTTTGTTTGAAAGGGAAATTAGTCGGGAGTGTTCATAGCTACGTTTGGTGAAAACTGATCCAAGACAGCGGTCACCACAAAATGGCGAATTTGTTTTTTTATATTTCACTAGTCTCTCAATATGGGTGTCAAATTAAAGGGCTTGACTAGGAAATCAATTTAAAAAGTTTAAAATGAAAATTAAGTACAAAAATACTATTCTGAGTAACTACCAAGAATATAATATTTCTCATTAAGAAAATGCACACTAGAAATTCAACAGCTGGAGAAGTATTTACCTATTAACACTTATCCTAATTCATACCAATGATGTTGTTCAACATAATTCTACTGGTGTAATACACAATACGCCAATAATAATCCTCAAAATGTTTCTATGTATAATATGTATGTATTTACAAAAAAAAATGTATCTAAGTATGTTTATCCGCATTCTAGAATCCATAACACAAGCTAGTTAACCTATGCTTACCATGGGTCTAGGTGTCGTTGTGTAGATTGTCCTAGAATATTTATTTATTTATATTATTTATTTATTTATTAAAAAAAAAAATCTTTATACTTAATCCTCCTTATATCCTTACCTAACTTAAATCACTAAACAACCCTTCCATAAATTTAACCCCAACAAGCCGGAAAACTCAAGAATTAGCCAGAGATTGATCTGGTCTCCTAACTACGCTAGTGTGTGTATTGGTGCTCGCCCGCGACGTCGTCAGTGGGTCAAGAAACAAGGTCACGCCATTTCTCTCGAGTGCGCGGGGCGCAAGCGACGCGACGACGACGGCATACAGAGCGAAAGAAGGGGGGGGGGGGGGGGGAGTAAGGGCTTTGCGTAGGCGAAGATCGACTTGGAGCTTGAGGATTAGTTGCAAACCTGTGAGGCAGATATTTATGGAACTGGGTTACAATTTATAATTTGGATGACTTTTTTGCGACAGTGAATAAACTTTTGAGACGATAAAGTTTCGAATATACTTTGGATATTAAAGTTTAGATGATCTTATTCTGAAAGCGCAGAGCACAGTTATTAATTGCTATTGAAAACACAACAATTATTATACTTCACTTATTGAGTCACTTTTCATCGTGGTACCGGAGAAAGATGACAAAGAAAATACGTAGATGTTATCACTGCAAAAGTATAATAACTCGAAATAAAACCCTGGACTAAACCCGTCTAGTCAGCATGGAAACTGTAGGCCAAAGCCTTCCAACATTTTGTGTAGTGCAGTGGACGGCGAACGACTAATTGATTGATTATCCTAAAACCTTGGATTATACTTCAGTTCAGTATTGAAGAAGAACAAATAACTGATCTCATTCAGAAAAACTTTTCTTAAGTTACGGTGGAAGCTGGAGTCCTGCTTAACTCACAAATATATGCCAGAAACACAAAGGGCAAAGACAGTAGACAATACAGCGCCATCAGTGAAGGTGGTACGATGAAGGTACTTGTTCCATGACTTTAACTTTACTTTTAATCTTTTGCTCCACATTAGAATTTTTTATTTTATTTGTAGTAGATCGTCACACAAATAAATCTTTATTAGCACTATACCTTGAGCAAGATGCACCTAGTCCTATTTAAATAGGATCGATTGTATGCTCCTAATTGAAAAGACGACTCTCACTTTATCTCATTTATTCTTATCCTCTTCTTCTTCATTTGCCATCTTCTTATTCTCTTGTATGAAGAGCACCAGCTAGTACTTTGTGATTAATTTTGTACCTTTATCTTGAGTTTGAATCCAGAGGTCCACATAGATATTGGGTTATTCTGTAAGTAGGTATTCTCAGTAGCAGAAATAGATGGTAATCAGGGTTTCGTATATTAAGTGTGGTCAAAATGAATATGACCTCAATTTAGCGTAAGAAATAATAAAAAGAAATTGCTGAAAACTCAGACAACGATCTATCTAACGATTCGATTACAGATGCACATGACATCCTAGGTACATCCTCTTAAACCCTAATAGATTCGAATCGATCCATTTTCTGAATCAACACAAGAACATTCCATTTTGTCCCTCTAAGTAGAGGAAACGCTTAGTGGGGCAAAGTGGAAGCACCCAACTGTCCTCGTCCAAATTAAACAACCACTGTCTACAAAGAAATATAATATCTGGGTCAATAGTTTAATTACGTACACCCACAGTCTAAACAATTACATTAAGAGAACATTAATATGTATTGTATGCATCATTTGAATTAGATAAGCACGGTGTTGGGCAATAGGATATGTGTATTTGCTTGATTAACATTAGTCTTTACTAAAGTACAAAGCAGCAGTCCACACGCCTGGCGGTAACTTCTTACCTTCACAACAATATTGACTTATTTGAGTTAAGATCCTGTAACCCTTAGATGAAAAGGGCATCCACTCCTCTGCGCATTCCTGCCGCTCTTAAGCATCACACCTCATTTCGCTCCAAATATTTCCAAGGCTCGTGACTTCTGCAAATAGTCTGCCTCCAGGTTTGTTTGGGATTTATATTTTCCTTGGAGTTCTAATCTAACGCTTGCAAGCTTAAGTAAACTTAAAAGTAAGTATTACTTAATCATTACCTATATCCAAAGAATATTCGAATAAATTTCGTATCAGATTATTTATCAGATTAGTGCATTTCTTTTATCCTGTGTGCATTAGCATTCAATATACTATTTTCTATCACAACGACGTGAAAAGTTGAAAAAAACATTATGATAACACACTTACACTTGCCCACGATAGGTATTATTGTACATACCTAACCGGATTCGTCTTGCGACATTTTTAGGTACACATTAAGTCAATGTAAAAAAGTTAACTGTCAATGTAAAAAAGTTAACTGTCAATATAAACCTTTGAGAATACCGCAGGGCGAAACCGGTTAGGTGCAAATATAAATATCTTGGAGAGGTACAAGTGTGTTATCAATATAACAATAAGTTCCACCAAGTGTCATTAATCAACAGTATAAATAATTTAAAATAAAAAAAACTTCTTCATTCAAATTACCAAACACAAAGGTCACAACAAAAAAGCCAGTTTATAAATAATATGCCATTTGTTCACACCCAAGCAGTTACATCGGCAATAACTTTGACACCTTCGTTATGACGGATCTTTATCTTAATGTATTCAAATTGATCATCTGCACTTCCTATCAGCATCGAACAGTTGTCTTCCCACGCTGCCCGAATGGGGCTTCGGGCCTTTGGGCTATAGACCAGAACAGTAGCTAGTGACTAATTGGTATCTACCGTTAACTTAGCGACAATACTTGCAAAGCGATGGTACAATCGGGGTTGGATGCCTTTGTTCATTATTTTGAATACTGGAACCGGTTTGCGAAGTTTTTTTACTACACTAGTACCTAATAGTTTTTCTTAGGTATGGTAAATATATTCGGGTACTTGATGGTAAAGTCGGTTACAATTCGAGGGTTGTCACTCTTCACATTCTCGGCTTAGTATTTACGTGCTATAGGAAAAAACCATTGCTGTCTAGTGGAAGCAACAAATAAATGAATCTGCAAGCAACTGAAAACATTCTACGCCGAGGAAGAACCTTGCATAAGAGGAATTATATTCGAGCTGTACTACCATGCACCTTACCACAATCTCTAAAAGTACTATTATTTTAATCTTACTTTACTTGTATAATGTGGTTCAGACATGGACCGTTGTCGTTCATGTATTTGTGTACTGTATCTTGTAAAGCCAATGTAAATTCTAACAAAGTAAAGAAATAAAATGTATCCAATGAAGTAAGAAATACTATCTGATCCCGTTTTAAATATATAACACCAGTATTTGGACTGGCGATCCGAATCATGCTGTGGAAGTAAAGTAAGATTGTAATAAAATATGAGAATAAGAGTGAAAATGTAGATAGGTTTTATATTAAAAATACACAACATACACATGTCACACATATACATAATATGCTCACGCCCGTAATCCCTGAAGGGGTAGGCAAAGGTATATAAAACACCCACATTTCGTCTACTATGAGCTTAGGGCCCACACAATTGTCGAGAGCTTATTGCCGCCAATCGGGCACTTTTTACAAAAAATGGGTATGCCGAAAATATATTCCTAACTGAAAATGTAACAACTAAATAAATTAGGTAATAAAATAAATTTAACCCGATTCCTTGCTATGCGGTTTTTGCATGTCACTTGCGTAAAAATGGACAGATTATTTTTCTTTCACTTTATAACGCGATCGTTTCGAATGTTTTCTGATTGTATTTTGGCAATAAATAATTTAGAGATAGATACTCTAAGGTACTTTTTATTTTCATTTGACAACCTTAGTATATCATTTTTTATATTGATATAACCAGTTTACTAAGTGCGTAGGTTGAGGAGGGCGTTTTTAATGAAGCACTACAGTTTCTGGCAACACCCAAAAGATTACTCTACTTATAAGCTACTCTTAGCAGAGTGTACTGAGATATGTGTGATAGAGAGAAATTCCAGAACGCTAGGTGCACTTTTTAACATTTGCAATCCAGTCAATTGCCAAATTATTTTCCACTTTCGTCACTGCCTCATCTTTTAGATCTTATCAAACTACTTCTCAATTTATAAGATTCTAGATTGCATCCATTTTTATGCGAAGAACCGCATTCAGCTACCTTTCTATCTGCTTTTGTTATGGTATCAGCTATATCCAACATTAACCTGCATTTTTCATATCTATGTAGGTAAGCTAGACATCATCATGGATTGATTGCCTTGCTCTTGTTTACGGCCACCTACAATTCACACTACAAAATGCATGACCATAATACATACTTATACCAAAAACTAAGCTGGCACTTTCCTTTCTTGCTCTCAAACTGCGCGGGAAACCACTCAACTGTCAAATTCTGAATATGAAAATTAAAAGTAAACACTCTAACTCAGTAAATACTTACGTTTAGTGGTCAAAGTGTGCCAATTTTAACAGACGCCGGCCATAATACAGATGTGCATAATCTCACCAAGCCGCCCCTCCCCCGCGCCTCTCTCTTGCACCCCTCTCGCCCCTTTCACCTGCCCTCGGCTCTTCGCAGCCTACTTCCGCGACACACATTCCCAAATCAACCGGATTGGGACCTAGATATTTTGGACACAACTGTTATTTTAAACTTGACTTTTATACTTTGTTTTAAGACATAGTTTTGCATACCAGTTCAGTTTTAAAGGAAAGTATGACTTGTTATTTTGATTTTAAGGTCGATTAAAGCGTTGAAAACGAATGATCAATGAATTCAAAACGGTACGCGGCGTTTCGGCGCCTGAGTTCAAATTCGTATGATTTTTAAAGGATTCAAATCTTCTGCTACTGAAACTTGTACTTTAATGTCAAGTGTTAGAGTAAGTTCTAGATTGCATACCTTTCTAGGTTTCAGGCTACACTTGGTCAGCATATTCTAGCGTAGTTGTTACCGTGCGACTTTTTGGCTGTCAATAATGTGTTTATTTTGCGCTCGATAGTGTATTCGCTCATGTTTGACACACTTAGAACAACTTTTACTATCTTTCGAGGACTGCTTAGATAATTGATTGTTTATAATTACAATGAAAATAAAGATTAAGCTTGTGACTATTTATGTTTTTTGTAAATAAGGTACTTTGTAGTATAATGAGTCGTAAGAATTTTGGGGGGCTCGTTGAAATGTTTTCTTGTAACATCACTAGTGACATACATTTGAACATTAACTTATGAACTACTTTGATATAATCTAGATTATATTTGCAAATAATAGGTAATTACTTGAACAAATTCGCAGTACGGATCAGAACATCTCAGTTTTTTTTTCATGCGCAGGTAGGTTAATGATGTTGACACGATTAGAAAGATGCTCTGTCAAATAACGACGAACCAAACTGTTATATGCGGGAAGGTATAAAAATTCTAAATGTTGCTCAAATTTAACTTTATGAACCTAAAAAAAGGAAGGCTCTTCTTCTATGTAGATAATGGAAATAGTTATTAAATTACAAGAATAATTAACTAACTCATGAATCTGTAAAAAAGTTTCGGCAATTTCATATGTAAAGACTTATTGGAAGAGAATTTCGAATGATTACTTTAGCCTAGTTACTGAACTTTGTTACCGAATCTTCATTTTATTATTTTTATTGATACGCAATATTAGACGAACGGAAGTATTTCAATAATAAAACAGCAAGGCCTCTCCCAAAGACCAAGAGTAGTCACTTCCGTTCCCCAAAACGCACACGACGAGGTTTCCTGACCAGGTAACCTTAGTCTCTTCGTACCTAATTAACTTACGTACACACTAGATATCGTATTTATATTTAAAAGTTGTTACAAATCAAAATAATCACGCTGTGAAATTCCAATTAATCCCACCCTCTACTTTCCTACACAGAATTAACAACACGTGCAGGGCTTAGATGTCACCCGCATACGGTGTAGAATATTCCATCAAGAACCAAGCAGTTCGGTGAGTCTTTCCTCTGCCGCACCATTAAGTCTTGGAATTCCTTACAGGCGCACGTATTTGCTTCTTCCTACAGTCCCGGGTACTTCGGTAGGACATGACGGTATCTCCCGTCCTAATTTAGCAGTCCGGCTGGGGAAGTACCTCTGCCCTACAGAATATCGCGGCTAATAAAAACCTTGTGTTGTATTTCCGGCGGTGAGTAGGTAGGTAGCCAGAGCAAGGAGAAGTTTTATATTGTTAGTTGAAAAATTACACATAATTATTTAAAGTTATATGTTTTGATTTTCAAACCTACCAGTTGAAACAATAATCAGATAAAAGAAACTTTTATCAATAAAATAAACTTTTATCTGAGTGTGACCATTTTGCGAATGGGACCGAATGAGAATGGGACCGAATGCGAATGGGACGGAATGCGAATGGGACCGAGTGCGAATGGGACCGAATGCGAATGGGACCGAATGCGAATAGGACCATTTTTGAATTCGTGACGAAATACGAATGGGACGGAATGCGTCAAACCCCTCGCAAGCTACGCAGGAGGTGCGGGTTCGATCCCCGGTCAGTGCAAATATTTGTATGCATGAATACGGATATTTTCACTGGTCTGAACGTACCTCGGAGAACACGTCAAACCGTCGGTCTCGGTTGCTATACAAACATCTATGGCAGTCGTTACGGGTAGTTGGAGCCCTTAATCCGGCTAGCCTAAGTACAGAACTTCGATATCGCCAATTTGGTTGTGGAGGTCCGATGTTAATCTCTTCGCGGGAAATATCGACGTTCAGCCGCATCTTAGACTAGAAATCTGACCCCTACAGAGTTGAGAATAGGCTCGGAGAATGATGAACAACAGCTAATGCAGTACAAGTAGCAATATACTTGATATTAATATATGTATGTGTATGTATGTGTATGTATGTGCATTCAGAATAGAATATTTGTGTAAGTATATATATATATTTATATTTATGTAGCTATAGGTATACTATTATTTACTTATTTAAGTACATCATTATATTTATAGTTTGTATGTCTATTATTTATACCATACTGGTTTCTCACATCAATTCTTCCAGCACCTACCTTGACAAATCTCTGCATCACCCTAAGGTTGACTGGTAGAAAATGCCAATGGCATTAAGTCCGCCTTTGTACATTATTATGTATTTGTGCAAAAAGTTTAAATAAATAAAAAAAATAAATAAATTAATGACAGAAGACGTTATTTACAACATTCCTAAGCTCAGCAGAGAACAGTAGGCAATCAGAAACCAGCTCTTAAATAATAAGTGCTACACTAAAGCCCGCGTGGGCGGCCCTGTTTCCCTCTGAAAATGAGCACTACGAACCAGCATCTGGACTGGATCAAACGGAAAACTGGGCTGACTGTTCAAGGTTCGTAATTTTTAGTTCCACTATAAAATAATGTGAAGCCATGAAGATTATGAGAGACTAAAACATAAATAATTTAAGCGTAGTCGTGTCGGAGCTTGGAGCGTTTCGAAAATATGTGGAAGTGTTTTAAAAGGTAGAGGTTCCCCGACACGCCAACGCTCCAATTATTACTTTTTTTACTTGCAAACGGAAAGTAGGTAGCAAGATGGATTGATGACTTAAAAAGGCGGCTTGGACAGATTGGATGCGGAGGGCGGAGGATCGGGAGCAGTGGCGTATATAAGGAGAAGCCTATGTCCAACAGTGGTCTGCGATAGGCTAACTGATTGATACTTGCTACAGTTATTTTTTTGTCGGGGGTTTTTATATTGTTTTAAGCGCGCGAACTATTCATGTTAACGGCCAGTTGGTAGGTATACCTATCGGCATGAATCTTGGACTTCAGTCACGAGACAAATGAGCCTATGGCGCATACGGATTGTATTGCTATAATATATTATTATTAGACTAGCAAACCCGGCCATGTGAAAAATGATTTTCCCACTTTCTGTTGAAATTTTTCCTGAATTTTCTTTGCTATAAACCTCACGGAGCCCGAGACCTTTCCAACGAATGCAAAACCGCGGAAATCGGTTCGTGCGTTCTGGAGTTATAGCATCAGGAAGGAAAACCCGACTTATTTTTATATAGTAGATCTACGTCTACCACCGACACATCCTGTGCTATTCTCAAAGGACAGCCCAGAAACGCCAGTGGAGGAACGGGATGTGATATCCCTCCAACACAAAGGGAGGATCCTTCGACCAGGCAAGGTGATCACTCTGTCGCTAGATGGCGCTGGGTTATGTGGTATCGGCACAACGACCAAAAGTCCAAGTACCTACTGCGCGTATAAAGCGCATTTTGAGCATAATTTGGAATCCACAATTCGTATTTATAGGTAGGTACAAAAAAGCATATATCTATGAAAAATCTCCTAACCTTATAAAAATGTATACTGATAAACGTGAAACTCAAAACGGCTCAAGTGATCGGAAACGGGAACATAATTCTATGTAGGCGAAATCAATGGCATCGGCTATTGCTACATATAAAAAGACAACACATTTTGTATAACTGTTTATTGATTCCCAAAAGACACCATCACCCAAGAATATGGTATAATACAGTGTTACAATGCGCTGTAACACTGTTACAATAATGACAAAATACAATGATAACAAATATAATCATATTATACGAAAATAAATCAACAAAATAAAATTCTAGGTCATCTAGATCATACTTAAATTATATTATCATAGTTATCCTAGGATAGATTATGGTCAACATAGTTAAATGTCAAAAATAATTGATGATAATGGTATTGACATGCGGACAGATAATAAGCTGGCAATATTATTTATCAATAAATTAATTTCCCGAAAGGAGGTCCTGATAAGTTGTATAATTTATTTAAAAATTATGAACAACTCATTCTGTGATAGTTAAAATACCTCATTATTTTTAAGTCGGTTAATGAATTTATTTGGACCAGTTATGAATTTATTTACTCTAATAACGAACCTGGTAACGCAAATTATAGTTTGCAGATTTTAAAAAATGTGCATAAAAATGTTTAATTTTAATGTGTAAAAGTAATACTTTATTGTGGTAAATTGTGGTTACGACAATCTTTTTACCATATTTGAACTTGTGGTACAAATTCATAATATCTACATTTAAATAATCAATACTTCAGCATTGAACCAAAAAAATGTATTTTATTATGAAATTTTATTTATGTAGGTAAAACTGAATAAGTTCATCTAAATATTATATCTACTAAAAAACCGCAAGAACAAAATTATTAAGATTATAATATGGACAAGTGTCTGTCATTCGCGTCTTAAAATATAAGTTTATTTAATCAATATATCAAAGGAATAGGCAAATTGTCTGTCTGTTATTAAAAGCAGATTTGATTGATAGTAGATTTAGACAATTTACTAGCGTGTTCATCATGTACGAACAAGGTACAGATTGTAAATAGTCATAAGCTAATTCACAGGAATTACAACTATTTTATGAAAAAATACCTCAATCGCTACAATATACAGCACACAATGTTAACACGATTTCAAGAAGTCAACATATAATAAACTCTATCAGTCAATATTCATAATACTAAACGATTAACAAAAAAACAATAATACCCGCATTAAATCGAATACAACGCCATCTATATTCCAAGTAATCAACTACTCACTTCAACGGTTCAATAACAATGGAAAATAAACATCAATTTATTTTTATTATCGAATAATTGAAGTGGGAATAACAGATTATTCGGTTATAGTAATAATTTTTGCTCGAGAGCGGCCCAGAGCGGGTCTAGGGGCGTCGCGTACGAACCGTAAGCGTTGGTGTCCTCCATCACCGACGGCGAGCTGTCGCCGAACACCACGTAGTTGTGCGCAGGCGCGGGGCCCGCGCGCCGCCGGCCCGACGCCAGCCGCACGCTGCGCAACATGGCCGCGGACTTCAGGCGTTCTGGAATAAATGGAACAGATGATGAAGATGAATTAGACTTCACAAAAGACCTAAATCGACTATGATGTAGTATAGTAGCGACATCTGTGTTTCAACTTATGAACTACCAAGTTATGTGTATGTAAGTACGGTATAGTTCCTACCCCAAATCTTGCTGAAGGTGTGTTGCACAAGACGTCTATGGTAACCATACGGCACAAAATACTTGTAAATGTAAACTTGCACAAATATATTGTAAGTGGTAACGTGTGTTAGAAGATATTTGGGTAAATTACGTTAAAGCGTATTTGAGCAAGTCTGGGTTTGTGCGGTTTTACTTGAACCTGTATGGCGGTATATCCACCATAAGGGTGAACCGGCACGTGACGTCACTAATATCTCTAGTATGTACGGGGCGCACTGACCGTCGCAGGTGCTGAGCGGGCAGTACTTGATGGTGTGCGCGGCGTCGCCGCTGGCCCCGCAGCGCGCGCACACGAAGGCGCGCAGCACCGGCACGTGACGTCACTAATCTCTCTCTAGTATGTACGGGGCGCACTGACCGTCGCAGGTGCTGAGCGGGCAGTACTTGATGGTGTGCGCGGCGTCGCCGCTGGCCCCGCAGCGCGCGCACACGAAGGCGCGCAGCACCGGCACGTGACGTCACTAATCTCTCTCTAGTATGTACGGGGCGCACTGACCGTCGCAGGTGCTGAGCGGGCAGTACTTGATGGTGTGCGCGGCGTCGCCGCTGGCCCCGCAGCGCGCGCACACGAAGGCGCGCAGCACCGGCACGTGACGTCACTAATCTCTCTCTAGTATGTACGGGGCGCACTGACCGTCGCAGGTGCTGAGCGGGCAGTACTTGATGGTGTGCGCGGCGTCGCCGCTGGCCCCGCAGCGCGCGCACACGAAGGCGCGCAGCACCGGCACGTGACGTCACTAATCTCTCTCTAGTATGTACGGGGCGCACTGACCGTCGCAGGTGCTGAGCGGGCAGTACTTGATGGTGTGCGCGGCGTCGCCGCTGGCCCCGCAGCGCGCGCACACGAAGGCGCGCAGCACCGGCACGTGACGTCACTAATCTCTCTCTAGTATGTACGGGGCGCACTGACCGTCGCAGGTGCTGAGCGGGCAGTACTTGATGGTGTGCGCGGCGTCGCCGCTGGCCCCGCAGCGCGCGCACACGAAGGCGCGCAGCACCGGCACGTGACGTCACTAATCTCTCTCTAGTATGTACGGGGCGCACTGACCGTCGCAGGTGCTGAGCGGGCAGTACTTGATGGTGTGCGCGGCGTCGCCGCTGGCCCCGCAGCGCGCGCACACGAAGGCGCGCAGCACCGGCACGTGACGTCACTAATCTCTCTCTAGTATGTACGGGGCGCACTGACCGTCGCAGGTGCTGAGCGGGCAGTACTTGATGGTGTGCGCGGCGTCGCCGCTGGCCCCGCAGCGCGCGCACACGAAGGCGCGCAGCACCGGGCACGTCACGCGCCCCGCGCCGTCCTTCAGCGCGTGCGAGCGGTAGTAGCACTCGCGCTCGCCGTTGTTCTTGCAGAAGCGGCACTCCTGCAAGCAGGAAGGCCCATTTCTAAAGAGAAGTCCGTCCACCAGGCAAGTATATGAAACTGTATATTGCACCTACGTCGACTAGAGGCGGGGGGGAACGGTGAAATTATGCGTTGCGACGCGACGGGGGCGTCACAGTGATATAGTAGCGTGAGGAACACACACGTTTTTCTGTCGAATCGACGGCATTTTTGAGTTGCCATCGTTATTACCCACATGGTTATTATTTCGAGTTTTCCTTCAAGCTATAATATTGTGTGCGTATTTTTCCGTTTTTACGGCACCCTTCTGAGTGCCAATGTTCCCATTACACTAACTACGTCGTAGTTAGTGTGATTGGAACATTGGCATTGCGATGTTGATGAGCTAAAATCACAAGGCCCATCATGATGCCATCGAATACAGCCGGAAACAACGCTAAGACGACACGGACAATGTGTGTGTGCCGCTGTATACTCACGCTGGAGAGCCTCTTGCCCCGCCGCTGCCCGTCGCGGCTCATCTCCAGGTCGTGCAGCAGCGCGAACAGAGCGGCATTGGGCAGAGTGTGCAGCGCTTGCAGCTGCTCCGCGGTCAGCGCTGGCGCAGCCCGCCCCGCGTCTGGGCAGAGGGGATACGTTATTGGTAAGTGCAATCGCTAGGTATAGTATCGTAACTGCATTTGACCACTTCAGTGGTGACTAATGCTGATGATTTTAAAACGTAGCACAAATTTTTCTGACGGAGCTGAAGCGCCACACGACAGCAGCTATGTAAGTCAAGTCAAATGAAATGAAATACATCTTTTGTAAATGTTTCTGGAACAGACTAAATCCGGTTCCTTGGCTGAAAGTATATGCTTTTACAGACTGTTTTCAAATCAAAATTTTGTTTAGATCCGTGCAGTCATTCTGGTTTGATTGAAGGTAACATTCATCCATCCAACTTTCGCATTTACTATAGCACCCTGGCAGTGTACTGGAATGGTGACCTTACTGTGGTTTTTCCAAGCGATTACAATATAGGATTTTTCAAGAATATCATCAGAATGTGCTTACAGGATCGTCGACACGAGTGTGACGCTTTATTGCTGCATACGTCCATAGGCTACGGAAAGCTCTTTCTTTTATCGTTGTACCAAATTTCATCTAAATCTGTACAACCATTCTGGTATAATTAAGTAACAGACATCCATCTAAAACTTTCACATTAAAACAGCAAAAGGTGACGTACCTTCAATAGGTGTGGAGGTGGTGAACTCCTTGGGCGTGAATTCGAGGGCGCTGCTCCAGTCGGCGGGGGCGGGGGGTGCGGCGGGGGAGGGAGGGGCGCGCACCAGGCGCGGCGCGGGGCTGCGCTCGGGTTCCGGCCACGACTTTTGGCGCACGTACGCGCTCGACGGACCCATGCCGCACAGGCTCGCTGAGGACACGAGGAACATCTTACATCCATGAGACCCGAGACGGTGGCGTGCGGTTTTGGTCAGTTAATTATCGGTCGCATGCGTGCGTGCGTGCGTGCGTTTGGTGCGGGCCATGATCTGTGGTATCATAGCTTCCCAATGATTAAACCGATTTCGATGTAGTTTTACCTCAATGCATACCCATTGTATAAGTTTTACGTCAATGAAGAATATCTGGATAATATTCACACAAAGTTAGTTTCCTTTTGAATCTAAACAATCATTACATCTACCTATGTAATGTGTATCTAGTTACACTAGTAAAGGCACAAAGAGATACCAATATTAAAGCAGATACACTTACCTGCCGGGTTCCCCCAGATTCTATCTTCGTCAGGCGTGTATGGTGAGTCGGAACCGTTCATTTCAAACTCCTTCATAATGTCTTCCAGGGTGCACCTTCCCATGACCACTGCCAGCATAAAATACATTTCACTTAAAACTTAAAACATAGATTCCAGGCCAACCTGATGATGATGATATACTGGTGCAGGCTTTGATCTCACGGTTGAGAGGTCAGATAGACAGCAGTCACTCCCACAAAAGCCAACTACGTCTAGTTTTTCTTTTTAGAAAAAATCGAAACAAAAATATAGTTTTTGACATTCAGAAGTTAATATAGTTAGTTCTATATGTCAGAAACTATATTTTATTTCGATTTCTTCATCGAAATTGAATAGTTGAATTTATCTATATATACCTATATTACGACAATTGGCTTTCAGATATGAGTTTATCATTCATCATCATCGTGACAGCCCTAGGATGTCCATTGCTGACCATAGGCCTCCCCCATTGACCTCCAATCCGACCGGTTGGAGGCGGTGTGCATTCAACTGGTACCCGCGACTCCGACTTATGACTACTTAGACACATATCTATTAGTTACGACAATGTATGTATATATATAACATTATAAAATATAACATTACTCACAATCTTGAAAGCTGGTAGATTTCTGATCGTTCGATCTCGAGTGTCGAAGATTTGTCTGATTGGACCAAGTGTCTTGGGTGGGCCACGTCGATGACTGTAAGAAATGGACATAAAGCATATTATAATGGTAGTTTCGAAGAGCGAAACCTTTGCTCGGGCCTTCTCCGTGAATAGCGGCGCTGCCGTGAAATAAATTACTACACCACGACGCGACGGCAACTCAACTAAACGCCGTCGACTCGACAGAAGAAGAATGGTAGATATTGAAGTAAACCGCCTGATGGTAAGCTGTGATATAATCTAAAAAGTATTCTGTCCCTAGAAAATGGCGGATATCGACACTTGAAAGAAGCTTGAGCGCAAGAAGTAAGAAGCGCTGCTGTTGGGTTGAGGCTGCCGTGCTTCTGCAACGCGTCGGCTGTGTGCTGACGCAGGGACCGACAGCTTCGCAGCACGATGATGTGCGAAATGCACGTGGCAGCGCCAACAGTATGCTCATGGTACTCGCCAACAGAAACGAGGAGTGCCATTTATTAAGGCACATAATTCAAAATGACGAAATTCCTTGTAGAATACAAGTAGGTACTAACATAGCTATAGAGTAAAAATGTTACTAACAAAATGAATTTTATTATCTGAAATATAAATGATTTAATTATTATTATTATATTATTATTAACAGCCTCCGTGGCCTGGCAGTAGTGCACGCGACTGCTATGCACGGGGCGCGGTTTCGATCCCCGCTCAGTGCAAAAAGTTGAATGCATGAATATGGCTGTTTGCACTGGTCTGATCGTGCTTCAGAGAGCACGTTAAGCCGTCGGTCCCGGTTGCCATACAAACATCTATGGCAGTCGTTACGGGTAGTTGGAGCCCTCAAAAGTCCAACCAGTCTAACTTGGAACTTCGATATCGCCATTGGTCATTAGACCATTGGTTGTGGAGGTCAGATGGCAGTCGCTTCATGGAAAATATCGAAGTTCAGCCGCATCACAGTTAGACTGGAAAGCCGACCCCAACTGAGTTGGGAAAAGGTTCAGGGAATGATGATTATTATTACAGAATTCTCCATATCAGTCGACGTTGATATTTCCTTTACCCACAAAAATGGAGCCCAGCTAGATTTTCGGGGTCTAAGCCTGCCTCACATACTAGCCAGTACAACAGCCGATTAACAGATGAGGTTCTTCTCTGGAGGGTAGAGGCCAGTCGCCCTCTTGAAATCGAAGATGTGACTTATCTTGGATTTCAAGAGGGCGACTACAAGTTCAACTTTGTAACCACTATGTGATGGTATTAAACCCTGCTTTGTCTTCTACACTGACATTACGGAAATACTTTTAATCTTCATCTCCCTTCTCTCTATGTATAGGGTCGGCAGCACGAGTGTGACGCCCTTAGTGTTGTAAACATGCATAAACCACGGTAACCTCTTTCCATCAGGTGGGCTGCGTGATTGTCTAACACCCAAGGTGTATAAAAAAATCAAGGTGGTATGTATTAAGTACAGACCTATATAGTACAGTCTGATACAGTCATTCAACGTAATAAAACTATAAAATGTTAAAAAATTTCACCTCCAAGCAACAAATTAATATTGGGTGCAGTGAGGGTAGATGTTAATTCTTTCGAGCGATAAACCGGTTTGTTGTTTACGTTTGAATGCAGTGATGTTACTCGCACCTGCATAAATTCGCGAGTATAGTTACCGGCATTTAAATAATCTTGACTCTAATCGTGACGTAAAATACGTATTCTTTATTGTAACCTCGTATAGGCGTTTCTTGGGTGACTTTTGAGGATAGCATGGAGTGCTACGGTGGCGGAGGAGCTTAAATCCACCAATTATAAATTATAATGAAACCAGAATGCTGATTCAACAAATTGTTGACTACATTGCCATGGAATTTTCGGGTATATTTACATAGTTCTAAAGTTCAAAATTAAAGGAAGAGTTTGTTTCAAAGTTTCATTCACTCTACACTACTAAAAGTAAAGTTTAAAGTTTTAAAAACATTATACTTAGATAACACAACACACTTATACTTCTCCAATATACCTATTTGTTATTGTACCTGAAGAGTATCTGAGGAAAGTACCTACGAGACAAGTGTGTTAAGTATCAATAATATTATATGAAAATAAGTTTCATCAAGTACAATCAATCAACTGTATAAATAATCTAAAACTAAATGTCACTTTTTGTCATCACATTAGCTTAACAATGGTTGACAATTAACAGAATCGGGGACCAGTCCGCGCGCTCCAGGGTCTCGTTTTTTCGCGACTTTGGTCAAGATACATGCCGGGAACTATACCTATCTATACAAAACAAATACGTTTTATGCTTCGTGCGGAAATTCGCACGGTTTTGACATATTATACGTATCATCCCCGCCTGTCATCGAGGTGGTTATGTCACCTCTCAAGTCTAAACTCTAAATTATCAGAGTATAAGGAACTGTAAGTTTTTCCAATAAAGTATTTACTCGCATCGCAGAGCCGTAAGCCATGTTATCATATGGCCGCAACCTACCTTGGAAAGAGTGAGAAGTCCCTACACTACTTCTTATACTTCGAGACACATATTTTGAACCTTAAGACGCGTGTGAAACAAGATCTTAGTGCGTACGGACTGTTTTTAAAACTATGATTAGTAAATTTGAGCTGCCTGAGCACATTTCAGTATACCTACCTATAAGATTGCGATTTTATAAGTCGATAGGAAGCTTGCTTAACAGTACTAGGTAATAGGAGATGCATTTCTGTTTCTTAGATACCCTCACATTTTTAATTATTGCAACAAACCATTCGATAACATACAAAACATTGTTTACTCCAAAGAAAAGGAAATTAGCAATTTAAACATTTATAATTCAAAACAAAATAACATCGAACCACCTAAATTGATTATTTTCCACAAATCAACACGTTTATACTTGATTCAGGCCAGATTTAAGGTTAAACACTTGTTTAAATTAACAATTTAAATGTAATTAAATGAATAACTTAATTATTTGACTTACAGAATTGGAAGAGCTACCGCTGCCATAGTCACTGTAATAATTCAAACCACTCATTGTTCCAAATTTAATTATTTCGTAATTTTGAATTTAGACCAGCGTGTTCCTCGCGAGACAACTTAAACGGGAATGCTCGCCCCTCATTGGTTCTGTGTGCTTGAACTGCGCTGCGATCGGCAAATCCTACAGAAATACGATATTGTAAACAAAATGTATGTGTTGTACTTGCCTGCTAAGTAAGTAATATTTTATTTTGCTGTGTCAATTAATTGTAAGTGATACGGTTAAGTTTACATTTGCGATCAATGGAAGGCTGAACGAATTTGGAATAATTCAAATGTGTTAAGTGGCGTTTATACTTTAGAACAGTTATGTATGATGTGATGAATGATATTAATATGTTTTTTTAAAGGTGAAAGTGCTATCTATAGCTTGTATATTCAAACTTTTTAGATTGCCCTCTGCTTGTGATTGCATCTTTAACCCTACACCTATTATAATTACTTGATGACCTAAGGTCATCTACTTGTATACCTATCCATATTATCGCAATAAAATTAATTTGATTTGATTTTATTTAACCTATTTATAACTTTGCCTGCTTATTATTTTTACATAAGTAGGTTTCATAATATGGTTAGGAATCAATACAAGCGTTGGTAGTTTATTGGTTAAGGGATTACGATCGAAAGGTCCGGGTTTGAATTACAGAACACTTACTTATACCCTACGGCTACGGTTGAAATTACGTTTTGAATTGTGGCCTGGCCATTACACTACCGTAAGTTAGCCCATTTTTAACACAAGCCATTGAGCAAAGACAAGGGTTTAGAGGTAATATTACTTATTTCAGTTTATACGCATAGAGAAGCCATAGAGTATGTACCTAATGTAATGCTCCATACCTACTTATTCCCATATAGTAGGTATTATAAAATTCTCAGTACAAAGTCATTGCTTTTTCCTTTCATATAAGCGTATTTCTATTTATTAAATGATTAGGAGATACTTATACATGCTGTCATATTCAATAGTGTTACCTACTCATAAAAAAATGAAGTAATCTTTATTCCGTGGTGTTGCCATATTATTAATAAGCTCGGAACAGAACCTTGGGAACTTGTTGTAATTAAATTTTGACTTCAATTTAAATCTTTGATAGCGCCGCCTCATCTCTTTCTCATTTTAAACTACTTTTTGAACTCTTGACGTCACTCCCGCACCGAGAGTATCGTGATTTGTGAGATTTCATGACTTGACCAGAGTAGAAAAAACCTTTCTGATAGAAATGTATCTTTATTACGTGTTATTACTATAGATTTGAATTCAGAAATAAATATTCTAGGATAATCCGCGGTAGCCTAGTGGTATGGGTGATGGACTGCTGAGACGAGGTCTCGGGTTCGATCCCAGGTTTACTATGGCACACACCAATGACTGCGATGCTTTTCGAAGTTATGTGTGTATTTATCGCAGGTTTATAAGTGCCCGGTTGATGGCAATAGGCTCGCCACATATTACATTGGGACCTAAATATAAACTGGCGAAATGTGGGTGCTAGAACCTCTGCCTACCCCTTCGGGGATATAGGCGTGATATTATAAAAAAAAATCTGCAACACCACCTATATCCAAGGTAAGCATAGTTTAACAAATGGGTTCTAGAATGCGGGTAAACATTAGTATGTTTAGTTAGTACTTAGAAACTTTTTTTTTGTAAATACATCGCTCCTTGAATACAAAAGGGCCACAAATAAAAAATATTTGAAAATCGTTTTATTGCAAAAATGAAATCTAAATTGTCTATTTTGTACAGTAAAAAAAACTCCCATCTTTATTGCAATTATTACGGCCACACTGACTTACCGCCCTTTTTGCATTGGAGCACTTTGACAGGTAATGTCAATGCAAAACCGCCACTTTATTAGTTGTAACCCGAAATTCTACACGAAACCACGTCAGTTATGTGAAAAAGTGCCACAATTCAAAATACTTTTGTGTTGCATTCAAAACTTCAGGTAAGTGTGATTATTTTATGATGCAAAAGTGCCATATTTCGTGTTTTGCATTCAAACTCAATCATATTTTGTAATACAAAAGTGCCATATTTTTGAAAACGTCTCTTTTGCATCTTAACATTTAGTAATTGTAATCATTTATATAATACAACAGAGCCATTTTTGAAATACATCCTTTTTGCAGTGAATTATACTGCAATAAATTATTATTTTTAGCGTACTAAATTAGGAAGTTCAGAAATATGGCCGTTGTGTATAAAAATAATTTTAATTTCTATTACATACTTTTCAATCAAAATTGCCATTTTAATGTTATAATTATGTTTCATTTGTTATTAATCCATTGATTTTTACTATAAAACCATAAAAATGTTTGCTTGTTATCTACGAGCATAGAGCGAATGTTAAAACTTTTTCTTTTGTGAATATTAAACTAGTATTAGACTCTTACTCAGAGTGTGAGTGAGATATTGTGATGTCATAACTGTTAATTTGTTTTTTTTATTACAGATTTCTTACACAATGAATGATCATCATTATCATTTCAATCATAGGACGTCCACTGCTGAGCATAGGCCTCCCCCATAGGCATCCAATGGGCACTCGTGACTTTGACTATGTCGTCCGTCCACCGCGCAGGAGGCGTTTCCACGCTTTGTCTCGTAGTTTAGTAGTCCGTCTCGAAGTTTGACCCGTCTAATCGAACCATCTATCCAAGATGGATGAATACTGGGGAGGGCCTTAGAATACGAGCATTTGCCATAGCCTGAGTCTTATCCATATTCATCTTGAGGCCCACGTGTTGAGAGACTCAGTTGAGGTCTTAGAGCATTGTGTTAAGATTCTCCAGTGAGATATGAGCACGATATCGTCGGTAAAACGAAGTGAGTGATGCATTCGCCACTAGCATTGGTGCCTAGACCTTTCCATTCCAGAAGTTTAAAGGCATCCTCCATTGCATTGGTGAATAGCTTCGGAGATATTACATTTCCTTGTCTCACTCTCCTCTGCAACAGTATCGCCTCTGTGCTCTGATTTTGTTCTCGAACTGACATGGTGGTGTGGTTATACAAACACTTCAGCGCCTCAGATGTACCGGTGGTGAGAGATTGTAGCACTGCCCATGTCTCGATCGAATCAAAGGCTGGCTAGTACGGGGGCTGAAAGTCATCACACCTGCGTTCGAGATGATTTGTGATAACCCTCGAAAACAGTTTATAAACATGGCTCAGAAGCGAGATGGGACTCTGAAGTTACATAATGATAAGTAATAAGTAGGGTTGTAAGTACCTACATGATAATAATAAATAACTATGATTCTAAATAACTATTTTAAAATATAATCAAGGATAGTTAACGTAAGAAGTGCCTTAAACTATTTAACATTTTGACTTTATAAGACTGTGTAATATGATGAAATAAATAGTAATGTAATAGGATGAAATATTTTGCTACTGAATTCTGTGCCAATAGAATTGATCTCATATTTTGTAGGTATAAGTTATTAATATTATCGTTTCAGAAACAGAAGTGATGTGTGTCGGCTGATTTCTTTGGAGGATTTATTAATTATTATAATTTATATATTAATATTTGACACGATTATTATAGTTTTATTTCTTGTTTAGTTAAAACTCTACAAATTTATAATAAAAAAGTTTTGGAAAGGTGTTTAATTTCACTGAATAATAGTCACGTACCAAGGTAATCTCAATTATTTGAACAACAAGTACCTAAAATTGTATGGTTTAGATTTCACCTATTTTCACTTAGTAATAAGATGAAAGTGTTTAATACATTTTCAAATCAAGGTTATATTAAAGCAGTTACTTTTATAAAATTGTGTTTATTTTTGGAATAATTTTCATGATATTGATTCAAATGTTGAATACAAAAGGGACTTTTGTGTATTTTCATCATAATGAGTAGCACCTATTAGAAAGGTCATAATGTACATAGATAGGTCTAATAAATACGCATCTAATGATATATTAACATCTTATATTAAAAAAATAAAAACATAAAATATTTCAAAAAAACACTTTTAAAAATTTGTTTTGCCTGTCCTGTAAAATTTATGAATTCCCATTTGTGTCCCTTTTGTATTCAAGGAGCGACATATTACCTACTTACACGTAGAAACATCTAGACCTATGTAAATATTAATATTTATGACCTCCAATCCGATCGGCTGAGACGGCCTATATCCAACTGACACCCGCGACTGGATATTGACAGAAATCTGAGGCATAAACAACCAAGAGGTTGCAACAGTGCACCCTTGCGGCGATGGTAACTAATGGTAACTATATGCACGAAAGAAGACGTAAAAGGTATGAATTTGATCATAATTACGCTAGTAAATGAATAATTAGAGACAGCTTCTTAGTCTTTCGTCCCTCTCGCGTAGCCGTCCTACACTACAATTGACACAAACAAGTTGTAAATAATGATTATGAGCAGGATGCTCATGTTTGTAATACCTACATATAGTCTTTTAAAAAAACTCAACTTATGTGTACCGACATAAGTTACCAACCAAAGTGCATTAAAAGCGCCTACGCAATTAGCGTGAGCAAAATATGAAAGTTAACTAACATATTATGGCCTGGCCTGTACCAACGATTAGGTGATCAGTGCACATACCATGAACATACCATGAATCACAGGTCAATAATTGAATAGCTGTATAATCACTAACTGCAAAAAATGTAACTTTATAGTGCTAGGTATATTGGTATAATTATATATTGCTAAGCGCCTGCGAATACTATATTAGCAATTAATCTGAAAATATGGTGTAAACTATTTATGTGCAGGCGTTGCAATAACATACTGTAACTACACTAATGTTTTGGTGCGAGGGAAATTTTGGTTACTACTTCATTAAAGAGTAACATTTAATAGTTTGTTTCAATAACTAAGTAATATACCTATTACAAATAATTGATACATACACTCGATAACATGTTTAAAGATGGGTCTACGCTAGACGAACCGAGCACGAGCGGAGCACGAGCCGAACACAATTCGTATAGTAGTGTGGACTCGAACGAGCGCGCTGCGAGCATTTCGTTCGTGCTCGGCTGTGTTCCATCTGTTGTCGGTTTTTTGACGAACACAAAGGGATTTGCTTCGCGCTCGTGGACGTGTTTAGTGACCGACGTCGGTCGCTCGAGCCGAACATCATGGAAACGTGGACCGAAGATGCTTCCGTGCAATTAATTGAATTATATCAAAATAATCCATTGATATGGGACCCAAAATATGAGGATTACTATAAAAATATTAAGAAGATTGATGCATGGTCTGCTACAATATTATTAATATCGTCCATATTCGCCAAGAGCCGCGAGCTCACTGCGGAAAACTACATTCGAGGACAGTGATCGTTGTAGGTTCGTTGCACGTCCACACTTGACGCCGCGAACGGCTCCACTTGTGCTCGGTTCGTCTAGCGTAGTCTGTATCTAGTATCCTTAACGGTTTCACGTAATAGGGGTTGGGTTTGTTGCCATCAAGCGGGCGCTGTGTTATATCAGGATACATTAGGGAATATTATAAGACAAATAAGACAACAATTTTTAACATAGTGTTTATTACAGCCTCGATTCTAGAGTACAATAACATAGGATCTCCATTGAATACTGATTGCGTTGCGAGTTCTCACCACGATTTAAAATCTACCTTTAACATTATTGTCCATCTATAAAATAAATCAGAGTTGCATCACTAGTAACGATATTTTATACACATAATATGTATGACAGATATCTCGACAACTCCGATTACCAAAATTCGCTACTAAAATGAATGTATGGAATGAAAATTGTATTCATGATATGCAACAATCTGATCAACAGAAAGTGTGTATTAAAAACTAGCGATCATGATAACAGTTTCTTGATTTAGTATATTAAAAAATATATTGATCTCCGATACTAAATTACTAGTATATCGACATTTTATAAATGCGCCATCTGTTTACAAAGTTAAGAACTTGTATAGTATCAGAGTTCAGCTGTGTGAAAGATAGATGGCGTGATACCATTTAATAGTCCTGAAAAAAATTGTAAAAGCGCCATCTGTTTAACAAGTCAAGAACTAGTAAATAGTAACACAGTTTAAGTGCGCGTGAGATAGATGGCGTGGTTAGTTGGTGTCTAAGAAGTATTCTTGGGCGGCTTTGGTGTCGGGTTTGATGGTCTTGGAGCCAGGTTGCCAGTTAGCTGGGCACACCTCGCCGTTCTTGTCTGTGAACTGGAAGGCCTGGACGAGGCGGAGGGTCTCGTCAACAGATCTGAAAGTAAAGTAAAATATTTAGTAAAATTTGTCTGCGGTAAATAATTTTGAATATGGCAACATTATACAGTATCGACTATTTTTATTAGGTACTGTGGTATCAAAATAAATCAATATTTGGCACATAGTCAGATACATAAAGATTTCTATGTTTATTTTTCAATACAAATAAATATAGTGAAGTGTCTGTCAGTAAAATTCAATTTATCAGCTTGGTAATGAATTATCATCGATATACAAAATTTTTTTTTTATTTATTGTTTAGTCTGTACTTTTTCCTATAGATAGATAGCCTGCTGATGTTGTAAGACGTAGACAACTTATATGTCAAAAAATATTGGGATACCGCACAAAAAACACACATCTCAGATTGAAGCCTTCACAGAAGAAGTGGAGTGTGTGCCTAGTAAGGATATAAAAAGTAATATATCAAGTATGGCAGTTTGAATTCTAGAACCTATATTACAAGTTCTAGTTGAGTAGCGCTGTGTACTATGTCCTAAACAAATAACTTTGACATTCATAATATGTGCTTTATGTGCTTAAACTGAATAAATGAAATTGATACTTTGAATATTTATTAATCTGTACTGACACTAACATTCTCAATTCAGATACAAGGTAATGAAAGTGTCTGTTGGGCTACTTACGTTCACTGATAACATTTTTAACATAACATAACATAACATAAACTCACGCCTATATCCCCGAAGGGGTAGGCAGAGGTGCTAGCACCCACATTTCGCCAGTTTATGTTTAGGTCTCAATGTAATAGATGGCAGCCTATTGCCATTAACCGGGCACTTATAAACCTGCGAGAAATACACACATAACTTCGAAAACTTATTGGTATGTGCCATGGTAAAACCTGAGATCTAACCCGAGACCTCGTCTCAGCAGTCCATTACCCATACCACTAGGCTACTCTAGTTTTGAAGAAGAACAAATAACTGATGTCATTCATGAAAAACTTTCTTAAGTCATGGTGGAAGCTACCGCGGTAAAACATTTCTCATCATTTTTCATCTGTTAAATTTCATATATCCTTCAAAAAATATCTAACCCAGAGTAGGTAGGACTATTCACCATTGTTATACTAGTTAGTAGCGTACCCTTACCACAATTGAAACTTTTCAATCATTCAATGAAATACACACGCACGTAGATAACACAAGCACTACACAATCAAATGAAGGACGATCGCTTATCAGCGGACGTGAGAAACACATGTGCACGCCATTACCTAATAAAATATTTAATCAGACATTTGTATTGACTAGTTGATGTGCCTGGCTTCGCTCGTAAGGCCTTTTCACCTCTTAAAAGCATATATATATCTTATTTGCCCTGGGGTCCCATTTAATTTGGACAGCCCTGCCTTATAGCATTAAGTCCGCCTATGTACTTGCGATCAAGTATTCAAAATGTGTGCAGTAGTTTTTGTGTTCGTCGCGTATAAACAGGATTAAAAAAAAATATTTTAGTGTTTAGTATCGTTCAAATTCTTTGAAATATCTTCAATGTACAGACACAATTATTTTACAATTTTATAATACACTAGCCTATGCCCGCGGCTCCGTCCGCTTGGCTGTCGATTATCGCGACCGAAGCGCCATCTGTGCAGCTGAAATTCTATATTACTAATCATAACTCTGGTTCTACTTAACCGATTGCAATAAAATAAACGTAAGATTTTAAGTTGGACCAAACTCCTCCAAACAGAACAAACCGCATCGAAATCTGTTCAGTAGTTTTTGCGTCCATTGCGGACAAACAAACTTTTTACAATTATATATTAGTATAGATAGCATGTACAGAAATAGTCTGATCGGATTATGTTATCGCTATATAACGTTTATTGTATAAACAGTGTATTAAAACTAATTCGTTTAGATTGCTGTCTCGTCTACGCGATTATATACAGGATGAATTTTTCAAAAAGGGATTGGATGGCCAAATCCCAAGCGTCAACGGATACGATTATTTTCGTTTTTCGGAGTAAGGCCCCTGTTTCCTACAGAATTATAAAGGCGTGTACACACCGTCCGACGGGCAGGTCGTTGATGGTGATCTGGCGCAGGTTCTGCTTGTCGTCAATGATGAACAGGCCGCGGAACGGGATGCCAGTCTCCTCGTTGAGCACGCCATAGTCGCGAGCGATGCTGTGAGACTTGTCGCTGATGATTGGGATGTTCATTGGGCCCAGACCACCTGCAATACAATAGATATGTACTCCATTTGTTTACGTACTTAAATGAAGGTAAACATAAATCGTAGCCTGTCCTTTCCCAAGCTCTAGCCCATCTCTGGACCAAATTTTATCAAGATCGGTTCAGTGGTTTAGGTATGAAAGCGTGACAGACAGATGGACAGTTTACTAGTTTCGTTAGCAATTATAATACAGATTGAGTCCATTGACTATCGCCAGAAAGAAAAGACGCGGGAAGCTACAAACTCTAGACGCTCACGCATATTTCCCTCCAGGGTAAGCAGATACAAAAGGTTGCCATTTTGCTCTATCCTAGCTTCTTAATTCTTTATTGTAAGTACACAAAAATAAACATAAAAATACACTGCAAAGTATTATAAAAAGGTGAGCTTAACTCTGCAAGAGTTCTCTACAAGCAAAACTTTGTGAGTAAGAGAGAGAGATAGAGAGAGAAGAATTGTCATTAAGCCTGCAAGCCCGCCGGTTTCCAGTAGGTACTTCTGACAGCTTGTGGTATCAAATCTAAGCCTGTAGCACGAGGAAGTCGGTCCGTACCTTGCTTGCGCGGCGTGTTGATCCACGCGAGATGTGTGAAGTGCGAGTCGGTGGAGGCGGCGATCACCTCGCAGCCGATCTTGCGGAACTCGTCGGCGCGCTCCGAGAATGCGATGATCTCGGTTGGGCACACGAACGTGCTAGAAAAAGGTACACCATGTTAAAATATTTAAAAAAAACGTAGGCGACAATGCTTAAGGCTAATTCGGGTTAAAAGACTGTTTGAAAATTGGAGATTTTTATGCTATATGACAATTCAATATGATTTCACCTCGTCTTACGGCTTGTACACAAATCTGCGATTCGATACGAACCTATGGTAACGGCTTATACACAAAATTGCAAGGCGACGCGATGCGATGCTAATCTACGAAAAAATGTATAAAAAAAAACGGTGTTGCGAACTCGCATCGAATCACATCGCAGTTCTGTATACATGTGTACAAGCCCTAAAATCTATCGGAAAAATCGCTTTGCGAATTCACATCGCGTCGCATCACAGTTTTGTGTACAAGCCTTAAGACGAGACACTGAGCCACGGAGTCCGGTCTGAAGCATTGAGACGTGGCTCCATGGCTCAGCGGTATGAACATCTCCCCTGTAAGAGAAAGATCGCGGGTTCGAGTGCCGTCGGAGCACTCACTTTTTCCGATCTTTATCGATTTGAAACCTGTTACGAAAATCGAACCTACGTAAAAAAAAACAGTCGCAATCTTTACTATTGCGCCATCGACGCATTCACTACAAACCTAAGTAATTATTTTTCAAGTTTTCAGATTCAGACCTCTGAACTTGGCAATAAAAATAATACGCAAGACGTAATTCAATTAGCAGTGTTATCAATGTTAGTGTTCAACTAGAGGTCAGAGATTGAACAAATAAACCAAGTAGGGTAGGCATAATTATGATATTTACTAGCTTTTGCCCGCGACTTCGTTCGCGTCTAATAGTGACTTCCAGCAGATTTTTGGTTTTACCCACATAGTTCCCGATCTCGCGGGATCACTTCAAAAATGAAATGTGGAAGATATTCTAGGGAACTCTTCAAAAATCAACATAATGAGCTCTGCGTTTGAGTTGAAGATATTGTTACAAATGATGATTTCCAGAAGATTCTGCATGGTATATAAACAGCACGTGGTTTTCCCAGGCGGTCACCCAGCAGACGGCCATACCACGTTGAATACACCGGTTCTCGTCCGATCACCGAAGTTAAGCAACATCGGGCGTGGTTAGTACTTGATGGGTGACTGCCTGGGAATACCACGTGCTGTTTATATACCATGCAGAATCTTCTGGAAATCCTAATTTCGCTAGTCTTTTCGATCGTCATTACGATCGTAATTTCGATTCTCTTTATTTACAATTATTCTAGTTCATTCTATTTGAGGAGTTTAATTTCAGAACTTGGGCTCATCTTCGAGAATATTCTATCACTTGCTAGAACTTTATAAATTTTAGGATTTAAATCAAGAATTTCCCACCTTAGTTTCCAAATAAATTTCTAGAAATATTAAAAATCACAAAAACCCATTTATGTACATGCAAGGCTCGAACCGTCAATTTCTTGCACGGCAGTCCATCGCTCCACGCATTGGACCAGCGCTGTTGTTAAGAATCTAGTCAAATTTATCAAATGCTTCAATCATAGACGGCTTACGTCATGAGTGATGACATTCGTAACAATATGTATACTCACTTAGGGCATTAAAGCCGTTATGGCCGATCGAAAAAGGCGAAAATGTTATTTTTCCCTTATTTTCAAAATATTATTTTGATTTGCCATTTCAGAAAAAAATACTGTTTCTCCCTTGACAAATTTTCTATTATTTTAGGCTTTAAAGATTATTAAAGTTTCTTACACCAAGACATTTCTGTATACCACGTTTTTAGTTTTGCCATCCTTTGCAAAAATATATAAGTCTTGTGGTATTGACACTCTTGAGCACGCAACGTAGAGTTGTCTATGGGAGAAACAGTCTTTTTCAAGATGTACCCCAGCTTATTTATGTTCATTGCAAACGTTTTGTACTAAAAGTTTTATTATATTGATATTATTTTTTTCATACCTTTTTATTATTTATTAACTTTTATCCGATGAATTAAAACAATAACATGAACCGAACTCGTGTAACGATCGACACCATTGCGCGATCACCAACTCGACATATAGTACTAATAGAATTATCTATACTCCGTTAGAGCATTTTTTTTGTACCAAAAGTTGTATTATATTGTATTTTCATACCTTTTTACTATTTATTTACATTTTCCGATGAAAATACTGAATTGATGCCGACTCTTGACCAATAGATGACGCTGTATGTCCAGAATAAATTTTATTTTTTATTTTATTTTTTGTAATTTTCCCTATGTCCTTTCTCAAGTTCCAAACTATGTCTGTACCAAATTTCACACAAATCGGTTCAGTAGTTTAGGCATGAAGCAAAGACAGACAGACAGACAGAGTTACTTTCGCATTTATAACATTAGTTTGGATTTGATTCCTTTTTCATGTTATTGTCAGGGTTTTATATTAATCGGTATTTGAGATCCGAGACGGGTTATTCGATCCGACTTCGACTTCGACATAGGTACTATAAAGAAAAAAAAATTACAGACAACAGAACCTTTTTTTTTAAGTAGATTAAAAAGGAACCATAACTAAAAACTAATGTTATAACTTCTTGTACGTTTAATGCACATTGTCACGATGCAACAATTAATTACACTTATTATGAGACAATGTAACTAATAATTAGCTTGAACAGCGGTAAAACATGCAATGCCACAGGTGCAATGTTTAAATATTACGTAAAAACCCATAATTACATACCGCAGTGCATTCACACAACTGAGTCAATACTGTTAGTAGGTAGGTATATCTACGAGGATAACACTATAAAATACTTATATTTCCCCCGTGCGGAAATCCCCACAGATATCGCCTCCTGAAGTCAGCGAGGGTGGTTATTTATTTATTTATTATCTTTACACTTACGACCATTACAGGAGGGTTCCTAATGCGATAGTTTGTACAATTTTAGACATAGAAACTTCGAAGAACTGTGTGTGTGTGTGTGTGTGTGTGTGTGTGTGTGTGTGTGTGTGTGTGTGTGTGTGTGTGTGTGTGTGTGTGTGTGTGTGTGTGTGTGTGTGTGTGTGTGTGTGTGTGTGTGTGTGTGTGTGTGTGTGTGTGTGTGTGTGTGTGTGTGTGTGTGTGTGTGTGTGTGCGTGTGCGTGTGCGTTTGTGTGTGTGTGTGGGTGTGTGGGTGTGTGCGTGTGTGCGTGCGTGCGTGTCCCTACCTTTAAAGGGTACTGTTTCGTTTTGTAATGCGTATGTTTTTGAGCTAATATGGCATTATACCTATATTGTATAAATACGACCAAGCAAAGCAATTATTTACAAGTAATACACGATATTATTAACGGTTGTATGTGTGAGTTTGGCGGCATGCATCGGTTTCGCTGCTAAAACTATCGTGTGCATTTCTACTAGTTTTTACTGTTCTGTGGCACAAACTGACGGTTCATCTTTAATTAATTGTTTTCAACAAATTGATTACGGAATGTTCGTGAAACAATTAAAACAACAATTATCCAGGTCTAATTGATACGAGTTCAACAAAATTGTAATACGACTTAAGTACAGTGAACGGCAAATTGTAATCTAACGGTAAATTCCTTTCGTAGTATAAAAAATGTGTGACGAATTTAACAAATTTTTAAAATGAAAATATGTGTTAAGTCAGTACACCGTGATCATGGCGCTTGCAACAGTGCCGAAACATCGGTTATTCAAAGAAATAAACAAACATGGTAAATATCCCGATGAATTCAACAGTGAATGTGTTAAGTTTCGTCTGTCTGTATTAAGATTTGAAAAGTAAGCGTTTCTCAAACACACTCAGTTCGCGGACCCCTTAGTAAAGAGAATAATAAGGCCCATTTCACATCAGGCAATTGGCAAAACTGGAGTTCGGTTAAATCCAATTGCGTTTCCATAAAACGATATTGGAGTTAAAGAGTCTCGTACATCACGCGACTGTAGTTTTATAAACCATCTCTTTCGCCACGTTGCCGATACTTTTGTAAACGTGTGTCGGGTTTCGATTTCAAACTAATCAAATCACGGATCACGGAAAATAGTGACTCCGGTTGTTTAGTGTACGAGTCACTATGCACATGTATGTGCGAAAGTCTAGTTTCGAATCGCGGCATTTGACAACTCGAAGTTTCGTTTGATTTGCTTATTGCAAGAAGGGTTTAAACCGAACAGAACTGTTCACTTGCGGAAGGCGGAAATTAATTTACTTATTATTGTAATGTAAAGGTATTCAAGTTTTAAGCAACTTTTGTCGTTGATTGTACATGTATTGTAAAGTATTGTATTATCTAATTACTAAAACCCGTTTGTACTTTGAAGTTTATTATTACTCAATAGTTTTATTATGTGTATTGTGTACCTAGTACCTATTACATACAAGCGCAGCAAATAAAATTCTTCAATAAAATTATGTAAGTACTTGTATAATGTATTGCTTACGTGCCATAGTGCAAGTAGTTGAATGAATAGTTTAACTAATCTAATCTAATTTTTAGACATTTAATATTTTTCAAGTATGTGACAGTACGGCGTATATTTTGGCTAAAAATATCCGCAAGTCACACTAATATTCGAATGCAAAAGTAAATCTGTTATGCTTGCACGACTAAACCGATTTTGATGGAATTTAGTGCCTACAGAGATACTTTAGACCTTGGCAAAGGTCGTGGGGATTGTTTGGTCACTCTCGCTGTTTTCGTTTAGGTATATTTGGTCGACATCAACAGTTAGATGTTTTATAAGTAAGTCAGAGTCCTTTTATTTTGTTTTCTGCGAAAACAATCGCGCGATGAGATTACACCGTGAGCACTTGACCTCAGCATCTTAATTCTTAGCCTTAAGCCTTAACCGTAAGTAGGTATCCAGATAAAAATATCTGTAACACTGAGTGTAAGGTGCCTCTTTGTATTTAACCGTTTCGATAAAATTTAAGCCTACTTATAGCGGTCTCTTTAAAAAGACATTTGATAAAAATCTTAACGATTGTATTGGTATAATATTCGTAATCCTTATCAAAGTTAAAACTTACGTGTTTGAGTGGGAGTCTTGATACAAAGGTGCTAGACATATTTGGCCAAATTTTGCACGAGGTTTGCCGATAGTAAAGTAGATAGGGAACTGTCTAGACGGTTATCGCTAGTGGGACTATTGAATGTGAAATGTGGTTTAATTCTCGAGTAAGATATGACTATTAGGATGGCCAATATAGGTAGTGACAAGATTTTGAGGTCGATTAGATACAGTGAACGGTCGGGTGTCAGAGGAGTGTTAGTTGGAGGCCGAATGTCAGGCTCCAAGTACAATATTGCGATGCAAAGAAAAAGTTACAGCGCACGGTGCTATTAAAAATCAGAGTTCACGTTTATCATGACCGAAATGGGCATCTGTTTGAACAATATATTACAAATTAAATTAGGTAATAAATAAATAAATATATATTCTATTATATTTTATTATTATATTATAGGTACGTTATTCTTGCGTCAGACGCGTGGAACGGTAATATACTCGTAGGGTACGAGTATATTACCGTTAAAACGGAACCCCAAAAAGCCATATCAGTGCGTCAGATAAGTATACGATATGATTCTATCAATTTTAAGGTCACGAAACCTTCCTTATATGATTAAATTATCAGTGACGTAACAGTTACGTATACATTATGATGTCATCCAAAGACATTCTGGAATATTTTAATGTCCAATGATACTCAAATTTCCCGTTCAAATATGTTTGAATAAATGGCAGCCAATATGTTCTGGACTGCGCCACTGCTTACCATCAGGCGTGGTGCAGTTAAGCTGACGACTTATGTATAAAAAAAAGAATGACCCTCAAGACGATCTATAAGAGATCAGTGACATTCTACGATAGTTTCTGAATCTGTTTTCATCAGGTCGTGATTTAACTTTGGCATCCTATTAATACTTCACATGCATTTTTATACCATTTCGGCGGCGGATCACAGGTGCGATTTGCGCTGCCGGTTAATGCCCCTCGTAAAAAATTACATAATGTAGTTGCCCTCGACTACTTGCCCGTATTCTTCTTTGTTGACCGACCACAATTCCGATATTGTACGTTCCGTAAACCACGTTTATCTTTTCTCATTACATCACAATACCGTCAAAAATCAGTGAAAAACAAATGTGAAATTTGGATAAATGCAACAGTAAGGTTCGTCATCGCCATTGGTCATTAGACCATTGGTTGTGGAGGTCAGATGGCAGTCGCTTCACGGAAAATATCGAAGTTCAGCCGCATCACAGTTAGACTGGAAAGCCGACCCCAACTGAGTTGGGAAAAAGGTTCAGGGAATGATGATGATGATGATGCAACAGTAAGGTTTAAATCACATGCCGTGGGGTCCACTAATCGAAAAAAAGATTGAGAAACTTTGCCCTATACTCACAAGTCCAACGGGTAGAAGAACAATATGACGTATTTGCCCTTGAAGTCAGAGAGTGCGACATCCTTGAACTCTCCGTTCACCACAGCGGTGGTCTTGAACTGAGGGGCGGCCTTGGTCAGCTGTAGAGGCATCTTGTTGAAACTGAAACACAAACAATGACTATTTTTAGACGAGCGACAACACTTGAATTACTATGAAAATTAGTTTTGAATGTACTTGCTAATAATAGTGTAAATACATTATACAAGACAATAATGTTGGTGTTCATGACGTTTACGACAATAACATAATAATTGTACAATTCAACTTCTAATTGTTAATACTAATCAGTAATCATCATCAATGTAGAGATCGAAGGGGAGACAAGAGTGAAGGTCCTAATCCCAATGGGGTAGGTACATACAACATACCATTCCATACCTTCCTATTATTCAATTCGTTTCCTTGCCATGTCCTCTTTTACGCACTTATCGTGGGTCTAAGTCTGTTTGGTTAAACCTTCAATATATTTTTATAGCATTATTAAAAATAGTCTATATTCCCATTTTAGAATCTTTTTCACAAGAGTAGTCTTATTTCTTTGCATACATGTTTCCTTCTTCCTACAATTCTGGATCCATTAAGCGGGGCGTGAAAAAGCACCTGATGAGGCCGTCAAGCTGAGCGTCACCACTGTAGCACTGTACGTGTTTGCATGGTGACCCTCTTTCATAAGACTTTGCCTTCAGCTAAACATCAGGCGAGATTAAGTCAAATTGACGTGCCATAAATAAAATAAAAATACTATTAGGTAATTCTCTTCATACTTTAATCCCTCCAACTAACCCCAGTGTCTTGTATTAGAAGTGGGTTTGTCACCACCAGACAGTATATTATATCCCCATTTCTCGCAGTCTACAAATGCGATAATCTGGAGATTAACTCAGAAAATTTCACGTCTAAAAATGTAAAACAAATATAATAAGGCATACCTAATTGGCGACTTCAAATTAATATTCAATTGTTCCTCTAACCTGGTGCGAGTTCATTCGTGGGAATACTTGTACGTGAGAATCCATTCTGCTTATACTTTAAACTACAGTTAAGTGCTACATCTAATTACATTACGTACTAAGTAATTTCTACTTACAGACCTATGTGAGTTCATAGTGAACAAGCTGACGTAAATACGAACTTACATATTGTACAACGAACCTTTAAAACGCAGTGTAACGTCAATACATGTACTTGCAACTATTATGTACCTATAAAACATTTCAAATAGAAAGTAGGGTACGGTATGAGGGCACAAGAAAGTACCGTTATCCAATGTTATGTAGCGCATCTCCATTTCATAGATACTCGTGGGTCAGGAGGTGGGAATGATTTTATTGTACCTATTGTCCAAAGGAAGATCATGGACTCTAGCCAAAATACATTCGTTCCGAATCTACATTCGTCATCGCTCTGAAAATGTATGGGAGTGAACACTTGTTGTCTAATGTCATGTGATCCGATTCCGACAACAAATGTCACTCCCATACATTTTCAGAGCGATGACGAACGTAGATTCGGAACGAATGCATTTTGTCTAGAGCCCCATGCGAGTTTCTCCGTGACATCGCGGACAAAATGCAGAAGTTGCTTTTACTGGTGCAGTATTATTCCGTGGCGACCGCCTAACTACGTGGGTAACTAAATGTCTGGACACACCACTTCCGACACGACTCACCCTATAGATTTTAGACCCGAAAAGGGCTTGGCGTCGTATCGTAGTCGTAAGAGCTTACCAGGGATGCCCTCAAAAGAAGTAAAAACCGAAAATCGGATCTTAATCTCCAAGGTGATCAAGAAAATATATTGGGAGAGGGAGAGTTATCTACCTTTCAACCAAGGTTGAAGAATCCCAACGATAGCAATAGCAAAACATCACTAGTTGTCGTAGAAAAGAATGCAAACCGCACCCCTCAAAGCAAGTGAAAAGAATTTTACCAATAGAAGTTATAATTTCGTACGCGTAATATTCTGCAAGTGCGAAGCATAAACATCGACACGTGTTTCGCCTTTACACGAGGCATCTTCAGGACCGCTACAGACCGACTCCTGAATATGTTGTATATATTTTTACATCAAACCATTCCCACGAATAACATACCTAATGTCAAGGTCAGATTCCACCAACAGAACAATCGAATTAATGAGAAATTGTTCAGGTTCTGTACATCTATTAACTCCGGGCCGTGAGCAACAGCTAATTTATCAATATAATCGCTTATGACATATTTAGTTAGACATAGCCAGTTTATAGGCTAATCTCATAGATCTTATAAGCCTATAATGTCTAATCTCATATACCTATCTTATATAATACTAAGCATTTGTGAATTAATTATTAAAATAAAGAACTTGCGTTCGTTGGGAGCCTATTACCGAAGAGTTAATCAGATGAACTGTCCTTTGCAAGTAAAATTTATCATAAACGCATCCTGCATGACGGCATATGCCTGTTGTTATCATTTCTACCAAAATTGATTATATCGTTCCAAGAATTTGTATTGAAAATTTTAATGGTTTCGAATTTGATAAACGGTAAAATGTATTTTTACAATGAACTTTGGACTCATTTATAATTAGTCCGACCTTCAGAGATTTTCATGACGTCAGTACTTGAAAGTAATGCTATTTCTGAAGCAAGAAAAAAATTGCTTAAACCTGTCGTCAATTTCTGCACTTGTTGCTTCTTCAGTCTCCGACTGATCTTCAACTGCTTCAACTAGCACTTCAGGATATGGTTTAACTTCGACTTCAGCCTGCGGAAGAACGACGTTAGTCTCTGCTTCAACTCGCACTTTAGTCTGTGGTTCAACTTCGGCTATAGTCTGATGTACTATGACTTTAGCCTCTGGTTCCACATCAACTTTATTCGGCGGCTCGTCTTTAGTTTTCGATTCGGCTGCGACTTCAGTTTCCGATTTACCTCCAACTTTAGTCACCTGTTCAACTACAACTTTAGTCTCAGATTGAGCTCCACCTTGATCCACCTCACCAAGAGAACTACTACGACTTGGCGTCCGTTCACAACACTTCCATAACATCACTGGTTTTTAGTGTTCTCTAGATAGTCACTGGAAGTGGCACTCAAAAATGGTCTTTATCTTGGCTATTCTTTTTAGTTATCTTCAACAGGTGATAAGATGGTATAGATAGATGGGATTAAATTAAAGTTCTCAGATAAAAAGGATCAAGAATTTCAATGTATCGACTGCATCGTTTTAGCCTACAATCACCATATCAACAATCATATTATCAATTACTCAAATAGGTATCGAAATACTTAATGCACGTCATCAGATTAAATTTGGAAAAAGGATTGCCTGGTATTATTTCAATGAATTACCATAACATGATGGAGTATGATCAAAAACGCGTAACCTAAATCACATTTTAATTTGTCTCAATTTAATTTGCAATATCCCCTTGTTTGGTACAATTATCTATCTTAACGTCAATGAATGATTTCTCTATGCCAAAGCTTTTATCACTAATTGCTTTATAAATAAAGTGATTCGTTCATTGCAAAATTAATCTTCAGTCTTGAAAGCATAAAATAAAATGTAATAAACTGTCTCGGTTTGGAGAATGTGGCTACTGGGCCTGATGTTATGTACCTATTCATGTAATATGCTTTTCGGTTTTTATAATTTTTGTAGTCTCTAGAATAAATTAGCGTAACAATCCAGTTCATGGCAAATTAGGAGCAGGTAATCTAATGCATTATAAATAATAGTAGCCCCCACCTCTGCCTACTCCTTCGTTATAGAAATATGGGTGTATAAAATATAATTATTGTAGAAGCATTTTGTCAACTATGATAAGAAAATGGAGACGTCAAGAAGTTTCTAAACTTGAACTTCTTATCATAATCGTGTCAAGGGTTGAGAATAGAGATACGGAAATGTTATTGACAATGAATTACTTGTTTATATTATATCTATTGCTGACTTAAAACAACCTCTGCTATTGATATAAATATGTATTTATCTTAGTTGATTTATTCATTCACTACACTGTAACAGATTATTAATGAATTATTCTTTGAGGATTCTCGGAGACATTCAGATTTGCTAAACACCTGTACACATAATTACCATAAGCGGTGATGTATTATGTTACGAAATCTTACTGCTGTCATTACGGCTTGTGCTCGACTCCGATTTCATATTTCAAGGCTGTCTAACGTCCGATGTTTTGTGATTTCACCAGTTAGAAATATTACAATTGTTTTATAGCATCGTTTGATACTCTCCAAGACGTTAATTGGCAGTGCTTGTGCGGCTAAGAACGTAATTAATTTCCTTGCGATTTACACTGCATAGCAAATTTATTCAGCTGCAACATTTTCGACTAGGAATTTATTTTCGGCATCGGGCATACCAATTTTTTTACAAAGTGCCGATAGTTGGCAATAGCCTCGCCATTTTTTACGTGGGAATGAAAATCATAGTTGGCGAAATGTGGGGGTATAATACACCTCTCCTACCCTTTTGGCGATTACGATTATTTACGTATTACGTATGTATGTGTATGCAGATAGCACGGCAACCAAATTATATATTGTCTATGTTAAGCACCAATCCAATGGACCCCCTTGGTGCACCAGTGATTCGAGGTTATAATATGTCGATTGAATTTGCGGAATTTACCTAAATGTGTACTTGGACAGGAAGTTTCTTTATAGAGAAATATCAGGACTCTGTTTGTTTAAATTACTCAGACTGCCTGCTTCGAATCGATGGCAATTTATACTTTATTAAATGTGTCCATAAAAAAATTTAGTGATACTGCCGATGTCCGCAGTTTAAAATTAACACACAACGGATACGACAAGAGAGGGACAATTGTTTGCAGAGGTGCGCTACAGTCACTGCCCTCACGCTCAGCATCCAGGAAGACCTATTTTATCCTGTTCGCTCTGCTGATTTATGGAGACGACATCGACTTCTTGACCTACATATTGATTTGAGATTAACAAAATCATTCCGTGTAAGCAATACCGCCTTTACTTTCCTTTCGGTCGACATATTTTTTTTTCTAATCTTCATTGTGACCTCCCAATATTTATACCATCTACAGTAAATATTCTAATAAATAAATAAATATTCTAGGACAATCTACACAACGTCACCTAGACCCGTGGTAAGCATAGTTTAACTAGCTTGTGTTACGGGTTCTAGAATGCGGATAAACATACATAGATACATTTTTTTTTTTTGTAAATACATACATATTATACATAGGAACACCCAGACCAATGCAGATATTCATATTCAAGCACACAAATATTTGCACTGAGCGGGAATCGAACCCGCACCTCCTGCGTAGCAGTCGCGTTCACTACCGCTACGCCACGGAGGTCGTCACAGTGTCAACACTAAATTAATGTCTAGTATCCCCAACGAATGTAGGATACCAAGATTACCAAGCTGTCTATATTAACTACCAAAAATGTAGGTAGACATGAAAAACCAACCCATCACTATCAAGGCGTTTCGGCAGGTACCTCCACACATGCACATAGTCAGTAATTTTGGCAGTTGTCTTCCACAATCCAACGAGTAGCTCTCCATCGCCTTTGTACAATTGATCAGATAATATTCCGTATGCCAACATGTTTTTCAAAGTGGCTTCTAAGTTTCTGAGCCTGGGAAAGGCATAAGGCTATTACAAAGATATCTCTTTCGATTGAAATAAAGTTTCTCTAGGAATATTTAGTTCCAGTATACTATTATCTGATGGGGACACCATGGTTCCTACATTAGGGGTCATCTTAAAGAGATGTCCCCGGGTCTGCCGGGGTGCGAGATGTTGTATAATCGCACCTCCGGCATTCAAAGACCCATAGACGGTGTGCGTTTTAGTCGGTTCGAGTCCGACATCATCACCTTCACCGACTGTGGCGGGGGCGGTATCCGTAGGGATTTTGCGCGCGGAAAAAAAGTATACTGTCATTGGTCTATTTCTTCATTATTCCTTATCATGTGCCTGTCCTTGTCCTATTTGAGATCATTCTTATCTCTGCAATCATGTATTTCTTTCATATCATCAGTCATTTATTTTTTCAAGCCAACATTAGTATCTAGCCCGGTATATTCATAAGTTGTGCGTGTACATATTATGACAGTTGTTCGCTTCTATTCAGGTACTGTCACAACTTTTCCTTCCTCAAGCCTTCCTCTAAATATTCATTTCTGATCTTAGCGTTATTACGGATCGGTCCTATCTACACGAAGTCGGTTATAACTTATTAAGCGTAACTGTTGCCTAATCGTATAAGATTTTTTTCACACTACCGCTATTTTATTTAATATTAGGCGGTTATCAAGTGTGATAAAGTTAAGCCGTTTACAGCTTATGGTTTCCGACAAGACAACACTATCATTATGGTGAGAGACTAATTTAATATTACGTTATCCGTTACAGACTCGTGGCGTTTCAGTACTAGTCTCGGATATTATAATATTTATAAATTGTAATAGGCCTGGGAGTTCGGTATATCATCACTATCTATAGAAATTCGCTGCTCATTGGAATCATGGGTTGAGTCTCTCTCCTTTGCAAAATACACGAGAGTTGTACGGCTGCTATAGTATACGTGTATGAGGCGTGGCGGAGGGCCGAGGTAAAGAAAGAGAAAGGTAAAGCATGAACCGAGAGCGAGAGAGTTAGCGCCGTGAGCGGAAAACTGAGCGAGCCGATGAAGGCGGTACAGCTCTTGTGGTCAAACTATTTAGGCAATACTTAAGCTTAAAATTTAATATCGGTATTTCTTATCATATAGCGATATTGCAAAGACGTCTATTAAAACGGTTGTAAAGTATTATGATAAGCCATATAGCATGGATTATCTTGTATACTTAAATCACTAACAATGATAGACATTCAATCACTTAATACTTGTCAAATAGGTATTAACCTATCTACGCTACTTGAATGAAGAGATTTGGTAGCAGAATGAATGGAAAGGATAAAGAGATTTTAGATGCACCTTTTCGCACGTGAATTTTTCAGTGTTGGGTTGGTAGCAAACACCGATGCCTAGACAGGTTCAAGTGGAATGCCACGTGCAATTGTAGTGATTGAGCTATTTGAAGCCGGCTCGTTTAGCCGGCGTGTTTGCCTGCAGATAGTGTATTCACTATCTGTAGGCAACAATATTGAATTAGGTTCATCTATATAGATTCAGAAACGACACATCAGTTGCCAAGTTTAGCTTGTTGAATAACGCAGAGAAGAATCTGATTTTGTCAATCTAAGAAGGACCTTACAAGCGACCCTACAAAAGTCTTCGCGATTTACTATAACATAATTAACTTATAGTGAAGGTAGAAAGAAAGAGAGGAGGAGGTAGGTCTAGACTCTAGACCAACCTCTTTCTAGACTCTAGAGGAATGTTTATGGCACGGCATGGCATAGCAGATAAAGGAAAAAATACAAGTCACATAGTATCAGGAAGTCAAAGAATTGGCGGGGGACAGGGAAGAGTGGCGAGTACTCCACCGAAAGAGCGCAGTTTTTTAGTTTAGAAAAAGAGAGTTACATCTATCTCTCTTCCTACTCAATATGATAAGACTTTCCTAAAAAAACAAAATCAACGTAATAACTATCTCTGTTCCTGTTAGCTGATCGTCGGAAGATTCTAACAACATTCGAGAACACGTGTCTGAAGCGGATCGGAAAGGTTTTAGACAAATGGCAGAGATACTGGGTCGACAGTATCTTTGAAAGGGTAACAATTTCTCCCCGAGCTCGTTGCACTATGATTAAACCCATGAAGAAAACGAATCAAATCATATTATAAACCTTAATAAAATCGAATAAGCATTCATAATCATAGCTGTCGATGTAACAAGAATTGGACGAAAAAGGCAGGGACGCTAACTTTACTTGTTTGTCGATGTCAGTTAACGCCTTCTGACTGTGACCTTTACAATACATAAAACCATCACAAGATATTATTTCAACAAAACATCAATATGTCTTGTGGAAACGTCGACATCTTGCCATCTTGGTACAAAATCGATAGTCATTGAATGATGAAATTATTGGAATTATGGCAATTGTGACTCACAAGGCCATTCATCGGAATTGTGTGAATTCACACAGCATGCAATTGCACAATAAGTTTCATTTAAAGGGATTTTTTATATCTGTATTCGCTTCCTCCAAATTTTCACAATTATTCAACGGATGTCAATGCAGTTTTCAGTAACAGATAGGGCGATTGAAGGTTCACATACATGTATAATACATGTGAGAATGGGCTCAGTGTTCTAGCCGCGGGTAACAGTTAGTGTATATTAGTAAAGCAAACAGTTATCTCATTTGGCTGTGCACGTTTACATAAAATTATTATATCTTACTTACATGTAACTAAAAGTCAAGATAATTAAGAGGCTGTTCACCTATTTTAGAGTAAATTTAATTATTTTTATTCCACGGTTACTAAAAATATTTTTTGAAATGCATACAATAGACAAGTCATTGACCCAGCTGAGATAATCACACGTACGGATCAGTGAAACTGTGAGAAATATACCTATTCTGAGATGTACAAAGATAGTCAAGTGCTATGAGCGAGATGTCAAGGCTGAAGGAGAAGGATCTTCAATACAAGCAAGTCTCGACACTCTCGACTTATAGAACTTTTACATACATGCACATATGCCTGTAAATCATTGAAAAAGTAGGCAGAGGTGTTTTAATGTATGATTTTAGACTGACATGGTCATTTACAAATTCTAATAAGAACTAGCTCGGCGGTCATCAGTACACCGTGATCATGGCGATTGTAACAGCGCCGAAATATCGGTTACGCGAAGAAATTAACAAACATGGTAAATATCCCGATCGATATAACAGTGGAAGAGGTGTTTTAACATTATAACTTACATTTTGTCAATAATTATTTTCATTCCCACGTAATAGGGCGAGCCTATTGCCGTCAAACGGACGTTTTGTGATATGTAGTTTACTGACGGATGGAGGAGGACACTCACAATAAGAGGTTCTATTCTACGATAGGGTAGAGTAGACGGCTCGAAATCCAACACAGCTCTTGACACTTAAAGTTCTCAATATTACAGCTCCAAAACTTCGAAAGATTGAACGATATCGACGTTTTTCAAATGTGGACAGTATGCCATCATTTTCTACTAATGTTAAATGTTCTAATTTTTACGCAAAAACGGCTGAATCTAGACGAGATTTGACACACATATAGATTATCTGGAATTATGGTTGCCAACCATACTGTTAATAACAGTATTATAATGTTTAACAAACCATTACACGTTTTCCTGTTGAACTAAAATAAAGTATTCAAAATACTGTTTTCGGCATCAAAAGCTGTATTTCACTCAAAAATGAACTCTCATGGCTTAACAGGATTAATCCTGGCAAGCCTACAGGCCTTGAAAGAGTACAATCAAGGCAACTAATATTAAAGATTACAACTATTACTTCGTACCAAAACTAAGAAATTACGTAGGTACTCTGCGTCTTATTAGATCTTGTAAATTGTAGTACAAATTACACTAGGTACACCACAAAATTCAATTAACTATGAACTATGATTAGGTTCTAACTTACATACCTCTCTACCTACGAGACGAGTATACTACAATGAATCGTAATTTCTTTTTCTACTGAAGTTGAGCCAAAAATGAAAATACAATTTCATCACAGATAATTCAAAATTATTTTACAGAAATTTCTGACTAAGCTACAAGTATGTCCAAACTAACGCACCTACGAAAATTCTAACGAGGCGAAAAATTATTAAGTTTTTTAGTGTTCAATAAATATCAACCTTATTTCATTAACACAAGGTTAAAAATAGTATGCAACAGTATGATGATATTGCATACTATTTCACGTTTTGTCCCAATAAAAATAAGGTCGATATTTAATTCAAACTTAAAAAGCGCTTGAGCATTTTCTGCCTGATTTAAAATGACTCTCTACTACTTAATAAAAAGAGAAACACCTCATAGAGAAAGGCCTCATCATGGGTAACAAATGATCGGGCTTGCTGAGTTCCAAGCTCGTGACGTCATCGCCACGGCAGTAACACTTGTGTTCCATCGTCATCTCTGCAGCTGACACTTACGAATTTGGACTTGAACTGGTTCAGAGATAGGGAAAGATTAGAATGTTATTACCTATCACTGGAAAAGGGATTGTACGATTTCCAACGGCTTCCCTTTTGAATATGGGATCAAATGTTTATGATAAAAAGTAATTTGCCAGCTTTATTACTTATTCTTACAGTTATTACACATGAGTAGGTTATAATATGATTCCTACCGGATGCCCTGTTGAATGTGATTAAACTGCTTACAATTTGCCAGTATACTTTTACGAATCACAATATTATAGGTGAGTAAGTTAACTTCTTCACACGGAACAGTAGAGATTTGAATAAAATTCGAAATTCGTATTCCTTTTATTAATGAAATTTTGAGGCATAGTAAGAGAGTGGTCGCAGTGTCTAGTTCAACTGGACATTCACTTTTTACAAATTTAAATCGATTTCGTTGATCGTCGTCGAAGAGTAGGTCGAGAATAAGAGATACTCTCTTATATATCGAGAAATTTTATGTAAGTGAAGTTCAAACTTTAAATGAATGTTGAAACATAGATATTAAGAACTTTTTGCTCCAAGCTCTTCTTTATTATATGAAATTATAAGTTTTAATAAAAATATAACAGTCATTAAACTCATATGATGTTTAAAAACAAAATCAGTGAACTCGGAAACAATTATGCAAATCAACTATCTCAATTGTTTATATGGAAATGCCTGTAATACTAATAAATTTAATGATAGCATATCATATTTTATATACCAATAAACCAGCTTACCACAGATAAGAATAATACTATCCTTGGATCATAGAAGATGAACATTACTGTACAGATAATAAATCTGAATAGGTTAATTTTCTTTTTTAACCTTACCAGCTGACATAACCTTAGCATGTAAGGTGAGTATATTCTATTTAGGGTACCTATGTGGTAGAGTTGACAAAACAGCTATAATAGACAGTTAAACACAACATAAAATTATTTTAACATTAGGTTTACTTGTCAGTTACAAGCTTACAAGTGTAACTAACAAGTCAATATTGTATAGTAGTGGCACACTATGATGGTAATTTTGACACAATTGGTTCTGCTCGTTTTTTCTTTTTAGGCATGTGAAGTTTATTTTCTTCTATGCCAGTCTTGCCATATTTTTCTTTAGTTATTCCTCTAATATTTAGTTGTCGAATATTAAGCGCACCAAATAAGAGAAATCAAGCTAAACCAGATGTGTCAAAACGGCCATCATAGTGTTCCGTAACAATAAATAGCTGTAAACGTTTTATTACATGCAATAGGATGTGTTGGTACGTTTGATTTATATGGTTGTAACTTTCATGCTTAGATCATGAAGTCATGAAGTACAGTCACCATAACAGTGAATGAAGATAAGCACCTTTTTCTCATAATATGCTTAAACTAGATGAATGGACATGCGTTTGTATCCATGCTTGCCATAAATGATGGTGAAATATTGAATTAAAAATTTATAAAAATGTATGATTTTACTGAGGTAAATAAATAAATATCACAATAATATTACATGACTCATGGGATGTGGATGTAAATTTTAATGACCTCTTGTCTATTTAAAACTCATTTTAGAATAGTCCCATTAGTAGTTAGCCTAAGTCCTAGTCATTATCGTAGTGTTAATCCCTGTCCGATCTGAAGCTGTGGACTCAAGAGTTTGGGGTTCAAATTTTCCTAACTGCTAAAGTCACATTTTTTGTAAAGCGACTGCCATATGGCCTCCAAAACCTGATGGTGTAGGTGATAAAGAAGTACTGCAGTTTGAACAGTTATTGGACTTTTTAGGGCTCCTACTGGTAACAACTGCCATTGATGAATAAAATCAATGTAATTTCTAATCACCATTTAATGAAGAAACGATATGACTTTAGGTGCAATAATCTAATCTGATCAAAACAGATCCGCATTTTGTTACAATCACTTTGAATATTATTCCTAGTAATTACTGCACATAAACTGATGTGATTGCATCATGAATGGCAATAAAAAATATAAATAGTTGCTCACTTACTTCATCAACTACTAATTTTTATGTCAAGTAATAAAATATACATAATCTCACAAAGCTTTATCTTGATGCAGAGGAGATTCTGATTTATTTTGAGTATCTACACATCTGAGATGAAGTAAAATGAAACTTAGTATCAAAATTGTATGTATGCATGCATGCAATTAAATCTATGAATGCATTTAAAAATAACGGACTGACTTTTTTTGAAAATTAAACCATTGAAAAATGTTTCACCATTAGTAATTGCATGCTAAATTTATTTTCACATAAGTAAATCACACTGAAATTCTTGTTGGAAGCAAAAAATATGTTTTTGCAATTCATAATTATTTTCCTTGCCCACTACATGCCCCGTCCTTCACCTTAAAACCCCCAGATTCCAAGAAACATGATCAAGGAAACCTTTCCATTCTAAATAAATAACTCCATCTACCTCTCAATTATTACTTTTTTCGCTAAATTGCCTTCCCCGTCGCCCTGGGATTCACTGCGGATCCTTTTCCTACCATTCCTGGTGGCTTGCATTACCCTTTGATCTAAAAAATCATGCTATACCGTCAGTAATTTATATTTCAATTGTGTCCACGATAGATCATACGATCATAGAACACATTGCATGCACGTTTTATGTTCAACTGTCCCCTGTGTTTACGATAAATTAATGGTAGATGATTCCATTGTGAACGACTCCAGTGTTTCAGAAAGCGTGTCAAGACCAAGTCATCATTTAAAATTTAACGTTAGAAGATATTCAGACGGATCTTACAAGAATATTAGCAAGACAATTGGAAAATTGTAATTTGATTTTGCTTATTATTTGGTAACCATAACATGCCTACCGACAGTTTTATCAATAAAGTATTAATAGGGTTATGTACTTACTTGAAATTAAATGAACGAGACAGAATCAAACCGACCACAAAACCGCACTGAATTCAACGAGAAATTAAATGAGAATGACAGCTGGACCGGCCGGTTAGAAAATATGGCGGAAGGCGCGCATGAATTGTCTTGACAGATCCTATCCTGTTGCCACTGTTGCCGCCACTTATTTTATTATTTTCATCTGTTATCTTATAAAATGTTGTTAACCAAAATAGAGTAACTATTTATTATTCGAGAAAATTTGCAAGTAAAAATATAAATTTTTCAAAATGTTACTTATAACAGTTAATAATAAATAATATCCCACTGTCAACCAAATCAACAAACCTTGTTACACTGCCATCTATAAGTAGTTGCAAATAATATAATACACCTGCTATGTTATCTGTGCACCTGCTAAGCAACTGTGCTTATGAGTTACATATTGTCGAGGCTAGATGTCATTATTATAAAAAATATTTACTTACATAAAAATTAAACTTAGTTGGACACACGATACGGAAAAAATACTTATTTAATTTTATTCTTTATTGTAATTTCAAATTCATGCATTTTTAAATGTACCATGAGTACTACCAGGGGCCTTCGGCTTCGGGAGCGTTCCCCTTAACACCCTGTATTATTTGCCCGCGGCACCGCCCACGTGGATATCGGTTATCGCGCGGTGCAATATATTATGTAGCCCATGTTACTCAGAGTGAATGTAGCTTCCCAATAGTGAAAGAATTTATTAATCTATGCTACAGCCCCGTGACATTTAAGCGGGGTGTGAAAAAGCATCTGATGAGGCCGTCAAGCTGAACGCCAACACTGTACGTGTTTCTAATTTATTGTCACTCTTTCCTGTGACTGTGTTAGCTCCCCATCAGGCAAGGTGAAGTCAAAATGTCATTACCTACTACATAAATAATCATAATAGATTATATTAACCAAATAATCCGTGCCGGGGCGACTTTGGTCAAGAAATGTGGCATGAGGTATACCAAGGGGCATTGTACTAATTTTGGAGAAAATGAAAAGTATGGCGGGTAGTGTAGGTACCTTCGCCACGGGTGGGGCTCGTAAATCTGCACCTAATGTGGCCACTTCGCCGCTAACTGATTTGGAGCAGAACGGTTTATGGCCATCCCTTATATTATTTGAAGTCCATTGTTTCTTATGAAGAAATTTTTATATACATTATTTTATTTAGGATACGTCCATTTGACTTCACCCCACCTGATGGTAAGCTGAAGGCATAAAGTCTTAGGAAAGAGGAGATTACCAACACGTACCAACTACCCCCACATCGCACTTGTTACGACACACTACACTGTTCGTGACCTAGTTTGCCACCACAACGAACTACGAAACAACACTAGGCATAGTTTTTGAGTCACTAGGTTCCATTTAACACCTGGGTTTCACTAACCATATAATATCATGCAACGCGAAAAAAGTTTAAAAGTGGGATAGTGATTTTATTCTTTCTCCACGAACACTCGCACTTTTATCAAAACGACTTAATTTTCTCATTTTTCATTTTAGCATGTTCCTGGATATATCAAATTTAATTAATGTCATTTGAGTTATTGAATTATGGACATGAAATCCAAAGTTATTTGACAATTGACTTCCTACCATAATTAATTTTGTGGTTTAAATCCAGCAAATAGTTGTTATTGAACGGTTAAATACGAGTATAATCAGAATGTATTAATTGGTTATTGGAATCACAGAACAGATAAAACTAGTAGAAATGGCACACGATAGTTTTATTGGTGGAACCGATGTCGCCAAACGCACACATAGGTACAACCGATAATAATACCGTGCCTTACTAGTAAATAGAGTGGTGGAATTTCCTACTTCTTTTAATACCATATTAGCTCAAATCATATGTACCTACAGCAAAACGAAAACATACTCAACCCCTTTATACTGCGACCACTTTCTTTTTTCAACCGCTCAAAATAGCTATTACTTGGCTATAGATAAAGAGATATTTATGGCGTTTCATACTTTGGATTGAACAACCTTGAATAATTACGAAAAAGTTTACATGTATTCTTACAAAAAGGTTCATAATTGTCGAGTTTATCCTTCGTTGCGTAAATACGCACACCAATGACACGCGTGCACCGACTACATCACACTTTCACTTATTTTTTGTTTTCCATGATTGGAATTAATAAATAATGTTTTACCACAGGTTAATGCCAACGATATGAAGTAATAAAGCATTCTAGATACACATTATAACTAAATACATGTCATAAAAAATATACATGGATATCTAAGAGAATGATGTGGATTGATTGACCGTCGTATAGAGTTCTTTTGTACCTGTGTGTTTTTACCCGACTGCGCGACGCAAAGGAGGGTATTGTGTTTATTTGGGACCTTCAATTGTATAAAAGGTACTCACACATGGTTCTATATACCTATAACTAACTAGCTGTTACCAGTGGCTGTTAAGAATTAGTAGAATCGAGGTCCTTGTCGTTGCTAAACAGAGAAAGTGTCTCTGGTACAGACCTTCCTCTCAATAATGATCTCACAGATCAAATGGCAGCCGCTCGTGGAAAAGTCGATAACGAATCAATAAAAATAAAAAAAGTGCTACAGAATACAAACATTGGATTAAAATAGGAACTCGCTATGAGAATGATTACGATGATTTACAAACAAATTGAGTAGTATTATTGCTATACAATATAAACAAGTTTACATTATTATTATGTCAATGTTTTAAAATCGTTTCATAATATAAATAGGTGACTGTTGGTGAATTTATTGCAGTAATTTCTTGCTATTCATACAATGGCTATCAGTCTGTTGTTAATATGTTTATTATTAATCTCAAGTATGTTATCTGGTTTAAATAAGAGTTAGCACGTCCTTAACTGTTAAAAATTAGCGCGTATGTAATGTGATTAGTGTAAAATTAGCGTATGTGTAACGGAGGGTAATATTAGTGCATGTGTAATTGTATAAAATTAGCGAATATGTAATGGGATTAGTGAATGCGTGATGTAATGTTTACCTATTCGTGAAGGATTGAATTATTTGTTATTTTATTCCTGAATGTCACATCTCGGTGTCGATATTTGTGTATAAGGGAGAAGGAAGGGGAAGGGAGGGAGACGACATAAGAAAACAGCAAATGCATCCAAGCAGCAAAATTACTTATATTTGCAAAGAAAAATAAAATATCTTGTCATTGACTTTTTTTTAATTTGTTTTGCGCATATTTTTTTTTATGTGTGACCTCCCTTATCGTAACGTTCATTTCTTATTGTCTTCTTAATCTGTTACTTAGCTACTATTTATAAATCATATAATTTTTCAGCCCCATTTGGCGATTGTTGGATGTATTACGAAAATTATCGAGATTATGGGCCAAGTTTGTCCAATTCGGAGTTAGATCCAAGTACGTATAATTTTCAAATATATTTTATTAAATACAACTTTAATTTCTATCACTTTCATTCTCAATAAACTCAGATACTTCTAAATCAAATAAGTTTTTTGCCCCCTGGTTAAAAAATTACTATTGAGTTTCTCACTAGTTCTTTGCCGCATCATTCAGTCTTGGAATTTCTCACCAGTGCACGTGTTTCCTTATTCCTACAGTCCCGGGACCTTTAAGCGGGGCGTGAAAAAGCAGCTGATGAGGCCGTCAAGCTCAGCGCCACCATCATAAAATTGTGCCTATGTTTTTTGCAGAAGCTGTACATTCCACATATTCGTTTGGCGACTGTGGAAAGTGGAATATGAAATTTTATGCACACGTTCACTATGATGCTTTTGAAGTTTTAGGAAAACTCTTCGTACGGGTGAGTGTGAACGAACATCACTACATAGTATAAAATAAAGTCGCGTTCTCTGTCCCTATGTCCCTTTGTATGCTTAAATCTTTAAATCTACGCAACGGATTTAGATGCGGTTTTTTAATGGATAGAGTGATTGAAGAGGAAGGTTTATATGTATATAACAACATGCTGCAACGAACTGATGCGGTGGAGAAGTGAAAAATGTTACAAAAATGGGGTGATGCAGACGAAGTTGCGCGGGTCAGCTAGTAGTCGATAAAGCAAATAATTTTTTATATTTCAGTACTTTTAACCCGCGGCTCTACTCTCTTGGAGTTTTGATTCCGTTGCCAAAACCATCATCATTCTCTGAGCCTATTTCCAACTCAGTTGGGATTGGCTTTCTAGTCTAACTAAGATGCGGCTGAACTTCGATATTTTCCGTGAGACGACTGCCATCGGATCTCCACAACCAAATTGGCGTTAGGCTAGTCGGACTTTTGAGGGCTCCAACTATCCGTAAAGACTGTCATAGATGTTCGTATGGCAACCGGGACCGACGGCTTAACGTGTTCTATGAGACACGACCCGACCAGTGTACATGGCCATATTCATGCACACAAATATTTGCACTGAGCGGGAATCGAACCCACGCCTCCTGCGTAGCAGTCGCGACCACTACCGCCACACCACGGAAATTGTCATAGTGCCAAGTTACCTTCTATGGCTTAGGCCATCTGTCAAAATGCACTTCTTAAATTATTTCAAGTCTAATAATCGTTTTCATTTTACTAGGGTTGGCTGGATATAAGAAGAATACCTACTTGTATAATACTGAGGGCCAAGTCACTTATGTACGACCAGCTTCGGAGTACAGCGTTCCCATTTCAGGTTTGCGTCCCGCGAATTGCATACTGTCATTCTCATCTTAGGTACAGGTATTATTATTATGAATGGCATATACCGTATAATTACGATGGAGGCATGGAATGGGACATATATTTCTATGGAAGCGGTAGACAAGAGTGGTGATGGGCGTTTGGTAGCACCATCTAGGTTTTGATTCTACTAGTCATGGTACAGAGATTACAAAAGTGCATTTGAATTTTAGACTTTACTTTTACACAGTTAAAGTCGTAAATTAAATGGATTTGTGTAGATTTCACAAACAAGGTAGTAAATATTTTATATATATACCTAATTTTGAACTTAACTCCGATGTTAATAAAGTCGAAAATTCCATGCCAATTTATGTAATCTCAGTCGTGTTACTATGGTTATCAATTAGTAGAATCGGGGTCCTGTTGAACGCAGTACAATTAAAGGAGGTACTAGGAAATGCATCAAAGCAGTAAAAACTACTTCGCAGGCGATACTTTTAGACCACAGAACACAAAAACTAGTAGAAATGTAACACGAAAGATTCAGTAGCGTAACCGAATGTCGCCAAACTCAGACATACAACCATTAATAATACGGATATTAGCATTGCGAATGGCGTCCTGTTCACTTTGAACCTGTGTGTGTGAAGTCCGCCAATCGTAATGTTACGTTCTTGATACCTTTACATTACGAATTCGATAGTTTTTCGTGCTAAGGGCACTGTAGTGTAGTGTAGTGACTACACGTCGTCTACTGTTGTTGTATGCGACTTTGTTAATTTAAGAGTTACGAAAAATTTAATTACTTAGTACGTTTTTAAACAGGTCTTGTCAATGTAACTAACCAATATTACTGTCGCGTTTGCCCTTCGTACGTAAAAACGCACAGCAATGACACGCGTACCCCGCCTACTCCACATTTCCACTAGTTTTTTGTTTCCCATGTTCTACTAGAGTTTGTCATTTTTCTTTTCATTTTATGGCGTACGTAGCAAATATTGCTTTGGTGTGTACTCTCCCTAAGACCTACAATGCAAATATGCAAGCAATGCAAATCACCTTTATTTTTGTTGTAGGGTAAAGATCATTCAGTTAGTCATGTGTATGTAAGTGTTTCGTGTTTGCTTAGTGTACTTGTATGATTTAGCGTGGGTTGCACGATCGTACTTTAACATTAACGTGCAGTTAAAGTACCGGTCAGGTATAAAACAGGTTGTACTATTTGACAATTGTTCAAATTACATCATAACTTGACGCTAACTGTAACCGGCCACGCTCAAACGTCAAATTCTATCAAAATGGTAACTATAACAGAGTTACTAAATACACTGGTGCAACACATTTAACCAAACCATTAGAATCAATGTTACTGTTACTGTCAAGACGGAAACCTTAAGTTTAACAGGTAGTTGGAGCAACTAAGTGTGTTTTTTTGGTCTAATAATTATAAGTCAACTGAGTATGTTATAAATTTTTATAAGAATAAACGGGATATTTACCACGTTTGTTTGCGTACGAGTTAATATCTGATATTTCGGCAATGTTTCAAACGCCATGATCACGGTGTATCCCATTGATTATTATAAAGTTTAAATGAACATATCAATCTTAAATCATTATGTATGTTATCATTAGGTATGTATATTTTAAAATCGGTAACGCGATAATGAAGGAGTCTGTAGGTTCATTTATGCTAGTAATATCAATGTCTGATGAGCGTTAAACTACTCTGCAATTTAGCAGCTCATGATTTAGTTCTAAGTAAGTTGTATATTATTTCTTAGGCATATTAAAAATTTATAAAAAAACATCTTTCTTTACTTTTCCCATTACGAATTATAATATGCTTTTACCATTCATAAGTCAAGTCTAAAAATATTATGACATTTTTTGCAGTGTCAGCGAATATAACAGTGGTTTAGCTATGACAAAATTAGCACGACAGGGGGCATAGTGTGAGGATAGATACTATATATTATTCTAGGTTTTCGTCGGAGGTCGCAGAATGGCCTCCGTCCTCCTTGAGCGCGGGCCTGGGGGTGACGGATGGAACCACCTGTCACGCTAGCAGAAGCAGGCAGCGGTGGTGGCGCAAAGTGCGCCTCCAATATCCGGGGGCTAGATGGAATCACTATGGTTGCCACATTAGGGTAAGGGGGTTATCTTAATGAGATGTCCCCGGGTCTGCCGGGGTGCGAGAGATATGTCAAGTATAATCTCACCAGACCTCCGGCAGACCCTTAAACGGCGTGCGTTTTAGTCAGTTCGAGTCCGACAAAATCACCTAATGTGGTGGCGGTATCCGTGGGGATTTTGTGCACGGAAAAAAAAGAAAAAAGGTTTTCCCCCCCTACCACCTGAAATCAAAGGTCTTCAACCAATGCGTCCTACGGTGTCGAAACGTAGACACTGTCGGTGGTTAGTCCACCAATTGAAAGTCGCAAAGCTGGCAATTGAACATGACATGCTTAGTCTCTTTGAAAGATAAAATTCACTATGAAGGTTCGACATAGAACTAAACTTACCCAAAGCTCGCAGAATAAGCAAGCTGAAGTGGGCTGGCCACATGTTCCAAAGGACCAATGACTGCTGGTACAAACGAGTCCTTGAGTGGAGATCACGAGAAGGTAAATGGAAGGTAGGACCCGTAGCCAGATGGACCGACGCGGCGACGCACGACGTATTAAAAAAGGTGGCTGGGAGTGACTCAATGCGTAGAACGGAGGATCGGGAGCCGTTGTGCACATTAGGAAATGTCTATATCCAGGTGTGGACTGCGATAGGCTCTAAGATTGATTCTTTAATTGATTGATTGAGTACCGCGGTAGCCTAGTGGTATGCGTAATGGACTGTTGAGGCGAGGTCTCGGGTTCGATCCCAGGTTTTACCATGGCACACACCAAACTAGACTTTTCTATTCTATTCGAAGTTATGTCTGTATTTATCGAAGGTTTATAAGTGCCCGGTTAATGGCAATAGGCTCGCCACCGGCGAAACGTGGGTGCTAGCACCTCTGCCTACCCCTTCGGGGATATAGGCGCATGATTGATTCTAAGTCTAGCTAACAGCTGATCCAAAGGCATTTCTAGGCGTATGTTGGTAGCTTTTGATGTGAAGTGTCTGGTTGTTTTCTTTCAATTTACAGCGAACACGTTTCGCTTAAACAATCTCAGTCAGTTTTACTGAAACTTCCTGCAGACATCTTTAATACAAAGGACACGTAAGCTTTCAGATTTTTAATGTTTAATCTTTTAATTTATGGGATCCTTGGTATAGTTAATGCATCTCAATTAATTCAATTAATGCTGTAAACATTACCACAATTTTACGACGTCTTGAAAATTATACATACATACATTATGCTAACACCCGTAATCCCCGAAGGGGTAGGCAAAGGTTTATTGAACCCATGCCTCCTGCGTAGCAGTCGCGTTCACTACCGCCACGCCACAGAGACTGTCAGCAAGTCATATTTTTCATCATTCGCCTTTTAACCGTCTATAAATAAAAGCAATTTTTTTTCTCTCTTTGAAACTGAGCCAAAACGTTCGTATACTTTTTATTACAGGTTTGCGAATATGCTTGTGAGCGAGTATAATGTACTGCGCCGGAGGGGTAATAACGCCAAGCAATTTATAGTGTTGTACCTATCCGAGTAAAGGTATCTAAGTTTTCTTGGCAATAGGGGTCCCCTATTCCTTGTTTCACGTTGGTGTACTGTGAGTGTCTGTATGTATGTGACAATCATGTTTGTTTCGTTTCCTGGTTGGTATTTATAGCACTTGCTCGTATTGTGCTTGTGCCTGATATATTTTGTGGCCTTGTGTTAATTAAGCGACTGCGCCAGCGAGGGTTGTATGTATGTGGTTTTCTATATTTCTTCTTTAGGTCTTACGGTTGAATGGATTTTGATGAATGAGGTCTCAAATGAAAGGTATTTGGTAGGAGAACAATGCTGAAAAAGTCCACGAACTAAGCATTATAATGATTGTCAAACGTGAGCCTAATTTTCCTTGCTAGCCATAAACTGAATTCAAAATCAACCTGTTTCAAAGTTTTTTAAAATAGCTATGTGTAGTCTTCCCTCTTGCATTACAACTCAGCAAGTATTAAATTATTTTAGGTACATTTCACACAATGCTTCAGCCTGCCTTGGGTAACTTGGAAAGTTGAAGTCGTGTATGCCCTCATAAGTAGCTTCCAAAAATGTCAGAAGTTATGTGCACACGTTTAAAATAGTTAATCAGGAGTTAGTGCTCGCGCTCGCGCAAAACCCAAAATAATATAAATTATCTATTATATCTAGTAGATAATACACTATATTATAATAGAAAGCTGGTCCTGGGCCTCAAAGGAAATTTTACAGCAACATCCCTATAAATACACAATGATTTTTGAAGATGAAACTTCTTCAATAGCGCTGGGCATTTCTTTGAGATAGGGTAGGAAGAAACCATAGAACTTGCGACCGTTACCTATACCTTTTGTAACAGATTGTGACAGTTCACATTGAAATGGAATTTCTCTCTGTATGTAGTGTAGTGTAGTGTAAGACAGTGTGTAAGTGAAATGTAATGTAAGCTCTGTACATAAGTAAGTACCTCCTTCTTCATTCTAGCAGTAATCCCAGTCGCATCCGAAGTTTCACCTTGGAGTCTGGGGTTCACTTCCACAACCCATTGGAGGTGTCGAAAACATTGCAGTTAGTTCAGTTGTTGGACGTTTTAGGGCTCCAAATAACCGTAACGACTGTCATAGATGTTCGCATGACCATCAGGACCAATCAGAAGTACAATTATCCCAATGTAAATAGCTATATTCATGTAAACAAATATTTGCACTGAGTGGGGATCGATCCCGCGCCCCTTACGCAGTGGTCGATATTCACTACCACCACGCCATAGAGACAATTGCTAGCAGAGCGCTTATTTTTTTTTAATCGTGCGCAAATTCCCCACCTATACCTACAACTGCCGCCAAAGCCTGTGAAGGTTGTTATGTCAGACTCGAACTGACTAAAACTCACGCCATGCCGTCTTTGGGTATTTGAGAGAGATAATACAAAAATATCTCTCGCATACCCTCAGAGCGCCGGTGTTTTTTGTATAATTTATAACAGAAATCGAAGAAAAAGCAGATCTGGCATATCAATCATAGTTTCCCTGTATCATGACAGCCGACGTACTCGTTGCAGGATCTTTCCGGATATCTGAAACTGAGCAGAATTGACTTCGTTTGACAAAGTCTTACAAGTGCCTTCTGCTCCAGCGATTGCTTTGTCTATAACGTCACGTTATTACTTCCGCCATTCAACAACAGACTGTATTATTTTGAGAAATTTGAGCTGTTGTTTTGTTTTAGTAAACAAAATCCACAGCTTTCTATTGTGGTTATGTTGTCAGTTGAGGTGATACTCCTGGGAAGTAAGGAGTAAAGTTGGGGATTAGGAAAACTAGGTTCGGAAATATTAAGGCTTAGTTGTACCACCTACCTGTGTTAAAGTTAAGGTTTCCGTCAAATTTACCAGTAACAGTAACATTGAATCTAATGGTTTGGCTAAATGTGTTGCACCAGTGTATTTAGTAGCTCGGTTAAAGTTATCTTTTTGATAGAATTTGACGTTTGAGCGTGGCTGGTTACAGTTAGTGTCAAGTTAGGACGTCAATTTAATAATTGTCAAATGGTGCAACCTGTTTTATACCTGACCGGTACTTTAACTGCACTGGTAATGTTAAAGTAAGATCGTGCAACCCAGGCAAAGTTTCGATTTGTGATCTTCAAAACGACAGAGATGCGATAACTAGTTTAATTTTTAGCTGCAATTGTGAGGTAGTAAATATAAGTTGTCAGCTGAAAAAAATGTATTAACACCTATCACCATTATCAAATTGTGTATATTTACAATTTGTTTATGAAAGGGTATGCAATACCTATTGTATATTTATTTACAAATTTTACATAAATCGTATGGAAACAACTCTTCACAAATGTTGTCTTATGAGTACAAAATACGTGCGCATCTAGACCGGTAGTAACACACATGTATAGATAGGTATCTACGGACAAAAGCAAAATCAGCCACCTTGTCGAAATGGAGACTCACCTAATTTATTCGCTCGATTAATAGAAATTAGGTTTATGGAAAGATTTTGGTAGGATAAGTTGAACTACCTAGCAGGTATTTGGAGTTTAGCTGTACTAAAAACTTTACTGTACTGATCGTGTAACTATAGGAATAAAATCTCGCCGTAAAACCAAGGTACCCGCTTCTAATAATATCTATATGCCTGCTTTTATTAGGTTGATTGTGAATATTTTATGGATAAACGTGCTTTATCAGAACTCGGGAAGCAATCATTTATGTAGGTAGATTTTTTTTTTGTTTTTTTTTTTTTTCAAAAGTAGAGCAAGTGTTATTGTAATTGCCAGACAAAGGATTCACGTTCGGTAGCTAGCACATCCTATCCAATAATCGTATCGCCAAGATCTATTGTATTTTTTGTTTTCTTTGCGGACTTCTTCTTTGTTTTCTTTATCTGGGGTTGGCTTTCTAGTCTAACTAAGATGCGGCTGAATTTCGATATTTTCCACGAAGCGACTGCCATATCGGACCTTCGCAATCAAATTGTAGTTAGACTAGTCGGAGTTTTGAGGGGCTCCAGCTACCCGTAACGACTGCCATAGATCTTCGTATGGCAACCGATACCGAAGGCTTAACGTGCTCTTCGAGGCATGACCAGACCCATTGCAAATAGCCATAAGCATGCATACAATTATTTGCACTGAGCGGGGATCAAACCCACGCCCTGCGTAGCAGTCGCGTTCACTAGGGCCACGTCACAGAGACTGTCGTATTACATAGGTTATACCTATACGATGTTAAGTGCAAGGGCAGGTGAACAAGGTCTTAGATTGGACATAATTGCGAGCCTTTGCGGGCTATGTTAACAAGATCGAGTGGCTTTACGGGGCCGTCTGCAACCAAGATAGATGTTTAGATCTATTTACCCGATCAAACATTAAAAAGAGGGTTATGTGTTTTATTGCAGGAAAAATAGATATTTTAATAATTATGTATGTATGGTCTTGATGTTTTCGTGTCAACGGCAATCTCCTTCGCTTATGGATTTATTTATTTTAACTTTAACCGAAGTAGCTGTACCACGTGGTTAGGGTCGCCCACCCTCCCGGAGTCCTTTCTACAGTTGGCAACCCTACACGTGGTACAAAGTGTGCCAAGATTCGACCCCGAGACCTTTCGTTGGTAACACCGATTCCTTAACTATTAAGCTACCGACAAATATCCAAAAAAGAATCACCAAGAGAAGAGAAGAAGCTCGACCACTATCACTTGACACAAGATTTTTATACACTAACTAAATACCACTCCATTTTACATTAGGTATATTAATACTTGATGCATATAATGAGTTCTGATTAAAATTACTCTTTTAAAACTAGCTGAATGTAACACTAACACTAATGAATGCCCACATAAAACTCCTCTGCGAGTATAAGCACGAGCATTTCGAGCAATAAAGCAGGGAATGAACTCGCGACTTCCTGCGGAGGCCTTGCGATTACTTTGTTGCCGCTGTACGGGTACAATGGACCCACTATATGATAGTTACATTACTAAGAATCCTCACGTTTCTCTCACACAATTTCTAGTATACCTATTATTTTTTTCCGGGCGCTAAATTCCTACGGATACCAATCCCACCAGAGCTGGTCAGAGAGTTTATGTCGAACTCGAACTGACTAAAACGCAGACCGTCTTTTGGTCTTCAGTTGTTGTGGGATAGTAGCGAAACACGTGTCGAGGTTTGTTCTGCGTACTTGCGGAATATTGCACTTACGACATCGTATCTTTTCGTGTGAGAAGTCTTTTTACTTGCTTTAAGGCATTCCTTTTTATGTATTAGTGATATTTTATAGCAAAGTGACTTATCGACGCTTCCCGTGATCATAGGGCTGGCCTTTACCTCGCTCAAAAAATTGGCATCGCCATTCAGCGTGGTAATGCCGCCAGCTTTCTAGGCATGGTTCCGGTTGAGATCGATGGGGAGGAATTAGATGCCTTAAGCTGCAGTTTCTCTACCTTTTGTATTTTATTTTTGTATTTATTTTATTATTACTATAGGTGTGTATATATTTTGTATATAGTTATCAATATTCTGTCTCTTGTCGTATATTAATCATGGTTGATTGTAGTATTTTGTGATATTTTGCTATTATTATCGTTGGGATTGTTAAACCGTTTTCCTTCTATCGCTGCGATGATATTGGATGGTGACTATTTTACTACGTCACCACACGAATTGGACAGTACACGTACATACATACATACATATACAAAATCACGCCTTTCATATAAAATGATTATTAACAGTACACGTATTCAAAATAAAGCAATCTAAATATCTTTTTGAAACTAATTTGGTTAGTAGTCGTTTTCACTACCGAGGCATTCCAATGGTAGTGGTATGGGGTTTGTTAGTCTTCCAGGGTTGTGACTGCGGCGCCCACATACACGTTGCAAGTTCAATACACTTACTACGACGTACAATTTATTTTCTTTGTAAACTTATAGTGAGTATATTTATGTTAATTTTAATGCAACTCCATTATTTCGTTTATTTTAGCATTTATTTACGAGTACGCACACGGAGAAGATATCACAGCAAGAGAAGGAAATATATAAATAAAACCCTGTACCAATCCGTTTGGCCATCGTGATAACAGTAAATGCCAACATTGGGAAAGGCATATGTCCATCAGTGAACTGTGATAAATTAATTCATTGATATACTCCTTGTTGTCTGATCACCTAAGCTCGATAGAAAAGACCATGACGCTTCTTCTATTGGTCAATAGGAGTACTGACTTGTAGGTTAGGTTGGTTTGGACCACGATAGTTTTTTTGGATTTATTTAACGAACGAAATATTACTTTTTTCATAAAACTAAAATAACCATTTCACTACTGACCAGTTAAGATGAATTCCTTGCATTGGTATGTTAGGTTCACTTCGCTAATGTAATGACCAGGATCCGAACCATAGATATTACGTCTTAGTTATTAGGTCGACTGCTTATTCATTAAGGCTTAGTTGCTCCAACTACCTGTTAAAGTTAAGGTTTCCGTCAAATTTAACAGTAACAGTAACATTGATTCTAATGGTTTGGCTAAATGTGTTGCACCAGTGTATTTAGTAGCTTTGTTATAGTTATATTTTTGATAGAATTTGACGTTTGAGCGTGGCTGGTTACAGTTAGCGTCAAGTTAAGACGTGATTTTAACAATTGTTAAATGGTGCAACCTGTTTTAAACCTGACCGGTACTTTAACTCCACTGTTAATGTTAAAGTACGATAGTGCAACCCAGGCTAAATTACCAACGCCTCATTGTTAGTAAGTACAGTAAGAATATGTAGGCGCACAATACAATCAAAATACAGGTACAGCTATGAAACACTCGCTTCTAACGCCAATAAATCTTTTAAGAGCGCACATCTTATCAATAAAACATGGCCGCCAGCTGAATGTATCCAATCTATCGTTTATTCGCCAGCTTATACACCAATGTTGATAGATAACTGGTTTAATACATTTATTATTTATTGTTTGTATTTCATTTGTAGCGCGCCAGGGGAATTTCTGATATTTACTGTACTGATTCTGAACGCTGATGATTTAGTTAGCAGTTTTGGCCCTTTCTGTTTTTCTTTTTGTGTAGGAGCGAGCATCATGTTGCCCTGCTTGCCCCTGGTAGGGTGACAGGCGGCTCCACTTGTCACCCCAGGCCCGCTCTCATGGTGGACGGAGGTAGTTCTGCGACCTCCATCACTCTAGTCACATCGGCACGTCGCGGGCTCTGTCTGTTGTTGATAGAGTAAAAATTAGTAATAGTTAGAGAGATAAAGTATGCAAGTGACAGAGTATATGACCTGTGAAACGCTTCTATAAAAATATCTAAATATTGCGTTTCTGATGTGTTCCAAAAATTATTTCATGAGACATTATGGAGCCAAAGAAGGCCACCAACATCTATTCGATCCAAACCAACCACATACGTTAGCTGGATGGAGGACATATTTAATTGAAGGTCCAGGGGCTGATAACGAATGATGCAAACACAAATTATTGATCAAATTAGTCAAATCTTATAAGATGTGAACCTTGGAGTTGTAAAAGTCACAACCAGAATCAACATTGAAATGATGGAGATGAACAAAATTAAGGAAAGCATTTCTCCATATAAGAGATTACTTAGAACCAGTACTGAAGAAATGAAATATAAAAAAATATTTATTGTACAATTCAAAAGAGCAAGAAAACGTTGACGGTAAAAGAAATATAATTGGAACTCTCATTCGTGATGGCGGTTCTGACAATTGAACAGCTATTTTGCGTCAGCCTGTGTCAAATCATTTTTATTTCAGTGGCAACACCGTTGTTTTTAAAATAGGCGACACAACGCTGTAACCGCATTCTTTAATCAAATTTGATTAGCAATGGAAGTTGTGTAGTGTAGTTAAGCTGTAGTTAAGTTAAGTTGTAAGTTGTAGTTAAGTTTGTGTTGTCTAACAGAATTAAGAAAATATTTCATCATTCTCTGAACCTTTTTCCCAACTCAGTTAGGGTCGGCTTTTCAGAGTAACTGTGATGCAGCTTAACTTCGATATTTTCCGTGAAGCGACTGCCATCTGACCTCCACAACCAATGGTCCAATGACCAATGGCGATATCGAAGTTCCAAGTTAGACTGGTTGGTCTTTTGAGGGCTCCAATTACCCGTAACCACTGCCATAGATGATTGTATGGCAACCGGGACCGACGGCTTTACGTGCTCTCTGAGGTACGACCAGACCAATGCAAACAGCCATATTCATGCATTCAACTTTTTGCACTGAGCGGGGATCGAACCCGCGCCCCGTACGTAGCAGTCGTGTGCACTACCGCCACGTCACGGAGGCTGTAAGAATTATGAAAATATTTATTATCTATAAAATGGTAAATATTGAATTGATGTTACTCAATTTACGGTTTTATGCTAATTAGTAACTAATGTTTAGTCTGGAATCTGGATTTATTTAATATGGAAAAATAGTTTCGAAAAATTACATCCCATCCTAAAAATCTGTTAATCCCGAATTACAAGGTTGATATAATAGACTCGCTTTTATTACGTGGAGCTATGAATAATTTATAACAAAGTTTTAAGCGTATGATAGGGATTTGGAGCCAAACCGAGCTCACCTTACACTTAATGACTTTTATTCCTTAAAAGTCGTATAAACTAAACTTTTGCACCACCAAGTTATGGAATTCCATACCAGCCCACATGTTTCATTCTTTTTACAGTCCCGGGTCCTTTAAGCGGGGTGTGAAAAAGTATCTGATGAGACTGTCAAGCTGAGCACTACCATTGTAACACTGTATGTGTTTGTAATGATGATCCTCTTTCCTGAGAGTTTGCCTGTAGCTTACTAGACGAGGTGAGACGTTGAAATACTGCCAAGGACGCAACATCTCTACGCATCTATGTACAAAGGCTCGGGAGTGTTCGTGACCTCAGGATTCCCAATAATGCGGACCTCACGTGACTGCAACCTGTGAAGAGAATCTACTTCTATCATGATGATTTTATCGCATTACTTTTTCTATCTCAATCTTCGATTAGTGATCATAATATTATATTGAAATACTGCCATATTCAGAATTTACTTCGAAAATATTTCACAATTCTTTCACTTTGCTCTTCGTTAGAATAGGTATCAAGGAACGTGTAAAGGTGAGCCTTGTAAAGATATACACCTTTTAAAATTCACTTTATCCTAACGGCTACACCAGCCTCCAGGCTTTATCCTCGCACCTTTACATAAAATTGAGAATTTATCAGCCATTTTGTACTAAAACCGATAACGAACAGAAACTTTGTAAGGGCACGATACACAATGAACCAGCAATAAACCTGTCTTATATAAAATGCGCTAAAATTTTTAGGCTGAGACAGTAGAGGTAAATCTGATGAAATGTTTTACGTGCAAAGTATGGATTACTTTTTGATTAAATGACCAGCAATTTTATGTCTGCACTGAGATTGTATTGTATTTTGATGATATTCTGCGCTAGATTCACTTCTAAACTTTCGCGTCACATGATATGCAAGTATATGGTTAGTGGAATTGGGGTTAATACGATCATATGGTAAATATAATAATTTACTGAGTTTTGCAAACAAGGATACTGTCAGTGGGGAGTGGGGGTACAAAAAGAAATTCAATTCTTCTTGTACCCTGGCCGCACCTCTATGGACCACGGCTAGTGGCAACCTGGCTGACGTCAAGCTAATCAAAAGATAAATTATTGTATTTACCATATATGATCGATGAATACCCGGGTTTCACTAATCATATTCTGCGCCATAAGGACGTACGCGGCAGAGGGTAGGTACTAACTTGAAGGTCGTATGAGAACGTAGCCGATCCGTAGATTTTGATCGCATAATTTAACGACAGGTTAAAATTGTTCTTATAGCAACTTTCATGCGAACTGATGCTTTAATTTCTAAATGGGTTATTTTTTATTTTTGTTTATGTTTCTACTTAAAATATAGTTGCTTCAGCTCATTTACAAATTGACAAGAGAAACCGGTCATAAGTTTATCCGGTAGTAGAATATGGGGACAGAGTTTATGCAATAGTGACGAACATAAATTTGTTCGATCTTACCACAGTTACCTTTAACTAAGTAGAAAACGTCATAGAGTAAATTATTTGGAAAAGAGATGGTTTAAATTTGAGTTCACTACCTAATAATAAAAATAAATTACAAATAAAAAAGCCTTTATTTCCGAGCACCCTCTCAATGTAAAAATATATCTATATTTTAAACGGATAAGGTGTGTTTTCATTTTGCTGTAGGTATATCATTCAGGATAACTTATACTATTAGTAACATAGAATTTAAGTTGCACAGATGGCACTTAGGTCGCGATAACCGATAGCCGCCGGCATAGGCTAGTTTGGTAATAAAGTTATTATTATATAACCAAACAAAATAATTGTTTTCGCTACTGATGCAACGTATTATTAACAGTTGTATGTATGAGTATGGCGACAATTTTTCTGTTCTGTGCCAATAACAATAAGGTACGAGCAGAAGGTACAGACATCTCATCGACGCCATTTTCAATAATTCAAAGAAGTCTGTACTATGTATAAACTCTTGTAACCATAGCAACGTAAATATTGGGCTATTAATATTATTATTTAGGATTTGGAACCTTTATTCCAAACAAACAATACATTTTCTATAAACATTCTCCGGATAATCCCGCTTACCCTTGAAACATCTGCTTTTATGTTTGCAGAGCTGTACACACGCATCTATCCCCTTTATATTCCTTGAACGGTAATAACCATGTGTCTCGTCCGCAATAAAATCAAAGGTGGTACCCCTCTGCCATATTTTGGTCCGTCTGCCCAACGACATCTTGTCATCGAAATGAATTTACGTTTGTGCACGTAGCATTTGAACTAGATGCGTTATATTGTAGCACTGAATTTGTCAAGCTTGACTAATGTCTAGGATTTATGGAGTTAGAGAACTATTTCGGGGCTTGTTTGAACTGACACGAGTGAAGGCTTGGGCAGTTAACTGTTCCAATATGTGTTTGCACTAGAATTGCGCTTTAATGAGAATGTGAGAATGGTATTCTACTGCTCATGAGAAATCATGCACGAACGGTGAGTATTTTTTTTTTCTTTTTTTTTATACTACGTAGGTGGCAGACAAGCACAAGGCCCACCTGATGGAAAGCGGCCACCGTGGCCTATGAACGTGTGCAACACTAAGGGTGTCACACAGGCGCTGCCCACCCTGAAGGGAAAGGGGGAAAGCTGGGAAGGGGGTGGGGAGGCTAGGAAGGGGAGGGGAAGGAGGGGCAACACGATGGTTATTATGACCACGGTCTTCTGTAGGGCGGAGGCTGTAGGCTTCTGTAGGTACTACCCCAGTTAGACAGCTCATTTCGGACGGGAGATACCGTCGTGTCCTACCTCCGTCAATTTTAATTGTGAATTTTATTTATGGCACGTCAATTTGACTGCACCTCGCCCGATCTCTTGAAAGAGTGTCATCGTTGCAAACACGTACAGTGCTACAATGGTGGCGCTCAGCTTGACGGCCTCATCAGATGCTTTTGCTCGCCCCGCTTAAAGGTCCTGGGACTGTACGTGCACCGGTAAGGAATTCCAAGACTTAATGGTACGGCAGAGGAAATACTCACCGAATAGCCGTGTCATGAGAGAGCCCTATGTCCAGCAGTGGACTGTCGCAGGCTGGTGATGATGTCTACTGAATTAGTAGGTATAGATTATGCCTTTTGGTTCCTGGTGGAGTAGGGCAACCCCATCTCTTCTTGTAGGTGCGTAGAAGGCGACTATTGCCCCTTAGCTTTTTGCCGTAACAATAAATAAATGAACAGCCGATGACAAAGTACCCTTTTGAAGGCAACAGGCACACTATCTATTATGTGGGACTGAAAACTGTAGTTGGCGAAATATGGATTACCCACCTCTGGTTACTGCTTCCGGGATTTACAATTTTACAATCGTTGTTTATGTTTGCAAAATCGTCATTTTTATACTAAGTCATTTTTCAATAAAGACATTACTCGCCAAACGCGTGAATATATGTTTATAAATATAGGATGCACACATCTCCCCCGAGGTAGGCACAAATACCACTGAGAAAAGACAGCACATCATCGTTTTGATAAATCCAAATATTTTAAATCCCAATTGAAAAGTCTGCCGACTAACTGAATTATTAGAAATAGCCTCGAGCGTATTTTAGTTTGTATTTAATTCGCTTTCGTGTACTTTGTGCCAGACGTGGGTATTTTAGTAAGTTTATAGTACAAGGCATTTATTTTATGAGAACACTAGCTGTTGCCAGCTGCTCCGCCCGTGTGGACTTCTGATCCCGTTCCCGCTGCTTGGACTTCTGATCCCGTTTCCGCTGCTCCATAAAAACCTTCCGTAGAGTTCAAGTAAAAAATAAAAAGAAAGGAATTTTTCGAAGTGGTTCAGCCGTCTTCGAGTTATGCGCTTACCAGCATATTCGGCGATTCATTTATAAATACATATAGATATATTGTACACTTAGTATACTCAGGTCGGTTTTCACCAGGTCCACCACTCTCTCCTCAAATATGTAATTCTCAATTTAAATGGAAAACTTATAAAACGAATAACCTAATTTAATAATTTCTAAAACACTAATATACAGAACCAACCATCAAACAATTAGCAATCAGACTTCATCATCTGAAATACACAGATGGTTTACCACTAAGTCGTGTCGTGACCGTCACGTCGGGCTGCCGTCGCCATCGCGGCGATGTCCCGGCTACTCCAACGACAAGTTTGTACGAACATTTGCATCTATTGTGTCAATTTGTGCTATTTCAATTGTTAACTCGCGTACTGAATTCAAAATGTATTTTGGTTTGTATTGATTCTTGCTGGCGGTTCTTGTTTACGAAATACCAATATATAACATGAAAATATAGATTCGTTTCGTTTTCAGTGGAATAGACAGAGATAAAATATTTCCACTTACTGCGTTAAATAACTAAAAAGAGGTATGTTAGCGACGCTCACTTTTTAATCCTGATATTCTGAATAAAACCTTTTTTACTGTTTAGACTGCGTAGTTAGTTTTTTAAATGTAAAATATCGTCTTTTGTTGCCTGAGTTAACAAGGTCCCTGGCAATTTTAGCAATCGTTCCATTTTTCTTTGGGCCTATCTCTTCTTCTAAGGCCTTTCATTTCGACATATTTTACGATATAGATGTAGGTGTTACCTTGCGGAAATTCTTCGCGACGGAATAAATTCGCTTGGGAGTGCTCTTGAAGATGCCTTCGCACTTGCGGAAAATTGTACATGCGACAACGCCTCTCCTCGATTAAGAAGTATTTTTACCTGCTTTGACATCCGTTTCTATGACAATTAGTTATAGGTCATTTGCTATTGTTATCGTTGGAATTGTTAAACCGTGGGTGAGTGCTGTGTCCCCCTCCCGCCCTCCAATATGTAATTTCTAGACCCTTTTTTAGCAACAAAGCTTTATATTCGCATCATCGCAAACTTTTGACAAATTACAGTTTTAGTTGCTTCTATTTAAAATAGCTTTTATCTTGGATTTCTCTGCAAAGGTCACAGAAAATTCGATAGGAGACAAATTTCAGCACGATCCTGTGCCTACACAAAAGAAATAGTCGTCGAGATTTCTAAATATTTTTTTAACTAACAGCAAAGGTTCGCAAATGAAGTGCCGCCTAGATCTTGCCGCGATAGGTTCAATTTAGCCTAGTCACGTACGCGATGCCTTCTACGTACTGTAAAAAAAAACCTAGTGTTAACGTCGTGTCACCCTTGGAAAACAAAAAAACAAGTGAATGTGTGATGTAGTCGGTGCACGCGTGTCAATGTAATCGCTATTTTGAACGGTTGAATTAAAAAAGGTGGTGGAAGAATAGTTGCTACTACTTTAAAAAGGGTTAAGTGTGCTTTCGTTTTGCAGTACGTATGATTTAAGCTAATATGACATTAAAAGTAGTAGTAAAGTCAACCACTCAGAGCAATTATTTACTAGTAATGCACGGTATTATTAACGGTTGTATGTGTGAGTGACCAAATTCTCACTGATACCAATCTCACCGGATCCGGTGAAAGAGGTTATGTCCGACTTGAACCGACTAAAAGCACGATGTTTAGTTCTCTCACGATCTTTAGTTACTAGAAGTGAGATAGCAGTGAACATATCCCTAAGACCCCGGCAGACCCGGGGTCCTCTCTTTCCAAATGACCCCCTTCGGGTGCAGGGACCACGGTGTCTCCGTCTGTTTTATGACCTCTGAGATTAATTCGACTACGAGTCGACGATTAATGAATATTACTCGTAGTCGATTTTAAATCTTTTCTAAGATGCCAAAAATTGATTAGACCCTTATGATCGTCCTGTTTTCATCTTAGAAAACTTGTTCGAACTTTTTATGACCTGTACCACAGTCTTTGCTAATAACTAAGTCTAGGAGCTAAAACAATTTCACGAAGAATGCCGGCCGGGATCCGTCGCTGGTTAAGTTAGAAATTTCGCTAACTTTCTTCATATGCCTTTCACAGCCGCTTCGCAGTTTTAGCGGCAGTCCGAGGAGACACCCAAGTGATAGGAGAATTTTTTTCGATATTCAATCCCTTTTATGGACACCAGATATTTATTCTGTAATTTGCAACATATTCGAGATAGTTCACTGAGTGATTTTATGTGTTAATATGATTTATGTCTGCACCTAGTAAACTGCGAAGCCTTGGTATCATCATCATGGAAACGTATTTTCCCGATTGCATTCGAGGTCGGAGTGAATAATCTTCAATAGTTCAATGGGAATCTTTCTCTATATGGTTGGCAGCACGAATTTGACGCCCTTGGTGTTCAAACGTCCATAGGCCACGGTAACCACTATCCATCAGGTGGGCCGCGTGTTTCTCTGCCATCTAAGTGGTGTAATAAAAGTACGGAAGTAGATCAAAAACTCATATTGAGAAGCTAAATATTTACTCATCACCATGCATGAGTTTCCCAGAAATATTAGACGAAAATTAAATTACAAGTTTTGCCGGTAGTCGCCTATGTCTTGCACCACATGCAAAGTATTATATTGTACTTTTGTTCACAATACGCCTGCTTTAATAATTCGCTCTTACTAGCTAGTTGGCCGACATGTTGTTTTATTACAGGGTTTGACAACGAGCTGTAGTTTAATTTACCAATACATTAGAGTCATAAATAGATGTGTCATTTTGAAAGTACCTACCTACATTCGTATTATTTATACTGTTTATTGATTGGTACTTGGTTTAACTTATTGTTATACATGATTGACAACACATTTGTACTTCTCCACTATATTTATTTATTGTACCTAACCGGTTTCGTCTTGCGGCATTCTCAAAGGCATTCTCAATCATTCTCATTCTTGACAGATTGAGAATGCCGCGAGGCAAAACCGGTTAGGTACAATAATAAATACAGTAGAGAAGTAAAAGTGTGTTATCAATCATGTATACCTACATTCATAAACTTCAACGTTCATGCTGAAGTCTTGTCAAATAAATAAATTTTAATGGTAACGAGGAGTATACACTTTTATATACATCTTCATTGTAATATACATACATAATATGTATATTGTGACTTGAATTTTCTATTATGAATTACCATAAACATTCATCAACCATTGTATTCGATCATAGGTGATAAGGAGCCTATTGCCATATTCCGGACACTAATATTGCCCGGCACAATAACCTAGATTACAATACAGGTTCTCGTGTTCCACTCTTTCGTTACATTTACGTTACGAATTCGATAGATTTTCGTACTCGGGGCACTGAAGTGTCTATAAATATAAATTGTGATGTGAGTGTGTGTTTACTAACACAATATTCGCAGCAATGCAGTGAGGCGTCATGTGACTACGAAATAAGTGTCAACACAGCTGAGCCTGTGATGAAAGAAAATATAACCGAGTTTTTATGTTCCTCTACGATATCTGCTGCTTTAATCTCCTGGATTAACTGCCTCCAATAAAATGAATTAACATCTCGTATAAAAGTTGGATAACGAACTTTTTTATTATCCACTGGACGTTAGTTATAGCTCTCGGAATGCATGAATACTTTGGGAAGTAATCGTGTCGTTCAAGCTGCAGGATAAAACGGTATTACACGAAGGAACTCAATATTTCATCCAAATTGGTTCAGTAATTCAGATGTGAAAACATTACGGACAATTAGATACAGGTACTTACTTTGGCATTTATAAAATAGTGTGGATGAAATCAATCAATTAATTTATCGCAGTCCACTGCTAGACAAAGATTTGTACTAATATGGGCAATTACTCCCGATTCTTCGCTTGCCGCAGCCAATCTACCCTAGTCACCTTTCTTGGGTTGTCAGTAGTCCGTTTCGTTTGGGGGCATCTCAACTCTAGGACTCCTTCTCTCCAACCAACGCGACGGCTATCGGTCCTTCCACAGATGTGACCAGCCCACTGCCACTTAAGCTTACTTATACTGAGAGCTATGTACTGCGATTTTAATTTTTGCAAACTTATAGCGAATTTTATCCTTCAAAGAAACTCCAAGTATGGCTCATACAACAGCCACTGTCAGAGTCGACGTTTCGGCACTGTAGGTCATAACTGGCAGCTTGCACTGTGTACACATTTTCGTTTGAAGGCATTGTGGTAATGAAGAGGAGCAAATACGATCTATATCGCCAAATACTCTGCTCATGGATGGATTGGTATTCCATAATTATCTTTAATCACATTTACAATCAGTAATTTATTTTGATAATCAAAACCTAACCTAAAACTTTTCAATTTGTATTCATAGGACACCAATATTTTAACAAACCCTCAATCAAAGTAACTAGATACAACAAATTGAGAATAACGAACCCAACTCTAACGGCTCTAACTGTCTAACACGCAATTCATCATGGTCGTTCCCGCCAAAACTCGCTTTGTCACAAAATGGCCACTGCATACTTTTTAACAGTTTTTAACAAATGTGCGTCACTAAGCCAAATGAATTTTTATTTCCATTTGTGAACGTTCATCAATATTTTTATATTTATAAACTTAAATAAAATTAAAGTGGCGTTAAAAGTCTTTGTTGAATTTATGGTACCATGATGACAACACTTAGTGATGTTATAAACTGTCATAAAAACGTAATTCATAATGTACTATTTATAGGCTAATTGATTGCTTGATTCACAAAACACTCAACTCATACATTCATACATTAACGAATACATTATTACATTAATAAATACATTATTACATTAATATATTAATACATTAATAATACGAAGAGTGAAACCTATGCTCGGGCCTTCTCTATGAGTAGCGGCGCGGCGCTGCCTTCCGTGAAACATATTACCACACCACGACGGTAACTCAAAAATGCCGTCGATTCGATCGGAGAATAAACGAATTGAAAGGTATACATCTTTTTTCCATCCCAATGTACAGACTAACGGATTAAGCTCTAAAGCTCTAGTAAAAATATGTTTCGATTTTCAACAACAACCAGTAACTCCTTGAGTACTTACCTACTTTTCGTTATTTTGTACGTCCACGCCCTACCCCGCCCTGTAGGTATTCATTATTTAATATATACCTTAACTTTAATTAACTTTATAATTTTAACATTAACGGTTTAATCGCGTAAAAATAATAACGATTGTTAAGGTCAGATTATATTTTATAAGCTTATAGTAATGTACAGTCAGTGACAGAATTACTCTAACGTAATTTCAATTTACAAATTACCTTAGTTTAAAAATTATTCATAAAGTTAAAAAAAATAGATTTATCTGTCAAAAGTAGACTAAAATAATAGTTAATTCGGAGTAGGTATATTAAATAAAGTTCTAACGAATCCTACTATAAATAAAATGTTACTTATGGTTAAATTTCTATTAATTATTCAGTATAATACTACTACTAATGTTTTAATTTTATAAACGTTTCAAAACACTAAAATATTTTGTTTCAATCAATCAATCAGTTAGCCTATCGCAGGCCACTGCTGGACATATGCCTCTCCCAATATACGCCACTGCTTCCTATCTTCCGCACTCCGCATTCAATCTGTCCCAGCCGGTTTTCTCAGGTCATCAGTCCATCTAGCTAGAGGCCTCCTATCTTCCGTTTGTCTTCTCTCGGTTTCCACTCAAGGACTCGTTGGCTCCAAAGGCCATCGGTCCTTCGGCAGATGACATGTGGCCAGTCCACTGCCACTTCAGCTTGGTTATTCTGCGAGCTTTGTCTGTAACTTTAGTTCTTTGTCGGATGACTTCATTGCGAATTTAATCCTACAAATTGTTTCAGTGAGGTATTATTCCATACCCGAGGGTCATCTCAAAACCGTAGATGGCCCTGTGTTGGCCGGGGTGCGTGAATAAGTCCTTTGGGGCATCTGAGGAGGAGGAGAAAAAATATGAATGTGTCTTTCCAAGTTCTAGATAGGTATAACAAAACACAAACATATACTCACGCCAAAATATTGATACCGTGCCCGCAACTCATAGGAGTGTATTCAAGGATTTTGCGTACGATAAAAAAGGGTTAAGAGATCATCTTGTGTAACTTAATAGTATACTGTTTCCCTATACCAAATTTCTGCCAGATCCTCCTAGCTTGAGTGTGATTGCGGAAACAATGTTCAAACATTTTTTTTTATATTCACATATGAACTATTTATACATTTAATTATTTATTAATAAAAATTACTTGTTTCTTTATAATATTTATTCATTTATTTCGTCGGTTGAATACCAGAATGCCGAAGTGAATCGATCCAACACTGTTTGATGTTTCCATTTGTGAGTTAAATCGGCATTAATGATCTGTTTTATGTTTAGTAAGTAAACGTCTGATATCAGATTAGTTAAAAGACGTAATTGAACGAAAAGTGAACATCTGATATCAGCTTAACAGTAACTCTTTACATCATAAATAGTTTCTTTCTTCAGTCTAGTCGGAAACCATTATCAAATAGATTACATTATATAGAGCTCCCAATCTTATAGCCGACAATGAAATAAACAACAAAGCAGTGTTCGTACAATGTCACTTAGTACCTGATGTGAGCGTTCAAAGTAAATGGACTTTCCCTGTACGCAGCCAATAACGCGAAAGGCAGATACGAGTGCTGGCACCAGACTTGCTTCACTTGATAATACCATTTGCTTGAATGTGTTGTGCACAACAATGTTTTGTAAAAAGATTTTGAATTTAACTACATAGGTTGCTCCTAAAATGATTTAAAGTCAATGAAATGATTTTATCCGTCCACCCTTTTATTTTACCCTCATAAATATAGTTTTCAACTACTTATTTATTTATCGATTTAGCGTGACCCACAGAAGATACGTTCTGTCTTAATTGCGTACGTAAAGGATTTTAATTTTCTACACTAATATTATAAATAGGAAAGATTTTTTTTTGTTTGTAACGAATAGGCTCCGAAACTGCTGTACCAATTTCTATCATTTTGTCACCTGTAAAAAGCTACAATGTAGTAGAGTAACATAGGCTATGTATCATCATGCTACCATCCAAGGAAGCGGAGCAATATTCATAAATCTCAATAGATCCGGTAGATTTCTATACATTGGTGCTAATATCGATAACTTTTACCGCTGTACTCTCTAAAAGGTGGCTGGGACAGACTGGACGCGGAAGGTGGAGAATAGGGAGCAGTGGCGCACATTGGGAGATGCCTATGTACAGCAGTGGACTGCGATATGCTGATTGATTGATCGATTGATGTCCGTAACTGTATGTTATATATAATAACGGATTATTATATTATTTAAAGTTTTGTTTATTGTTTTACTAGAGGTTTACGGAGCACAGCGATCAATAAATTAGAATTTGCTTAGTTATATTGTCGTTGATTGTATCTACCTCAGATAAACTTAAAATTTGGTTCACTAGTAGACTTGTATAGATACTTAAAAAATGCTTCAAAAAGTATCACGAAAGTCCATTAGGCAAACAAGATGCACGTGTATCATGTAATAAAAAGGCTCAGATACGTCTTCATCCTGTATTTTGGTTTTCTCATATTTTCTTTTGAAACCATGTTTGTACACATCAAAATGTATTGTCATTTGCGTTGAATGGTGAGTTATGTCACAAGTATGAATTCTTTTTTTTCTCAGTACGATATGACACATATTTCATGTTTTCGTGTTTTTGATTTTCGTAGTTGTACCTAGCAACTTGTATTACTTGCGATGAGTATGACGAAAGTTTGAAAAAGATGTTGTAAAAATGGTCCAAATTATAAATGTAGAGGGCTTATGAATGTTGAGGAAACATGGGATGGACTGTGTTAAAAAAGATTTGACAAAGAAGGGAGTGACTCAGAAAATGACATCTAACAGGAATGTGTGGAGAAGAATGACATGTTGCGCTGATCCCAATTAATTGGGACTAGGGCAGAATGATCGTGGCGAAATTTGAGATGCTCATCGATGTGTCTTTAAAGTAGGTTATAGTGGCACTTATGTTACTTTTTAAAGACCACTGGAATATATTCCTACGTGAGAACCAGCACAATCAGAACTCAAAATGAGTGGAGACGTGAGACAAAATCTAGTTTATCTTTAATTGGATGATTTATATCGCATAATTTTCCAAGTGGATGATATGCGACACCCATATTATCTATATTATATTTTGTCATACGTATTATCACATAAATAACATAAATGCACTGTTAAATACTGCAATGAATCAATCATTATATTGTAAACTAACTTATCCAATGTCTCTCGATATACTAAACCAAATTATAAGTTGTTCTCAAATTTTGTATGCACAATGAGCCACCAGCGCAAACTTCAGATAGCCAGTATCTGAAGTTCGCGCTTAGTTTTAACTTGATCGATCGAACTTATGTCATCAGGAAGCTACCTGGAGTTATATCGCAGACTTGTGCATCAACACGACAAGTCATTTCACTTTTTATAGTTTGCTCTGAAATAAAGATGTTTTAATTATTTTAGTACTTACTGAGATAAGATGAGCGTAAATGAGAGAAGTCTACTTCTTTCCTCTGTAGGGAGGAGCTCGCATCGTGCCGCCGCCGCAGTCTACTCCTGCTAAGGTGATAGGCGCCTCCACCTGTCACCCCCAGGCCCGCGCTTCCTCCTCCGGGTCCTGAATCTCCTCAGGATGAACCCCGCGGCCTCCTTTTCGAGCATTCCTTGCTCGTGGGTTCACGCATCTCACCATTGGGCAAGGTGGTGAGTAGATAAAAACTCTAGCTATCCAAACAAAACGAAGCATACTCGTAAAACACAGTACTTATGTACTTGGAGAGTCATGAGAAAACAATATAGTTCTATATGTAACCTTATTAGTTATATTACTTTATTCCTTTTTCAAAATATAACTAAAGGAGATTGAGAGAGTATCCTAATAAAAGTAATGGTGAGTTAGCATGTCCACTCAATTTATATTAGCGTCAAACTTCTGTACAACGCCACGTCTTAGGCATATTTTCTGTTTAGAAGTTTCATTGCCATTATTTAAAGCCTGCAATAACTCAGGCTTCAATTTGCTCGTAAAAACAGAGCGTGATTTCACGAGGCAAGTTGTCAAAATGGCTAACAGAGGCCAATGAATCTCATTGGAGTCTACTTTGAAGTTTTTCTAATAAAGCGAGGCGAGGCGTAGTTTTTGTTTCGCAACGAGTTACTTTGAGGTTTTTGAAGAATACTTGGTTAGTTTTTATTGTCGACACTTGAGAGTTGGTGCTAAGAATGGTTTATTGTTTGTGTTGGTAACGAAATAAACGCGATGTTGTTTGATTTTCTGAATACATTTTTCTTGTAATTTCTCCAATCTATACTCTTGAAAGGTCTATTCTAATAAACTTATTATGATGCATAGTAGAATAGATAGGATTTTTTTTTCCTGCTTGTTATACTAGTATAACAAAAAGTAGAACAATGGTGAAATGTCCTGGTAAACTCTATAGTTTTAGTACTAATTTGTTGAAGTTTTGAGAAGAGTGCGCCTCTTTTTGTTAGATTATTTTCAAGGAACACTCCACGGATTACCAATTTTGAAAATATACTGAATTCAGAATTCCAATTCAAATCTTTTACAATTGTAATTCCAAATTCAATGTTCAGACTTTTTTTCATACTTTTTATATACGTCGAATAAAGGCACATTTGCTTCAGTAGGTTCAAAACATTAAGAGCTCGTTGAGTGCCCGCCACTGCCTGAGGCGATACTTTCAGCAATCTCAATTTATTTTCATCTTGGTGTGTAAAAAGTACTTGAGCTTGATACTTATCGTTCAATGCCCATATTCCGAGTAACTGTAGGTTTTTTATGTATCTCACAGGTAGTATTGTTACTGTGATAATTCTAGGTAGCCTAGTGGTATGGCTAATGGACTGCTAAGACGATGTCTCGGGTTCGATCCCCGGTTACCATGGCACACACCAATGACTTTTCGATGCTTTTCGAAGTTATGTGTGTATTTATCGCTGGTTTATAAATGTCCGGTTACTGGCAATGGGTTCGCCACCTACATTGGGGCCTATACATAAACTGGCGAAATGTGGGTGCTAGCACCTTTACCTACCCCTTCCGGGATATAGGCGTGAGTTACGTTTATGTTATGATTCTAGGTAGTGGTTAGTCAGCCGTAGGATGGAGAGGTCTTAGGTTTGAAGCCTGGCCATTATACTATAGATATGAACCTACACATGCCTGTGTAATTTGACTGGGGATAATATTAGTGATTTTTCTATCAATAAACAAGCCAAAAGATTTTAGTGATACTTAACAAAATTATAAAGCAATAGGCTCGCCCTTACGTGGGATCGAAAATCATAATTGGTCAAATGGGGGTGTTTAATACACCTCTGCCTACCTCTTCGGGGATTACGAGTGTAAGCATGTGTATGTATGTAAGAAAATTAACTTTAATGTGGTTGATTTTTTACGTCGACATTTTAAAGTACTTTTTTTTTTTTTTTTTTTTTTTTATCTATGGCACGTCAATTTGACTTTACCTCGCCTGATGTTAAGATGTTAAGCTGAAGGCAAAGTCCCATGAGTTATTCCTCATTAACTGTGGGGTAGATGAATATAATATAGTAAATTCAGTCTATCCACAGTTGAGTGCCCAGACGAGCATACCTAGGTAAATGCCTCGAGAGTGACATTGATCTTGAGGCGGCGAGGGGGAGGGAGGGGGAGAAAGTCCGATAATTCAGTACCTACTTTGCTGGTATATGAATTTACTTCCACATTATGCATCTAATTTAAATTTTCAATGGTTTATATCGATATCAAATCGGTTTTGTCAAAATTCGATTCACTGGTACTCGTGCCCGTAGCTCATGCTACGAATGAACCCGCTACGAATTTTCATATACGTAGAGGTGAATAGTCGGTTAACTACTCTTGCAATGAGTACTTACAGTTTGTCTATGATAAACATGGACGGTAAATTAAAATGTCTAACATGCTAACTCAAAAACGGAACAAAATATCAGTCCTAGTTATTTCTATATAATATAAGTAAAATTCTCAAACGTATAAATTTCCAAGCATAAGTGAAGAAAGAGTAGGCCAATTTGTGCTTCGGTTGCGAAACTTAGCAATTCTTGTTTCGTGTGTAAATAACTTTATCTCGCCATATTGCATTTTTTTTACATGCAATAAAATATCTGCTTTCTACTAGCCTCTGTGACGTGGCGGTAGTGAACGCGACTGCTACGCAGGAGGCGTGATATCGATCCCCGCTCAGTGCAAATATTTGTATGTATGAATATGGCTATTTGCATTGGTTTGGTCGTGCCTCGGATAGCATGTTAAGCCGTCGGTCCAGGTTGCCATATGGCAGTCGTCACGGGTAGTTAGAACCCTCAAAAGTCCGACTAGCCTAACTACAGAACTTCGATTTCAGAGTTCCGATGGCAGTCGCTTCACGGAAACTATCGAAGTTCAGCCGCATCTTAGTTAGACTAGAAAACCGATCCCAGCTGAGTTGAGAAAAAGCTCATAGCAAGATGATGATGAAAAAATCTGCTTAAGTACTCTTGTATACTAGTTTATAATATGCTCTGGAGACTAACAACCGAGTAAATGGTTCACCATTGTATTTAAGTATACAATTTCACAAAATAAAAGCCCTGGATAAAAAAATGTAAGAGCTTCCAACGATCATAATATAGGCTTCAAAAAGGGCAATAAAAGGTTTTTACAGGGTCAGCAGCACGAGTTGCAAACGTTCATAGGCTACGGTGACCACCTTCCATCACGTGGGTGTGCTTGTCTATCACCTAAGATGTATGAAATATTATATAAAAGTCAACGGGATATTCACCATGTTTGTTGACTTTGGCATTCAACCGAAATTTCGGGTTGCAAGCTCCAAGAACACGGTGTACTGACGACCACCGAGCTGGTTCTTATTGAGTCTAACGTATCAGCCCACGACACCTAGCCAGCATTTCTTGGGTCTATCTCCAGATTACTAATACTACTAATATATTCAATGTAAAAAAGTAATTATTTAAGAGTTATTTTTGTACAATCCAAAAATGATTTATTCTACCCCAGAAATGTTTCATATTTTCTCAAGGTCACGTGTTATGAAACACGCAACACGCTGGCTACATGACGTGTCACGCTGATTATTATTAATGTAGTGACGTCACACGTCTACCCACAGCTTGCGAATACATTACACAAATTACAAAGATAAATTATGAAAGTAAGTTTGTGCTTTGTTATTTCTTCGCTATTTAACTACTGAATGAATAAACTCGAATGACGCTAATGAGATTGTTCCGAGGAAACTTCATTGATTTAAGAAAATTTATTCGGGGTGGGAAAGAAACCCACCATTCACCCACAGCTATAGCAAATATTACTAATTGTCATAGAAAGGAATGCCAACTCTCACCCCTCAACATAACATAAGATAACATAAGCTCACGCCTATATCCCCGAAGAGGTAGGCAAAGGTGCCAGCACTCACATTTCACCAGTTTATGTTTAGGTAATAAGTGGGGAGCCCATTGCTGTGCCATTGTAAGCGAGCTGTAAAGAATGTACTCCAAAAATTGTCCTAATGACACAGAGAAATTAATGTCTGTTTTAAAATAAACAATAATTACTTTGTTTAGCAGTAGTGAGAAGCTATATATTGTATATTTCTTATTATTATTTTGTTGTCTATGCAATAGTTTTTAGAAGCACAAAGTAGAAATTTGCACCTAAAGCCTGAAACACGGGATTACCTAATTCAGGCACAACAAATAAATTATCCCTAAGCAAAGATCTATGTAAGACACTTAACTGCACAAACATTATTATATACATACCTAATATATAATACTTTATATAAGATAACTACTCATGCACAATGTAACAACGCACGATAGTTTAAGAACTATGTAAAATATTGTACAATGATTATTATGAAATAAATTTGATTTGATTTGATTTGATTTGATTTAATTGCCATTAACCGGTCATTTATAAACCTGCGATAAATACACACATAACTTCGAAAAGTAACATTCATATATATATAGTAAAATTCATATCTTACTCGGATATAAACTTATGATTCCGTAGTATGACCACATACGACAACTGCAGTACATACATTACGAATTAATGTTACAAAATATATAAATAACCAAAATTGTCCTTACTCAAATTTTGTCATGATTGAAACTTTTCAATTTTGCTAAATTTAACCTAACCTCAGGTCAAACTCGTAAAAGGGCATTAGAAGAATATACTCGCAACTCAATTTACAAAGAAATAAAACCATGAATGTGGACAAAACCGCAACTTTGTTAGATAGAGCAACTTTGTCTTTTATAATTCACATTTACGACCTGCACTGGACAGTAATCTGGTGAAACTTTACGTTTTATTGTTATCCGGTTGGAGAGACTATATCTTGGAATAAAACCAGGAACCATCTTTGACGTGAAAGAAATAAAAAAGGCTTATTTCTAATGCAGCTAAATTACAAATATTTGAAAGTAACCTTGTCTGGTACCCGTTCACACCAAAACCACAGAACCTATATGGATGAAATTCCGTATAAAGATAGAATAAAGCTTGGGAAGGAACATAGGGCATTGTTTTCGCGATAATCAATATCCGGCGGGTGAAACCACGGGCTATGAAGGTATAATTTACGGCAATGCTGATTAAATGTATGACAAACATTGTTTAATTAGACATAGGTAGACACAGAACTGGATTGGAAAACCTTAAAATTCTAATTCTGGCCGTGTCGCATTTACTTACCAAGCACAAAAAACAAAAAAATGGTATCTAAGTATGTATATCCGCATTCTAGAACCCGTAACACTAGCTAGCTATGCTATGCTTATTATTAGGTCTAGGTAACGTTGTGTAGATTGTCCTAGAATATTTATTTATTTACTTTATTTATACAATTATGAAATATGGTCCCATTAGAGGCCTAACACTCTCAATACTGTGAAGTCTCACAGAGCACAATTGATTTCATGATATATAAATGCCATTTATTTTGGGAGTAGGTAAAGCAAATCATAATAATCCGCAGTGTTAGGCGAGATAATCAAGTTTGGCTTAATCATGTGATGGCCCCGCGGCTCCGGCCCCTGAGTGTGATGATTTAATAAAGCCTAATTCTACGTAAGCTGATTTAAGGAACAGTAGAAAACCATCCATAATATAATTATCTTTCACATTACATACGGGTCGGAGACGAATATTTCATTAAAATAACTGAAATATTAAGACACAAACAAAAAATAATAGAAGACATTGTGCACATTTAAAAAAAAATTACTTCACACACCTAACTCGTACCTAAAATAAGACATGACGTAATTCAAACATTTCGAAATAAGAAAAATCAAGGTCACACGACGAGTTATAGAAAAGGCTATGCTCGGAATTTCTCTACGAGATCGAATGACGAGATCCGTAGACGAACGAAAATGGTCGACATAGCTCACCGGGTTAGCAAGCTGAAATAGCAGTAGGCGGGACATATAGCAAGAAGAACAGATGGCCATTGTAGCCAATGAAGAATGAAGTCATTGGCTACAACTTTCACAACTATTTTCGTTTGTCTACGGATCTCCTCATTTTTGATTCGATCTCAAAGAGAAATTCCGAGCGTAGCCTTTTCTATAACTCGCCGTGTGACCTTGATTTCTCTTTTTTAAAATGAACTGCGTACAAGTAGACGACGATTTATCCTCTTAAAATACCCTCTTTAGCAATCTGTTTCATCATGACAGAACCACAAACGGATTTCAACAGCTTCTTCAGGTGAAACTACCTCGTAAGGTGTCTATTCAAACGGTATCCGTACAATGGAGAAAACACAATGTAACCCAAAATAGATCGACATGGAACAACTACACTACAAAAACAATGGATGGAATGTTACTATCATTCCAAGTAGCTAATTTTAATTGTCACAGATACAATGCAATGAATGAACACTGAAAGCATTCGTGCATCTGTGGTAACAATGACTAGAATGACGTTTTATACTTCCACCGGTGATACGAGGTACTTGGGTAGATAATTGTTTTCAATAGTGTGATTGTCTGTCGAATGTTACTTTTTAATTAGAACTGGGCTGCAAGTACCAAAACTGAATTATTGTAAAGAATATTATGTACTTTAGCTGTTGCTTGTAACTCCTCGCGCTTGGAGTTTTGATACTGTTCCATCAACACATGTGATGATGGGAGACAGGAATAAAACGGAAATAAATTCCAGGTATGAAAAGTCCGTACTGAAAAGTCTATGTTATTTCAAAATTTCAGCCAGATATGTTTAGCAATTTCAGCGTGATTCACCTTCACACTTTACCCCCACACACTTTATCCCCCTCCCCTCTTCCCCACCTCAATAGATGGTCGACGGCATGATTGTAATGCTCCTAATGTTGTAAACACCATGGTACGCCATGATAACCACGTTCCTTCAGGTGAGCCGTGTGTTTTTCTACCACCTAAGTAGTATAAAAAATGTACAAGTATGTATATTTCTATCATGATTATTATAACTATATTCTTGATTTATTTACAAGTGAAGCTAATACGATCATATTCAAATATTATTTTATGTGGGTTAAACTTCTGTTCTTGGTTAATTTCGGTTAATTAACCAGTCCGCGTAACCCTTCTGTAATGTAATTATAATGACGTGTGAATGAAATATGACCACCCGATGCTGCCTTTCGTCATGTCATAACTAATCATGCAAGTAACTTGTACATTGAAACACACATATTATGTACTCTGAGGTTATTGGAACATAATAATATGGACGTATCAATGAACGGTAAGTAAAGTATGAATTGATGTAAGTTTATTACACACTAACTGACCCGCGCAACTTCGTCTGCGTCATCCCGTTTTTGCAACATTTTTCATTCCTGCTTCGCACCTATTGGTCGTAGCATGATGTTATATACATATAAACCTTTCTCTTTAACCATTCTATATATAAAAACAAACCGCATCAGAATCCGTTGCGTAGTTTTAAAGATTTAAGCATACAAAGGGACATAGGGACAGATAACGCGACTTTATTTTATACTATGTAGTGATTACATACAGTAGTGGAATGCTGGTAATAGTTCTTATAGAAGTCTGTTACTGGTATATTTTATGTCCTGTTCTGGGACATAAAATATTTGTAGGTATTCCAAATTTTTGTCCGAATTGATACCTGCTGTTCTACGTGATATACACAGATGTGATATACAATAAAAACAATTGGAAAAGGTCTAACCGTAACATACATTATGGCATAGAAAAAGGTGGGTATAATGCAATATTCAAAAATTACTTGACTAAAATTCAAACCACCTAGACCAAAGACCAAAATATATCCAGTCTCTCGACGGCTCAAAAACGAATATTTGAACATCATTGTTTAAGTTTAAGATGGTAATTCAAATGACCGATTTAGATCGGAAAAAGTGAATGATCCGACGGGATTTGTACCCGATTGCCTTACAGGAGGAATACTCTAACCACTGAATTACGGAGCCACGTCTTGAGCATAGGAAATATCGAATCTAAATCCATTTGAACAATCAGCATATTGCTTTAAAATTTCATCACAATTTCAAATTATGTTCATGATATTGGATTCCAAACAAATATTTATAATTACAAGATATTGAAAGTTACAAAAGCTAGTAAAAAATAAAAAGAGCCCCAACGACCAGTCCTCGTTTTCCGGACTAAAACATCAGCCTCCAAAGGGCAAATATTCAGGGTTCACACACGGTTGGTCGCGATCTTCTGTCAGTGCGAATAAATGGAAATTAATGGTCGCACCCCGACCCCGCCCCGCGTTGGCACCCATGAGTGCCTCCCTTTTGACCCGACCGAAGTCTGCGTTTCGTAGGCAATTGACTAATCACTTGAGTAGATGAGCTCTAATATATAACGTATGTATATATAGGAATATACCTATACATACTTCTTTTGGAAACCTCTGCTGTTAGTTGAAAAAATATTTAGAACTGTCGACGATTACTTTTTGTGTAAGCTTAGGGTCGTTCTGAAATTTGTCTCCTATCAAATTTATTGTGACCTCTGCAGAGATATGTACGATAACAGCTATTTTGAATAGAGGCAACTAAAAAGGGTCTAGAAATTATATAGGACGGGAGGTGAATCCACAACTCACCCACGCGACGGTTTAATAACTCCGACAATCACAATAGCAAATTATTACTAACTGTCATAGAATGGAATGTCAAACCACACCCCTCAAAGCAAGTAAAAAGACTTCTTATACACGGAGAGATGTTACCGTATGTGCAATATTCCGCAAGTGCGAAGGACAAACCTCGACACGTGTTTTGCCTCCACACGAGGCATCTTCAGGAGCTCTCTCAAGCGAATGATGAAGAAAATTCGCTTGAAACCTTGCTTACTTTATAGTTCCTTTAGTTATTCTCAGTGTATTTTTTAAACCACTACAGCGACATTATGTTTGAGGAATATAAATTCCACTGTTAGTGTGGATAAAGGTAACAAATAAACATTTGCTCGTTCCATTTTACGGAAATACAAAGCTTTTATGCTCAGGTACTGAGAGCAAAGCTTTCACTTTGTTATTTAGTTTCAAAAGTTTAACATCATTGAGATAAAATGACCAAAGGTTAGGGCTTCGTTTCAAACAGAGATGTGTGAGCCTGTGTAAGGTAGCTAGGAAAGAATGTGTAGCAAGGGTAAGTATGGGACAATAATTAGGTAGCCTACAGTCTAGAACTTTTTGGCTGTGCACCCAGTAAATTGCCAAGGAAAAGCTTTTTATAAACCATTAATGTGGTAGACCGACACACTGCTCACCTGATCGAAAATGGTTTGTGGATGTTTGCAACACCAAAAGCGGCACACTCGTACACTGCCGACTATATAAAGAGAAGAAGGAGGGGGAAGGAACGAAGGTTAAGAGAGTTTCTGTGCTGTCAGTGCAAAATACTTAGGAAAGTTCCTCGGTCTTCCCACTGACAACATAAAACTTCTCTAGTGAGCTTTGCAGCTCTATTATTTACTAGCAGCGATTACAGGCGGAGGTACTTCCCCAGTAAATGTCATATAGCATTTTACGCTTAAATGTAGGTTTTGTTACTTTGATACATTTGCTGCTTTGGTCTGTGCTCTCGCTAAGTGTTCCGGAGATGTGCTAGGTTGCTGAGCAGTACAAGGATTTATATCGTGGGACGCTCGGAAGTAATGTACGGTCACCTGCAATAATATGTATACACTTTGGAACCTTGTCACAATAATAAATGACAAGTCAACATTATGACATGAAACGGTAAAATTCGACAAGTTTAATGTGAAAAAGATCTAAAATGTATACATATTATTGCAGGTGACTGTACATATAAGCGGTGCTAAGATAAGTAGCGGGCTTAAGGTATGATTGCGTAGCCGACTGTAGACTGCAGCAGCACACACAGCGTATCGAGATATAAATATGAATGTGTTAGAAAATATTGTATATTGTTATAATTCATTACGGCTTCTCAATAATGCCATTTACCCGTAACGAACTTGAACAAGTAATACACGACACGTCATCCAATCGCATATATCCATAGAACTAAGAAAAACTCAGTCCTGTCCGCTCATATAAGTCTATATCTACACATTTTTACGTTTTCATGTCCATTTCTTGGAAAAGTATGATTTTAGATTGATATGGTCATTTACATATTAATTGTTAAATATTTCGGCCACAATAAGAACTAGCTCGACGATTGTCAGTACACTGTGATAATAGCTCCATGAAATATCGATTGTTCCATGAAATCAACCAACATAGTAAATATCCCGAAATATTTAACAGTGAATTTCTTGTTAAACCTCGATATGGGTATACAGCATAATTGAGAGGTCGCAAGGAATTTAAACAATAAGCAATATTATCATATTCAAGTCTATTATATGGTACGATGTATTTGCTGTTTGCGTCTGCAGTTATCGTATGCGTTCGGCTACAAAGTCATACCTTTATTCTTATACCATACTAAACTCGAAAGCACATCTATCTTTAGCAATGTACCCGTCGTTATCCACTAAAATCACACAAATAAACAACGTATTTATAACAATGCATTCAATTTAAAACGTCTAACATTTTTATACTAATTAGAAACACATTCCACACACCGACAGACACCTATCACTAGCAGGATATCATCAGCCACGGTTCGTTGGTCGTGCAAATTCGCGACGTCAGCTAAAAGTGCAGTGCGGAAGAGCCTTATTTTCTGCCCGGGTACATCTTAATCTCACGCCGAGTGCACAAATTCAACTATTTAGACTTAAATGCTTTTTGCAATCATTTTATCTTATCTCAATTATAAGCTCAATCGACGCAAATCGAGTTTTTGAAAAATTCTTTAGTGATATTAACCGCGGTAGCCTAGTGGTAATGCACTGGTGAGACAAGGTCTCGGTTTCGATCCCGGGTTTTACCATGTCACACACCAACGACTTTTCGATACTATTCGAAGTTGTTTGTGTATTTATCGCAGGTTGATAAGTTCCCGGTTAATGGCAATAGGTTCACCACCTATTACATTGGGACCTAAATATAAACTGGCGAAATGTGGATGCTAGCACCTCTACCTACCCCTTCGGAGATATAGGTGTCAGTTTATGTTATGTTAATGTGTTTAGGGACATTATGGAGTTTTCGTTGCATAACTTACCATCAGGTGAGCCGTGTGTTTGTCTGCCACCTAAGTGGTATAAAAAACAATGTCATAATTTAGACAGTAGAGTTATAAATTTGTTGTGCTTATAAAATGTGATAAAGAAATATTGCTTGTAAGAAAGTAGATTGTAGATTTTAATATTTGGGTGTGCGTGAGTTACGACTTGATAACAAAACGCCGTTAATAATATTGCAGCGTGCTTACAACGAAAAACACTGACATAAATTAAAAGTAATGTTGCCAACAACATTAAGGCATTTCTAATTAGTCTGATATACTTATCGCAGTACAGTAGGTAATGGACTGCTGAGACGAGGTTTCTGGTTCGATCCCAGGTTTTACCATGGCACCAATGACTTTTCGATGCTTTTCGAAGTTATGTGTGTATTTATCGCAGATTTATAAGTGCCCGGTTAATAGCAATTACTAATAATAGTGATTATTTATTTTCTGAGCCTATTCCCAACTCAGTTGGGGTCGACTTTCTAGTTTAATTAAGATGTGGCTGAACTTCAATATTTTCCGTGAAGCGACTGCCATCGGATAAATACACACAAAACTTCGAAAAGTATTGGAAAGTCATTGGTGTGTGCCATGGGAAAACCTGGTATCGAACCCGAGACCTCGTCTCAGCAGTCCATTACCCATACTACTAGGCTACCGCGGCTATAAATAAATCTATCTAATAAAAATCTACACTAATCTACACAACACATCTAATGACCACAAAACCCGAGAACTACAATATAAAAAAGAACAAACGATTTCTGTGAAACGAAACAGTTGCGGTATCATTACATAGAAATTTAACTGCATAGTTGCGCTTTAAGGCGAATATATTATTCACGGCTGAATGTTGTATCCAATTTGTTGGCACAATCAAACCAACTGAATAAATTGGACATCGCCAATAGATTTTGGAGGTTAGGTGGCATTCGCATCATGGAAAATGTCGTAGCACAGCCGTGTCAGTTGAAAGTACCTATAATGCCACTGGTTTTTTTTTGTTTGATAGGCTCGCGTTTGATCACTATATCTTCTGGTGGTAAGTGATGATGTGGTAGACGGTGGAGCACGCTTGCTTAAAAATAATTTATTCACTTTAGTCTTTTAGATTTTCAAGTTATAGCTATCTGGAAACACAGATTCGGGTTAAACATGCCACTCTCTGGCTGTATGCAAAATGAACGTATCACCGAATCGTTTGGTACGTATGAGTGTAATGTCCAACATGTAGCAGCATTAACATTAACGCAAGGATGATTCTAGGACATTCTATACTATACTACGCCACCTAGACCCATAAGCATAGCTTAACTAGCTTGTGTTATGGGTTCTAAAATGCATACATACCTAATTAATTATAATAAATAAAATTAAAATATATTCTTAAATACTATTTTTGTTAATACATTCACATTATGCATAGAATACCAAGAACAATGCATATATTCTGAGTGGGACTCAAAACCACGTCTCCTGCATAGCCGTCCCAGATAACTGTTGATAGATGATAGGTAGATAGATATACAAAACCATGCATTTTTGGCATGTCACTAACTTTACTGATGCACAGTGAATGGTTATACTAGAGTTGGAACGACCAAGATCAAAGATGTCTTGTAAGGTACGATAAATCGGCCCGATTTTTCGGGAGCCATTCGTGTTCCATAGGCCCGATTGTAGTGCAGTATGGAATAGAGGCAAACAATAAAGAGCGGGGCTACTTCCGGCGACCGATTACCGTTTCCGGCCGAGCGCTGACCTCAGCGGATGTAGGTATGAAATACTTTTAACATTGTTCTATAATTCAGTTGGATTCGAATTGCAAGTTACATTTGAAATGTATGTTAACATATTGAGTAAATAGTTTCTTCCGAGATCTGACAGCATATGTGGTATAGCGGTTGTGAGCGTGACCACTATGCAGGAGGCGTGGGTTCAATCCCCGCTCAGCGCAATAATTTGTATGAATGAATTTATTTGCATTACTTAGTTTGGTCGGGCCCCGAATAGCTCGTTAAGCTGTTGGTACTGGTTGTCATCTGAATATCTTTGGCAGTCCTTATGAGTAGTTGGAGCCCTAAAAAGTCCAACAACTGGTCTCATTGCAATGCATCGATATCACTTTTTTTGTTGTTGTGGATGTGGTTGTGGAGTCCGATGGCAATCGCTTCACGGAAAATATCGAATGGGAAATTTTTTGGACAAAAAGAAACACTCATGTCAGGTGAGTAGAGTTCAGCCATAAATTTTTACCCGACTGCCGCAGAAAGGAGGGTAATGATTTTATGTATGATTTGAGCTAATATGACATTAAAAGTAGTACTTAATAAATTCCACCACTCAAAGCAATTATTTATTAGTAGTGCACGGTATTATTGTATTGTACTGTAATGATGGTTGTAGACAATTATTAAATAAATAAATAAAAAAAAAAAAAAAAAATTATTAACGGTTGTATGTGTGAGTTTGGCGACATCGGTTTCGCTACTTTTTTTTCGTGCGCAGAATCCCCCCAAATTTGGTGGAGGTGATTATGTCGGACTCGAACCGACTAAAACGCACGCCGTCTATGAGTCTTTGATTGCTGGAGCTGAGATTATACAAGATATATCTCTCGCACCCCGGCAGACCTGAGGACATCTTTTTAAGATGACCCTCTTCCCCTAATGTGGGAACCATGGTGTATCCATATAGCCCCCGGATATGGGAAGGAGGCGCACTTCGCGCTCCGTTGCGACCTTCTTCTGCTAGGGTGACAGGAGACTTCATCCGTGACCCCCCCAGGCCGCTTCAAACTAAAACTATCGTGTCACATTTCTACTAGTTTCTAATATTCTGTGGTTCAAGGGTCGGCAGTTCTAATATGACGCATCTGATGTTGCACCCGTCTCTTACACTTATAATAAAAAAACTTAACTTTGTAACATCGAGTTCATGCCGCATTAAAACTATACGATACAAGATTGTTGACTAAGATTAACCACCTTAATTACAGTTTACTGTTCTTTTCATAAGTTTCGACTTAATTACCTGTTATTTCCTTTTTTTTTTTTTTTTTTTTTTTTTTTTTTTTTTTTTTTTTATTTATTTTCGTTAAAAATAAGTTACAGTTCAAATGTACAGTGATCGAGGTCACCTTTTAAGCAGAATTTGCCTGTACCAGGTGACCTCAACCTGTAACATATTTTGTACTGTGATTATCGTAGGTTGATAAGTGCCTGGTTAATGGCAATAGGCTCGCCATCTATTACATTGGGACCTAAACATAAACTGGCGAAATGTGGGTGCTAGCACCTCTGCCTACCGCTTTGGGGATAAAGGCATATGTTATGTTATTTAAGTACATATATGCTTGTTCGTATAATTAATTTTTGGGGACGTAGACGTTCATAAAATGAGGTCGTACGGAGATCTTTGTCAGGAGGTCCACGCTTTGAGGTCGTGCGAAAACGTAACCGTTTTGGCTCTAGAGTTTGGACAATGTATTATCAGGTGTTGGCATGATTTCAGGTATGTACCTACTCTTTTTTGTGAGAAAATCTCGTAAATCGGTTCCAATAGGCTTATTTATTAGTTTTACCAACAGAATTGGCAATAAATAACTATGATGATTTAATATTCATCTATTTTTCTATTAACTATAGCCGAATCCTTGCGCCCTCTCTTCTGAACAAAGTGTTCGAGTGACATATGTATCTTTACACAAAACCTAGGCGTGGGAAAAAGCTAGAATATAATATAAACCATGAAACTTTTATAAAAACCATTATCAACTTTGACAGAAATAAATATTGCAGTGACGTCTCTACACTAAAAGTAAGAAGTCACTGCCACCGATATTTTGTTGACATGAAAATAAGGAGATGGGATCTCTATTTACGCCAGTAATATAATCTTTATGGGTTAGGGCAAGAAAGCATAACAAGCAGGCAGACAGGGTTACTTTCACATTACTAATATTAGCATGAATCCTTTTTTACCGAAGGTAAAGCTCAGCTGATATAGGCACATAGTCGCAGCAGATTCTGCGAGTTGAAACTAAAACAAAGATGGCCGCCCAAAGTCAAACTCGTATAAATTTTTCAGTAGTTAGAATCAGGTAATATGATTTTGTCACAGCCCATATTTGAAAACACCTTTGTCGTTTATATTTTACAAGCTCCTGGCAGGTAAGACGCGGCATTTTTAATCAAAATATGTAAACAAATGGGGTGAGGCGCGTGCTTAAAATTTTTCACTTCAGAAGAAAATTGCTTTGAATAAAAAGTGATAGAGGAAAATCTTGACGTGAAAATTGCTTTGCTGAACGTACTCCATATGTCTATAGGACACGTCGGGAGATTAACTTATGGCATAGTATACCCCATACCTTCTTGTGGGTGTCGGAGAAGACGCCTAAGGCATAGGAATGTTCTGCATCCATCAGTAAGCAGTCCATAAGCAAGTACCCTTTGATGGCAATAGGCTCGGTCTCCTAAAATGTGACTTGTTGATACACCTTGGCCTCAGGGATTTACAGGTGTGAATATTGTTTGTATAATATGAGATAGTTTATTTACAGAGGTATGTAAATACTTGTAGTATCAGGAAAACAATAGGGTCAAGTTTGTCTTCTACGGCATTAGCTTTTTGTAGAGAGAAGCCTCTACAGAGCGTTATCTGTTAATCTACTAAAACTAATTAGGAATTAAATAAATTCTACCTAAATTTTCTTTTCATGACGGCCTCCGTGGTGTGGTGGTAGTGAACGCACTGCTACGCAGGAGGTGCGGGTTCGATTCCACTCAGTTCAGATATTTGTGTGCATGAATAAGAATATTTGCATTAGTCTGGGTGAGTCTATGTATAATATGTATGTATTTACAAAAAAAATATGTGTCTAAGTATGTTTATCCACATTCTAGAACCCTTAACACAAGCTAGTTAAGCTATTCTTGGGTACCATGGGTCTGGGAGCCGTTGTGCAGATTTTTCTAAATATTTAAATTTATTTTCATCAACCCCTGAGGTCCTCCAAATAAAATTAAATGAGAATTAAATCGCCATTCAACTTCATTTAAGATTCAAAAAATAAATTTCAAGTGTATATTTCAAGATAACAACCCAAAATACTTGTATAAAGACTTGTGCAACCATCGAAGTGGAAATGTATTTACTGCCCAATCTTGATAAGTTGCCCTTTTTAAATAGGGGCAATAAAAAGGGGTAATTAAGGAGGAATTAAGGTTTCTTTTATGTGAAAATTGTCGGCAGGTGGTAGATGGATGGTGCGTGTTTTCGGACAAAGAGTTTTCCTGTTAGAAAAACGGTTCGTTAATTTGTTGAGAAGTAAGCATCGTAATAATATACATAACAGTGATTAAATTTATGGTTATTCAATGGTTTTATTTTATACTTCATTTCATTCAGCCTTTTGGGTAATAAACTGGAAAGTAAATACAAAATCAAATCAGATGTTTATAATTTATTATATCACCAAATATTAATAACAAATTGATGTCCGCACATGGCCACGCGTGAATGTCGGCTATTTGGATATATAACATCCATTCTGTAGCTGTAATGAAATTTTTTTTAAAGCTATTGGTATGTCAACTGTTCAAATCATTCAGTGAATGCTTCGAAGTGAATCGAACCTACGATCTTTCCCTTACAAGGGGTACGCTCTGACCGCTAAGCTACGTAGCCACGTCTGAAGCTTTTAAATTTCATTCTGTAGAAGTTGCCGCACAGAAACAGACATACAAATTAAAATAAAAAATAGATATAAACGTTTGTAAGAGATTTTTTATTTTTTATTTATGGCACGTCAATTTGACTTCACCTCGCCTGATGTTAAGCTGAAGGCAAAGTCTCATGAAAGTGGGTCACCATTACAAACAAGTACAAGAGATACAAGATACAATGGCACATTGCTCAGCTTGACGGCCTCAACAGATGCTTTATCACGTCCCACTTAATTATAAATTATAAAATTCAAAATAGGTTCAACAACCAAAAACAAAAAACCCAAAAAGCCAATCGATTCATATTTCAATTCACAATGAAAGTAGATAATTTAATTCTTAAAGAAGCTTGAAACACACAAATGTATTGCTGTGGGTGACTCGGTGAAGTCACTTGGAGCACAAAACAAATTGTGATAGGTAGGTACAGGTACGTACAATGGGCACAATTATCGTGGCGCGGCGCTCAGGTGCCAGGGAAAATTCAATTTCAACACAACAGCACGGCTAAATAGAAAACTCATAAACCGCTTATGTTGTATAGAAATTTTATTACGCCCTTATTTTGTCAGCGAGCGGTACAAGGTACAGGTGATGACAATTGCCTTGTCGAGAAAATTTACATAATTTCGAAGCGAATAGGTAACAAGATAGATGTTATTTTTAATTAATAGTACCGACACTTAAAATCCTAATAGCATAGAATGCACATTGAGCCTGCCGTAAAAACTTATTGAGGAACTAGTAAAAATGTTATCCATCATTTTGTGCCGGCGGCCATCTTGAACCGATCCATCGAATATAGCTAATATCCCTCTCGATAAAATCCACCTTTCAAACAAAAAAAAACCATATCAAAATCGATACATCCGATCGGAAGCTACGATGCCACAGATAGACATACACACAGACACGTGAAACTTATAACTCTTCGTCGTTAAAACAGTTCAATTCGTCAGGCAAAATACCTTTTTTATATTTCCATAGCTTTCTATGAGCCAACATTTAAATCTGTTTTAGGCACTGATTGCCCCGAACTACGATCTTCACTCCGTTTGTCTATACATATTATGTCAACGGAAAAACACTTTAATAAAGAAGTCAGCATGAGTGTAACGCCCCTAGTGGTGCACACCCCCATAGACCACGGTAACCAGTTTTCATCAGATGGATCGAGTGCTATTCTGTCACCACCACTGAAAAAAAGAAGACATAATTTTGGCGACACAAATAAATATTTAATTACGTTAATCGCTGATTACTTGTCAATTAAGGCACGGGCACGGGTAGGTGTCTCTTGTCTAAGTTTTTTCTTTTCATATTAGTTAAAAATAATTTAACAGTATTTAACCTCACTGATATTCAATTAATTAGCCTATTGCAGTTTGCAGTCCACTCTAAGATATATTCAAAGGCTAAGAGGCTTTAGCGCCTACTGTTTCCATGTTGATCAGATGGGTTGCTGATGAAAATAGGCAGAGGAGAATTAACACTCACATTTCACTAACAATTGTTCGTCCCCACGTAATAGGGGGTGAGCTTACTGTCGTATTCTGAGCACTATCGTTGATTTGAGACATGCATCTGAGGTTAAGTCCAGGCTGTATATATATCTATCTGATGTTAAACAGTCCTATGCCTTAGTCGCCTTGTAGGACACCTCGCGGGGAGAGACTAGGGGCTCAAATTTAACTCTGCCGGGAACCACGCGGTGGGAGATCACTATTGATTGTAATATTTTTTTCACACCTACCTACCGTGGTAGCCTAGTGGTATGGGTAATGGACTGCTGAGAGGAGGTCTCGGGTTCGATCTTAGGTTTTAACATGGCACACATCAATGACTTTTCGATGGTGTTCGAAGTTATGTGTGTATTTATCGCAGGTTTATAAATGCCCGGTTAATGGCAATAGGCTCGCCACCTATTACATTGGGACCTAAACATAAAGTGGCGAAATGTGGTTGCTAGCACTTCTGCCTACCCCTTCGGTGATACAGGCGGTGAGTTTATGTTATGTTTTCTTCATATTTCCCTCGAACGGCAGTTTATAATAAAATTTTATTTCATAATTGTTTTCCGTTGACGGTTTTTCTGAGAATCAATAAGGTGTATTTTTATATTACCTTGACGTCTCATTTGCTCAACAAAAGTAATTTCAATCGCGGAAAATTAAAGTACGATTTTGTCTTCAGTAAACCTGTTTATTTAGGGAGTAATAAGATTTTAATTTACGCTTGGGTTTATCAAGGGCCAATCTACTCTAATTAACTTATGATTTATTATTTTTCTTATTTAACTTTGAAATTGTTTCGAAAGAACGGGAGTAAATACTCATCTCTTTCATCTGCATATGCTCATGCCCGCAATCCCCGAAGGCAGGCAGAGGTGTATTAAACACCCACATTCCGCCAACTATGATTTTCGGTCCCACGTAATAGGGGGGCGTGCCTATGGCCGCTAATCGGGTAGTTTGTAACAAAATGGGTATGCTGAAAATAACGTCTTAACCGAAAATGTGGCAGTTAAATAAATGTAAAAGTCTACCGTCCACCGAGGATCACTCTTACTCACTCGGGCTTGAAAAGAACCTTTAGAAATAGAATAAAATATTCTATTTTATATGGTTTGCAAAAAAATTAAGTATATTTTAATACGTGCGGAAAGCTGTAGATAATAAAATTCTTATGTTTGGTCGTGTAAGTACTGCATGTTGTTACGCCTCAGAAAAGTCGAAGAAGTTACGGATACATTTTCCAGATGCTAATTGAATCCATCCGAATCAGCTAATACAAAACACTTATAAAATTTCTTCAACAGTAGAAAAGTAAAGTGCGCATCTGGGACACCCGCGAAATAGAAAGTATGACTGTATTTTTTTTAACTAATGCGTGTTGTAAAACTTAGTCGCTAATCTACACTCCCGAAGGAGAACCGTTGCAGTTCGGCAAGTACACATATAACAGTTATTATAACAAACCCAAGTGCTCGGAACGTGTATTTTTACCTAATATCTCCTAATACAAATACCTCATATCTTTGTTCAACTTTTACTAAGGTTTTGTAAATTACAAAAAAAATCTTATTGCAAAAGATAGCAACATATTATTTTTATTTTATTTACTCATCAATAATAAAGTATTTCATTACAATATATTTTTAAAAATGATAAATAATGCTAATTAAACCAGTTATTAAAATCATGCGCTTATCAGGCGCATGATTTTGTTTTCAGTACTATAAAATAGTGTTATATTTTATTGTTTCAAAATAGGTTAAGTGGTTCAGCGATTAACGTATAACCTACTTTTATTTAGGGAGCGAATCTCAAATGCCTTTTGATAGCGTACTCTAAATCGTGTTAATATCACTACAGTTAAAACGACCTCGAGACTGCAAAAAAGTAACAAAGGCACTCACGCAAACATCACCGTAATCGCACACATTAGTCCCCATTAGTTGGACATATAAAAACGGCCACTCGTTTAAGTACATTGGAGTTCAAATGAAAATCACCAGAAAGCGCTGTAAAAGCCACAATAAAGTTCACGGTTTACGTGCGTGACTACGAACGTGATACTCCATTAAATTTGCATCCGACAACTCTATATATTTTTCGCGTACTGCCTGCAGTAAAATGTGACTTAAATTGGCGAGACGCGGTGCACAAATTCGGTGGAAAGTCATCAAATATTATTGAACTTTTAATTTCATGAATCGATGTAAAATAATTCTTGGTCGATTCAGATTCCGCCAGCTGTCTTATTACCAATTTTTCTTCTTGTACTTCAATAGATCAGTTTACCAACCCTTTGAGAAACTCCTTATACCCTCATATTGTGGTTGCTTGGAAAAACCACATCAGGGAGATCATTTAATGGCTTTAATGATTGATGAAATAAAATTCAAAAATCATTTATTCTGTATTGACCACTAAATGGAACTTACAAAACGTCAATATAAACAACTTTTTTAAATTAGTGAGCAAATGAACTCACCGGTTGTAAACACGGCTCCGGTCTGAGAAGACTCCAGCAAGAAACTCAGCAGGCTTTCCTTTTTTTGGTCTATTTACAAACATTTACTTAGAAATTTGCATGAGTAGCAAGTTGAGTGAACAGCTCATTTCCAGGCTTGCTTATCATCCAGATGATCCTGGGTTTTATTATAAGCTTTTTGGCATAACTTTTTGAAATTCAATTTTTAAATTTATTGATAGGCAAGTTTTCATTAGGTAGCTTATTAAAAAAGTGTATACAATTACCCTGAAAACAATTTGAAAATTTGTGTATGAATCCTTTCATTCGTGTGACCGACTGAAAGGACTCTGTGGCGTAGTGGTAGCGAACGCGATTGCTATGCAGGTAGCGGGGGTTCGATCCCATTTTTGTGTAAATATTTTTATACATGCATATAGCTATTTACACTAGTCTTATGGTACCTTGTAGAACATGTCAAACTGTCTCTCCCGGTTGAAAAGTCCAACAACTGGTCTACTACAGTCGATATCGCCTGTGGTTTCGGTATCGGTATCGATTGTGGAGGTCAGATGACAGTCGCTTCACGGAATCTTAGACTGTAAAAGGTAGACCCCAGACTGCAAAGGTGACAACTTTGGATGCAACCGGGATTGACGGGGATGATGGTTTGTATGCATGAATATAGCTATTCTGGTGATTCCTCAGAGAGTATGTTAAGCCATCAGCTTCGGTTGTCATACAAACATCTATGGCAGTATTTATATTAAGGGGAAATGAATGAAATGGCCTTCATAGAAGGGCCGATCACCCGTTCCATCAACTGTTAAAAAGTGAAAAACTACGGTCCAGTCAACTAGAAGTAGCTGCCCACCATCTTTAGTTGCAACGTATGAAGATGAATTCCCCCCCCCACCTGCTTCTGGCGAGCGGTAAAAAAACAACACGTAGCCGCAATACAGTAACATAAAATGGTTATGTATTTCATCAGACGTACCTTTGATCATCAACGGTTTAATGGCAACCAATAAATATTTACGTAATTTACAATACCCGTTGCGTTCTGGCACAATGAGCAATGAAAAATTACTCAACACGTTGAAAAGTAAACAAGGTTTATTGTGTAAAGGAAATTCGGTACCTCCCGCAGGCTGTCCGATTGACGATTGTAAAAGCCGTGGGTGGGATAGCTGTATTTAAAATTCAACTTCAGGCTTTTGACGCTCAGTTCATTTACACTTGGGATAAATATTTGATTTGTCAATTTGCAGATAAAGGACTACGTTACCTTTAGATGTTAAGTTATTATCAATGGAATATATTCTTTGTCGCACAATAAACCACACCAAAAACCAGTTCTTCGCCAGTGGAATAAACTATCAGTGGAACTATAAAGCGAAGTGATGTGACTTATCATGTCCTGTATATAAAAAATATACTGCATTTACAAAAAAATGGAAGCGGTTTGAGTCTAAAATAGGGCGACGGTATTGCCCGTCCCAATTGAGCAGTCCAACTGGGGAATTACCTCCACCCTACAGAATATCGCGGTTAATAATAGCCTTGTATTGTGTTCCCAGAAGTAAGTAGGGTAATCGGAGCTAACTGAAGAACTGCTGTCAGTGGGCATAATAATTAGTCTTGGCGCTGGCAGCACAGAAGCACTCTTTACTTTCACCCAACCTTCCCCCCATCTAGTCAAAAAAGGCATTAGAAGGTTTCTATAGAGAACAACTCGAATCGGCGGCGGCACAAGTATGACTCAACTGTTTTAGCAAACGTTTCGGTTTCCATCACGCAGGCTGTATGCTTGTCTGCCACTTAATCAACAGCATTTGGTCAGAGTTGAAAAGCATACGCCGTTATCAAAACTAGTCAACGATCATTAAAACCAATAATTCTCATCACCAAGACAGTTAGATGGTTATTAATTCTGCGACCTTTGCACAGTCACGTTCGCACGATTATATTATCTTCCCGATTCACTTATAAAATCGGCACCAACTCCAATGACCCAAACGCCGCCAGTTCGGAACTATGAACACTAATAAGTGCTTTCATCGAGAACATTGTTACTACAAAGTTGATGCAGATTTTCAACAACCTCCTCTACTAATAGACTCCGGCAAATAATTGAGTGAATCAGGCTTTTACAAAGTTTTGTAGATTTCACTTGAACACTTGCTCGGACAGTTTCTACGTAGTTAATTGCTTGATGTCAGTTTACAGGAAGAATTTCACTTTGTGTAAGTTGAATCACCGCCGATACGATAGGCGACCGCGGTAGCTTAGTGGTAGGGTAATGGATTGTGAGACGAGGTCTCGAGGTTCATCGCAGGTTTACCATGGCACACACCATTGACTTTTCGATACTTTTCGAAGTTATGTGTGTATTCATCGCAGGTTTATAAGTGTCCGGTTAATGGCAATAGACTCGCCACCTATTACATTGGGAAAAAACTAAACTGGTGAAATGTGGGTGCTAGCACCTCTACTTACCCCTTCGGGTACCTCTACCTACCTTATCTTTACACTCGGTGTGAGTTTATGTTATAATTGATTGACACGAAAACAAAAGTTTTAAATGATTACACTTTTCAAATAAGGTAAGGACTAACGAATTCAATTAATAGTTCTCGACGAAATAAATATCTAAATGGGCAGTGTTTACCTAAATGGGAGTTGTTAGTCAGTTTGCAATCAAATAATGTAATTTGATAACATGAGATTCAAAAGAAAACCATTGCTTTTAAACTAATTCCTTTCTCATTCATTTAAAGTAAGTTATTCTGAATAATAAAAACTGTTCGAACGACTGTATAATTATGGTAATACATATACGATTTCATTATCATATTACTTCTAAACATATAGATATCTTAGGGTTACATGTTGCAATTATCAACCCTTTCTCTCCAATTATTATTGTACCGACATCATAATATATGTAAGTAACATTTATACCATCAGCTTACACGATTCAAAGCCCCTTTTACCATCGTAATTCCCGTCATCAATAAAACTATCTAACGTTCAAATGACGTTACTATTTGCGAGAATATCGTCCAAATACAGTAGTGAATACTCATAAACCAACTTTTATCTCCCTCTATCTTCGGCTAATGTAAAAGATAAATCTGAGACTACCAAAGACCAGTCTTGGGATGAGTATGTCACGTAATTTACTTTTATGACCCCATCAGGGTGGCCATATGATGGGCATTTGGAAAATTCTCGAGTATATTTCGCGACGGGAGTTAAGACTTGAATGAATGAGATCCGGTAATAAAGCTATTCAGTTGATGTTGTTTCTTCAGGTAGTTGGTTTTTGGAATTAGGTGGTTAATTAGGGATAATATATTGTTTGTAAGTATTGGGTAAAGATGTTTTTATTTCTCATTGAAACTGTCCTATTCTGTAGTATGTAGTTTAAAGATTATACCAAAAATTAGTGACTATAAGTATTGTCAATGAAAGCATAACATAAAAAATGGTGAAAATCGGTCATAAGTTCATTTTTAGCTAGCTTAATAATGTCATTTTGTAAATAACTAATAGCACTCTCGATTTATTCACCTTTCACACCAATCATACACGTATACACGCATGCGCACACACACACACACGCACACACACACACGCATACACACACAGACACGTGAAATTTATAACAGCCCGTCGTTTTTTTATATTATATTCACCGATAATTTTTTAGTGCTATAGACCAATTTCGATTATTGTTTACATTATTTATGGTATAAAATGGGATACAATTTGTTTGGTTTTCATAGAAAAAAATGAATCCCTAAAAATAATTTCTCTTTGCTAAGTTATCGGCGTCTTATTTTAGTTTGCTGAAATAGAATTTTTCTTTTATTAAAACATTGTAATTTATTACTAAAAATACCAATTTTGGTAATGAAACATTTAAGTTGTTTGAGCCAAAACTAAATTGCAAGCATTAAATTCAGTGTTGAATTTGTAAATTTGCAGTAAACATAGATTGTCGCACGTTATTCATTTATGGAAATACTGTTTCTTTTGCAGATTTTCTGACAATTTTCCTTGTGAATTATTGTTATCATATTTGAGGAGATTTATATTTTTCTTTTTTCAAATGTATGAGCGATGTGCATGTTCATTATCTACTAAGTATGACTAAGACGTGACAATTTATGTTGCTTTTAGTGCACTAGTTATGGGCAGTATTAAATTGTGACCATGTGACATAAACCATTGATGTGCTCTTAGATAAGAATGTCAAATTGACATAAGCATACAGAGTCTAATGAGTCTAAGTCTTTTGATTTTGTTCAATGTGACTATATGACTATGTTATGACATAAATCCTGATGTGCTCTTAGATAAGAATATGTGAAATTGACATAAGCATACAAAGTTTAATGGGGCTAAATTTTTAATTTTGTTGAATGTGAATGCGGTGACAAAAACCCCGATGTGCTCTTGGATAAAATAAATATCAGCAATAATAAATATACAAAGTCTGATGAGAGATTAATTCGACTTCATTCACGACATTCTTAAATGCAAATATGCACTAGAAGCTGGGAGCCGTAATATATTCCTATGCGGAACAGTATTAATAGGAGTATTATCTGAATTGGCCGCGCCGGTGTGCGACTCAATTTGTTCGGGCTCCTCACGATAGCTAACAATACTGCGTAGCGACTGCCGCCTAATGGTAAGACAATGTTTTCATCGTTTGGAACAGATCCAATTTTAAGTGCGACGCGCGGTAAACGTTGCATGACTTGAGATTACTATTAAAAGTTGCAAAAAGCCCTCTTTTTGTGTAATATATAGTAACCGTAGGATTTTTTTTTCTATGGCACGTCAATTTGACTTCACCTCGCCCGATGTTAAGCTGAAGGCAAAGTCTCATGAGGTTCACCATTGCAAACCCGTTCAGTGCTACAATAGTGGCGCTCAGCTTGACGGCCTTATCATATGCTTTTTCACGCCCCGCTTAAAGGACCCGGGACTGTAGGAAGAAGGAATAGATCATATACCATCTTCTTTTTGTTTTCAGGTGCAGAAATCCCTACTGCTACCCTTTTACCGGAGCCAGCGGGGGTGGTTTTGTCGAATTCGAATCAAGTAAAACCGCATGACCATCTCGGGCCATCAGTTACCGATGGTTATCCTCCTCTGGCATATTCCTCACTGTGGTCCGAGGTCAACGAAGTCCTTCACGGGTACTGACTGCGGTACCCTGTAAGGGAAGGATTGCGGGTTCCATTCTTGTCGGAGCATTCACTTATTCCGTTCTAAATCAATTTGAACATCTAGTATACCTACTATCATCCTTCATAATTCACTAAGCCTATTCCCAACTCAGTTGGGGACGGCTTTCTAGTCTAACTAAGATGCGGCTGAGCTCCGATATTTTCCGTGAAGCGACTGACTTTGGACCTCCACAATCAAATTGGCGATTTATCGAAGTTCTGTACTTAGGTTAGTTGGACTTTTGAGGGCTCCAACTACCCGTAACGACTGCCATAGATGTTTGATGTTCATTTAGCATACTAGTTGTTTAAAATTTCATTACATAGATCATCAATTTCTTCGATTTGTTGTACTACAAATACAATATAATACAAATTATTTGAGCTTACCATCAGGCAGGGTGAAGTAAAATGGACGTATCCTAAAAAAAATATCTAGATATGTATTACATTTATTTGTTTTCATGTAACCTCTTGACTGTGTCGTGTTATCCGGTCATATTTTCCCTTGTTTAATGGCTCGTGTTATTTTCCTTCTCCTAGTAGTACAATGTATCACTGCTAAACATCGCCGGCGTATGTAAACATGTCTATAACTTTGTCCATGATATAAACTTTAAAGTAAATAATATATTTTATATGTTACTTAGATAACGATATTGTTTATGTGTTCGTATGATCAATACCTGTGGACAAAAATGTGTATACCTTTATATGGGTGTGAAACATTAATACTTCACTTTTTCTATTCTGGGTTGAAAAAAAATATCCACATGTGGAAGGGTTCATCATCATTCTTGCGTTTTGTATTCTGCGTTGAAAAATAAAAAATACATGTGTAATAAAAAAATACTTTACATACCAAAAAACAAAAACGAGCAAAACCAGTCGTATCAAAACGGCCATCATAGTTACCACTATAAGCGGTGTTCCAACCCGGGCCTCGTGCGCGATCGCGTTCACTACCACGACGCCACAGAGACTACAACTAATAGACAGCCTATTTTTAATTGACCGAACTATTATGACAAAACAAAATACGGAAACAATACACATCTAGTCATATTTTTTAATACCCTTGTAAATTTTCCTCCCATTTCCACGTTAACATTTTGAAGGCTCTTAGAGTACGTTATGAACAAGTTACAAGCTCCACAGAACCTTGTAAAATGACGTGCTTGAATAAGGATGCCATAAACTTGGGTTATATCAAGTCACACCTGTATCATGCAATAAATAGGGGCTTGAGGGCTTTTTATATAAACACCCTCAATTAATCTTGGAGCTTGGAGGGATTCATTACTCTTGCTAAGTAATTGTCTTATGCACGATTAAAACAATGAAAAAAAATTATATACATAAATTGTTGTTACTCCTTTTTTAAGGCTGTCATAATAGGATATAGTACGAGAACTAACAATTAGAGTATAACACACAGATAGACAATACTTATTTTTATTTTTTTTGTGCGAAGAATCACCACGGATACCTCCCACTGGAGCCGGTGGGTAGGTCATGTCGGACTCGAACCGACTAAAACGCACGCCGTCTTTGGTTCTTTAGTTGCCAGAGGTGAGTTAGTAGATAGACACTACACCTATGATGTGGGATCGTACCAAAACCTTTAGGGGTCCAAGCTTGCTTGGGTGTGACGGATGGGTCACCTTGGCAGAAGCAAGGCTTGGGGCCGGCGCAAGGCGTCCTTATACCCCGGGGCTAGACGGGGAAAATGTGTTCCCCACACCCGAAGGGGCCTGCCGGCGCGCGAGGGATATTTTGGAGACTGCTGAGGTGCGTTTTAGTAGGTCAAACTTCAACTATATTTGTTGATTACCTGATGATGCTCTGGCATAGATTTTTCTATAGAGGTTGAATCGACAGACGTTAATATTGCTCCCGTAAAAGTTAAGATAAGCCACATCAGGAGGACAAAGCGGCGAAGAGCGGACCAAGGCGTAGGCGAATCGCCATTTTGTAATAATATTTTTAGGTAGGCTTACACACTCATAGGCGATTGCGTGAACAAACAATACTAGTACAACAACATGCGTTATCAATAATGTATAACAATAAGTTCCACCAAGTGCCATCAATCAAGAGTATAAATAAGCAATACTATCTATAATATAATTTATACTGGGCCCAAAGTTAGAATTGTAGGTTTTACTTTGATAGACAGAAAGAACCCGGACATATGTAGTGAAAAAACAACACGCCTGTACGCATTAATTAATACAAAAAGTAGAAGGGATTAAATAAAAAAATGCTCATCGTAAAACCCGATAGGAATAATACTGTCAAAGATGTCTTCGTAACCACAAAAACTTAAAGAGTCCTAAGTGGCTTAGGGACTTTTAATGATGCGGACATTATGCTCCGTCAATCTGTCGAGAGCGTCTACTTTATACTGTGCAGAGTCATTCTAGAGATGAAAAAAGCATCCAACGTGATTTTTTTGCTACATTCTACCTTGTGAATGGAACTGTAACTACAAAGGGAAATTTCTGACCCTATATGTGATCCAACTGAGTATAAACATCTCAATTACAAATTACATTTTGAGACAAACGCATCAAACACCATAACTCATTCAAACAGAAATGAACGCCAGAATTAATTAACTAATTAAATAAAACATCGAATCCAATGGCGTGTGTACAAAATACATCCCTACGGATATTAATAGGAAACGGGTATAACCCTGTAATATTAAATTTCGTTGAACAATTGAATTCCGACCGTGGAGAGGCCTTTGAATTTTTCGCTTCATTTGTTTGTGTGACCAACTTTATTTGTTTTAGAAATGACGAGTTGAAGATTATTTGCTGATTTTAAAATTTCAAAAGTAATTTGTACGTAGTAGTAATATCAATTAGATAGTAGTAGAATCGTGACGGTCGGATTACCAGTCTACCCTTCTAGTTATAATAATTCTAAGTCAATCAAAGTCTGCTCGTAATTTACGCGGCATGATTTAAGAGGCCCTTAATCTTATCGTACGAGTATATTGGCTCATAGTAGCGTATATACTATGTCTTGCAATATCTTGTCTCAAGGTAATTGCAAGAATTTGATTTATGTTAGTATTCTTTTAGTGTAGCTAATCAAAATTCAGCGAAATTAAAAAGTTCAATTGTGTCCACTATTCTTACTCTTCAGCCAAGAAACTGAAACTTGCGAGAAAAAAGATATAAATTGCTTATGTTTATCAATTGTTTTGTGAAATTAAAGGCGTTTTCATTCTAATATTTCTACCATGAAGAGTCTCCTAATGAATTATTCTAATTAATCTCATACTCTCTTCATGCTCATCATCACAGAATGTTGTTCTGGATGAGCATGACGAGAGTCTCTATTACGTAGGTGAAACGGTGTTCGTTTTTCAAATCATCACATAACACTGCAAGTAGTGGAGGTTCTCCATCATATTCATGCTCTGAATCACTAATGTCCATTATACAACCACTCAAATTCAGAAGTCATTCCTTGAATACACCGTGTCTTAAACTCAATGGTTTTAAATTTAGTGGTATAATATTTTATCCATACAGTTGGCGGCACGCGACGCGAAATCTTCGCTACGGGTAAATGAGGCACGAATTCAGGCAGGTTTTAACGAGAACATAAGTATGGTTAAATGACATTAAGTTATCGGATATTCGCTTCAGAACATTTCATAGAAGTAATGATGTCGAACTTCACGTTGTTTGTGCACGCTGCACTTCATTTTAATACGATTCAATGCACTCTATAACTATTGTTATTTGGAGAAATGCTTTACTGGTCACATACTCTCATGAATATCCTTCGGGGTAGGCAGAGTTGAATTAACACCTTCACTTTACCAATCGCTATTTTTAGTCCTACGTAATAAGGGGTGAGTCTATTGCCGTATATCGGGTACTATTGTTGACTAGGATCATGCATCTGAGGCTGAGTCAGGGCTGTATATATATATAATTTAGATATCTGTATGGTGTTAAATAGCCCTATCCATTAGTCGTCTTGTACGGCATTGCATTATTATACCTACTACTATCTCAGAAACGACTTAAATAAAAACCATAATTAGGCAGGGTTCTAAAGTGCGTCCCGAGTGATTTTACTAAAAAAATACTGTTATTCAAAAACACTATTTATACAGTTAGGGAACCTATTTGTAAGTATTCAAATGTATAAGCCCGCTGCCGTCGCGGGATGAGGCCGTGTTGTAACGCTAAGCCCATCGTTTCAACAGATCGTTTTCATAATTTTGGACAAGACGTGAACGGCTCTTACGGAACGAAAAAAGAGATATGACACTATATCTTATTCCTAGGGATAAAACTACCATTAAGAACTTGGGTAACAAAGACCTTGAAAAAGTCTTCAAGTTTGCATGTAATTTTGAGCCATAATAAAAAGGACAAAATTATGCAATATTCTTTAGTACATTCTAGTTAAACACTACGCAAGACATTTTACTATTTCATTTTTTCAGATAGCTTTTTTTTACTACATAAGTGATAGACAAGCAAACGGCCCACCTGACGGAAAGCGGTTATCGTGACCTATGGGCGTTTGCAATACCAGGAGCGTCACACTCGTGCTGCCAAGACTGTAGAGAGGAGGGGAAGGGAGATGGAAGGATTCTGCACTCAGTTTTTTTTTTTTTTTTTTTTATCTATGGCACGTCAATTTGACTTCACCTCGCCTGATGTTAAGCTGAAGGCAAAGTCTCATGAAAGAGGGTCACCATTGCAAACACGTTCAGTGCTACAATGGTGGCGCTCAGCTTGACGGCCTCATCAGATGCTTTTTCACGCCCCGCTTAAAGGACCCGGGACTGTAGGAAGAAGGAAACACGTGCGCCGGCAAGGAATTCCAGGACTTAATGGTACGGCAGAGAAAAGATTCACCGAACCGCTTGGTTCTTGATGGAATATTCTGTACCGTCAGTGCAGAAAACATATACCATATCGTATACTATCACATGGCAGATCGGCAATTACCTATCGATTTTAAGGCTTACTCCTTTACCAAAACGTATTCTGGATTGTCACGGCTGGACTTCCAATGTGTACCATTTCTCCTGATCTTTCCTCTTTCGCATCCAGTCTATCCCTGCCACCCTTTTCAGATCAACAGTCCACCTAGCTGGGGGAGTCCTGCCTTCCCGCGATATTCTCTTCAGAGTTCGTCTGTTCTTACGACAGATCTGGCCCGTCCACTGCCACTTGAGCATACTTATTCTACGAGGTATGTCTGTGACTTTAGTTCTTTGTCGGATGACCTAATTGCGAATTTAATTGTTCAAAGAAAATACATTTTGTTTAAGCGGAGGTTTTACAAAGCGACTACAATATGGGGTTCTTCAAGAAGGGCATTAGAAGGTTTCTACAGGGAAGGCAGCACGTGTGTGACGCCTCTGGTGTTGCAAACGTCCATAGGCTACGGTGACCGTTTCCCATCAGGTAGCCGTGTGCTTGTCTGCCACCTAAGTGGTATAAAAAAAGTGGGCACCAAAACTATGCTAAGTTATGCTACCATAACAGTTGTTATTCAAGCCTATGCTAAGTAATTAACCTCTAGCAAATGTATTCAATACTTCTGCAGTAGTTTACTTGGCAATTGTTGCATAGTTGCATACTGCAAGTCATCGCGGGACATATTATCCAACGCTTAATGAATAGTGAACCGTACATTAACGTCATTAGCAACGAGGGGCAACAGTGAAACAGTTGAGGAACTCGAAATTGTATCTAGTTATAAGTTTAACGGATATAGTGCAAGAGTTGAGTGGAAGAGATTGTTGAAGAATAAATATAACGAAGTAGCTACAGAAGTTGAGGTTACTTGGTTGATAGAAGGTAAGGACTTTGAAAAGTAGTTATATTTATATCTTAGCAAGCATATCGACGGTCCCTACGTATATAAAGACATGTCAAAAACCGAGGTTTACAGGAGAGCGTAATTTATGTTCAAACCGCTCTAGAAATAATTCTATGTACAATCATAAATACTTTTTTTCTACAATGTTTTATTAGCTTTAGGAACTTTATAATGGCATTTATACATATTTCCTTTTCTTACATTTTCTTGGAAAAACTGATAGATGACTGTTTCTACGTTAAGATTAAAATCAAAGCATGTCAGACATGTCTATGATACCTTTTTATACGCAGGAAAGAAGAAAACAATGTCTAAAATAAAATTTAAATAAAATGTTTTATGAAAACATAGAATTATGTTATTGTTTTCAAACGGATAGGTTAAAATCGTCAGATCGCCACCCATGGATATAAAAAATACATCAATGGAGACATATCGCTTTATACGCGGTTTCATTCATTGTGGGTAGGACAATAGTTCTTGAAATGTAAACAAAGACATGTTCTAAGATAAAATTATCAGGATTGTTTTTTATTAACTAAACAAGGTTTATAATAATTGAAAATTATTTATTGTTAAGTAAAAATCTTCTTATCATCTAAATAATAAGTAGCTACTTGTAGCCTCATCGAGCTGTGTGTTGATAAGGTGCTCGAAAACCTTGCACAGTACTGAGGTGACGGCTATGGACCGATAGTTGGCTGGGTTTGAGCGATCTCCCTTCTTGGGAATCTACATTCCGTACATTCGCCTCTTTCCACGCCTACGACACTGTACCCGAATTGTAGGAGAGTCGGTATAGTCGCGTGAGCATTGGAGACAACTCCACTGCACATTTTTGAAGTGGTTCTGGTATACCATCCGGACCACTGGCTTTCCGGATATCGAGTGACTGCAGTACTGCTCGGACATCGCGTTGCCTGATACGGATATCAGGGATTGCGTGGTCACTATTGGGTAGAGTCGGTGACTGCATACCACAGTCGTCGATTCGGGAGTTGGTCGCAAAGAGATCAACCAGCAAATTTGGCCAGGGATCCATCAAAGTTACGCAGGGGGGGTGGGGGCAGCGAAGGCTGGCAGAAGTTAGCTTGCACGGCTTTGGCCAATCGCCAGGAGGCACGGCTGCCCGTGGGATGCGCCACTAGTTCTTGACCAACCCGTGCTATGCGCTGGGCATCCGCTCTGACGTAAGCCCTCTTGCAGACCCTAGTGGCTTTGTTGTACGCTGCCTTAAAGTACCCTATGTTGGAATCGTGCGTAGCGCGCGCCCTTACCCAAGCGAGATACGCAGACTGTTTATGATGAACAGCCTCTGCGCATTCGCGCCCGAACCAAGGGCGCCAGTGACATCAGTGTATGGGATATAGTACTCCATACCCAGGCTGATCTCACCGACGACAGCAGTTGCACTATCCGATGGGTCCTTTCGTTCAAAGCAGTGCTCAACCCACGGGATGGACGCAAAATAGTTACGCAGTCCATTCCAGTCCGCTGACGAGTAGTGCCAGAGACGCCGATTTCCCTGCACTGGTCGTGAGGGCGCTATGATAGGCACCTTGGAACAGACCAGACAATGATCGAAGTTGCCCAAAGCGGCTTGCACCGAAACATTGTACTGGTCTGGGTGGCTCGTCAGCTGAAGGTCTAGCAAAGAGGGTGTCGAATGCCCGACCCTCTTGGTATCCTAGTGACCTCGTGTACCAGTTGGGTCAGGCCATGAGCCAGAGCAAACGCGTGGGCGGCTCTTCCCGCATGGTCTGTTTTGGAGGAGCTCAACCAGATCTCGTGGTGGGCGTTAAAGTCCCCCAAAAATACCAATTCAGCGTTCGGAAACCGCTCCTGCGCATCATCTGCCGCCTGACTCAGATATTCAAAGAGTCGAGTTGTCTCGGCATCTCCAGTATGGGAACGGTAAAGGCACACATAGATTTGACTCGTACAGCCATGGTCTACGTAAAAGTAAAACACACACCAATAAATGTAAACTGCGTCAAAACATTAATTTATTTCACCACGCGATCGAACAAGACGTTAAGTCAAACATAACCGCGTTCATTCCGAGTGGCGCACATTTAAAACACCGCGTACAAAACTATATGTATAGATATCCGCATCTACGACACTTATTCGCTGTAATTGTAATACTTGTTCCCTTATACGATTTGTAAATGAAGTGAAATACATCATATTTAGAAAAAACAAAAATGTAGGTATGTGCATATGGACAATCTAAAGCGAATAAGCAATAAAAAAAAAAATGCTGTTTTCGACATGTCTTTATGTACGTAGGGGCCGTCGATATATGCCATTACATAAAGGTGTGTGTTTTTAGGAATATGATAATACTAGTCTATGCTCGCGGCTTTGTCGTCGTTTGTTCAAATCAGCGATCTAACTTAGATTCCGATCTGACCGAGACCTTTCAAATATTAACTAAGATTCGTTCATTTGTCTTTGCATCTGCCACCGACAAACATTTTTGTGTAAAGTAGCATTATTTTTAACACTGGCAAAACATGAATGGGTACTAAACCTTGTAGTCTGTGATACTAGACTCCAAAACATTAGTAATTTTTTCCAGGGTACCTATATAGGGTATCCGTTCATATTAAAAACGTGTAATGTTAAAATATAAGCTCACTAATGATATTTGGGGTTTACCCACAAATAAAGTAAGAAATGTAATTAAAAAAGCTCAATTGAAATCCAAGATTATTTCGAAGGTAAACAAGCTTGGAAATTAGTAGTTTACTCAACTGGCTACTCCAGCAAATTATTATATCTAGACTAACTAAATGTTTGTAAAAAGATAAAAAGATCCCTGTTGAGTTTCTTGCCGGAGTCTTCCTAACCCGAGCCGGGGTCATGTTTCGAACCATTTGCTATAAATTTTTTTTAAGTTTGACGTTTTAAAAGCGCAGTTTAATTGTCTGTCTATACAGAATAAATATTTTTTTAATTTAAATTTGAACATAACCAAACTATTTTTTATAATTATCTACAAAGTCACTTTATAATTATAATAACATAATATTATACATATCACAGGACGTCCAGCAAATACTAGAAACAAGGTACATATTTAACGATCATAATCATTTGCCGCCAGAGCATATAAGTCAGTATTACCTTTAAGGCGAACAAAATAGATGACACGATTACTGTTAATTCCCTATCAGTGATTGCTCAGATATCATTCAAAAAGTTCAATTTATTTTAAAACACCCCCAAGTTTGTAGAAAACGACGCCATTTCCTGACTTATCACCATTACTGAGCTAAGTGCAATTACTCGTGATAAGAGGCAGGGTGAAAATGTAAGCCTTCTTATCAAGCCTTTGTTCGAGAAGACGGGGCTGGCAGGAGAGTAGTCATTTCTTTTATTTGTTAACTACATTTTGAGTGTGATACATTTAGTATGGTGTGGAAAAATACTTTGTAATTTTATGGAAAAAAAATAAATGTGGCCTATGGACGTTTGAAATATCGGAGGCGTCAAACGAGTTGCCGACCCTATAAACCTTCTTGAAGAAATATGGAAGAGAGGGAGGGGGAGGAGAGATGAGGGTTAAGAAAGTTCCTGTGCCCCCAGCTAAGGAGACAAATTATTTTATCCACTGACTGTACAAAACCTCTCCAGTGAGTTTTCTCTCTATTCTCTACAAGGAATACAACACATGGTTCTTTCCCATGAATATGGTTATTTGCACTGGTCTGGTCGTGCATGGTACCTGTTGTTTCTAATTGGCAGTCGTTACGAGTAGGTATCGATTCTCGAAAAATATCGAAGTCCAGCCTAACCCATATTTAGACCTAAGGTGAAAACTTCAAAAGTACTGATATTAACGCTAGCTTAACAAACAAAAGTATATGGCTACTAAAAGTATATATTTATTAGCTATCGTATATTACACTTTTATGAAAATTTATGTGCGCACTAAAAGCAAATGAAACTGCAAAGAGCTGCCTGATTGTAGCATAAAACTGAGTTGAAAGAACGAGCCACGCAAATGAAACAAAAAATACAGACTGAATCAGTAATACAATAAACTTTAAGGCAAATTTGTTGATCGTTTGTTACTCAATAACACGAAAATGAAGCTATGGATTTAGTTAAAACTTTACACATAGGATAGGTAATTATAACAGGAGTCTAGGACTAGGTGTTTTTTCTGTAGGGTGATACTTGTCTGATTGATTAAAGCTATCAATCATCTAAACATCTTCACAAAAATTCACATCAAAGGTATGATTTCATAGCCGACCGCTAACCGCAGCAGATACAGCGTACCGTGATATAGATATGAGTATGATAATATTGTTTATTGTGTTAATTCATTGCGGCTTCTCAACAGTGCTGTTTATCCGTATCAAAGTTTAACAAGTAATGCACTACACGCCATCCGACCGCACATATTGTCGATAGAAAAAAGAGAATGTCAATTCCACAATGCACTCATTTGTCTGTAATTTATACATTTTCCTTTTTTCATATACTTTACTTGTTAAATTCGAAATGGGTAAACGGCCCCATTGAGTAGCAACATACAATAAAAAAATCTTAATTCATAATTCTTCATTGCACACACAAAGTACAAGGGGTAATACATAAAAAATTGCAAGAATCATGTACATACAAAGAGCTTAACTCAAAATGAGTTCTCTCCCAGCAAACCTGCGAGTATCAGGGGAGTAGGTATCGTAATGTGGGCGGTGTGAAGTGTACATTAAAGATAAAAAAAGCCATTACAGATCATAAAAACGTACCTGAACAGGTACATACATAATATATATAGACATATGCATACATAGGTACAAAGTATACATATATACATAGCTACACACAGACATACTAATATTTATATATCACACATATAGATAGACTTAAACCTAGATACATATATATAAATATATACAGACTACAATATTATTGTGATAGGAAATGATCCCTAGTTCTTCTTCTAAAGATGTCCAGAGAAATAATATTATCATAGTCTTTTTCACGGTATGTTGCCCATATCTGCTGCATGCGTTTGCAGTCTACGGAATCATACCTTTATATATACTACTACTCGTAGTACGAGTTTTGCCGACCGCACAAGAGTTTATTCAAATAGAATTCACAGCAAAAATAAACGTTACAATGAATCCAATAGTTTTTATCACTTCATTGTAAAGCGTGCGCTCCAAAATTGAGTTTCATTGGATTCAATTTCGGGACTTCATTGTGACAGAATGATACTGTTTTTTCAAATTTTATTTTCTAGGACGTTAATTTGACTTCACCTTGCCTGAAGGTTGGCTGAAGACAAAGTCTCAGGAAAGAGGGTCACTATTACAAACCGGTACAGCTGTGTTACTATTGTTTCATGCCCCGCTCAAAGGACCCGGGACTGTTGGATGAACGAAACACGTGCTGGTGAGAAATTTCAAGACTTAATGAACCGATTGTTGTTATAAAAAATGTTTGCCAACCAACCTGCTGTAAGTAGCAGCATTAAATTGACACTAGAACTAAAAACTAAATGAGTCGTTACAATATTTCAAATTAATATTATTCATATGTAAAAACATGATGTGATATCGTGCTGTAATATGTGATATGATTGCTTGTGGTTTTTATGGGCACCTGAAAACTGAGTCTCATACCTACGATCTCATATCATAGCTCGAGCCCCAAAGATCATAAGGGCACCATTATTCATGCACATCACAGTTATCTGTGATGCAGATACACCCAAAAGCAACAGTGCAACTACACATAAATGCATGAAAATATTTTCTCCAAAACTCTAAAAAACTAGTTTTCATTAGTGAATGTGGACCTTAAAAGTATTTGTCAAACTTTCCGCCCGTGCTTGAACCTATGGATGTGCGACTGTATAAGTTAGGTGAATTTAAGTTTGGTTATATGACCTACCATATTAAAATTACAACGTATGTAGTGAAAACGATTAAAATACATTTTAATTATGACTTGTGTACGTACGCAATTAACAGTATTCTTATAAGGGATTTCATAACAAAACACCAGCTTTTATCTATCCGTAGTAAGTATGTGTTCTAAGTGGCTCTTTCAGGGAGTAGGCTCCCCGCAGAGTCACTTTCAATGCACTTTATTTCATAATCAGGTGTTGTAACGACGTACAATTTATACGCCACGACCTTAAAAGATATAATTGATTTATATTTTTTACGGTAGTTCTGCTGCAAAGTAAGTCGCAATTAATGTGTTTGTAAGAACATAATACATAAGACAACACAGTATGTCTTTGAATATTGACACAGCGAGCTTTTTCAGGCAAAGGCGGTGGGAGAACGAGCCTGGCCACGGAGATAGTTGGAATATATTTAAATAATCGAGAACAGGCTGACTATTGAAGGTGAGGAACGATAAAATGACGCTGCCGACGATTTTATCTTCGAAATAAAAGATAAAAAATTAATCAAGGTGATGTAAAGGCGGTACTATTACTAAAATGTATAAAAATATCAAATAAAATGAGTAAATAAATCACTTACACATAAAAATGACATAGATACCGAGTTTAGTACATGGTCAAAGTACTAGCAACAGTGCAAGGCAATGGAAACAAGTTGAGAATCGCACATATTATAGTAGCGCTAAGGTGTGCCAAAACATTTTACATAAATGAGATATGCATTGTGCACAGTGTTACTAAAACCACAAACGACAGATTGCACAATCTGTTACATTCTTTAACTACATTTACCCGTCTGTAAGACGGTTTATATAATTATAAGATAATCCTGCCGTGTATCGAATATGTCAATATATACTTTCGGATGAAGAACAGCAGCTCTACTCCTTTGTCGCCTTCTACCATACCCATAGGTAGAGACGAGTTAGCTCTATTCTACTTTACCGACAACACCAATACATTACTCCTTTTTTTGGCTTAATGCCCTTTATAAAAAGTAAGTACAGAAGATTGTCTTTATGCAGCAAATGGACAATCATGATTTACACAGGACCTCTGCGTCTTATGTATTCAAGTCTATAATACTATCAGGTGGTAATTTCAATGCAGCATTTTAGGGCTTCAAGTTTGCATATTTATAGACATCGGAATTACTTTGAGTCGACCTCTAAGAGATTGCAGCGCCATTCACTCTGAGGCTCGCTACCGACTAGCTGCAGTACTCTGTATTTGAAAGCGAGGATACACGGCGCATACCTTTCGGACAATGTAAGGTTGCACCACAATGGATTAAGGCGAATTCGTTTTAAAATATACGAATATTTTAAAATATTCGGGCATGCGTTATGATAGATATTATAACCAGATAATATATTTGAGGATTATAAAAACCAGGGAAGTATATAAATAAAAGAACGTAGGTTACATAAACATTTGTTTACCTTTTTTTCAAAAGCAATATCCTCACGGATACCGCCCCCACCAAAGTCGGTGGAGATGATTATGTCGGACAAGAACCAATTAAAACGCACGCCATCTATAGGTCTTTGCTTACCGGAGGTGAGATTTTTCAAGACATATCTCTCGCCTGCTCAGACTCACAAGTTTTGTAAGGATATTATTCAATCGTGTGAATCGTTCTAAAACTGTGCCAAAGTATAGATGGCGTTGCGTTTCCATTTTGCATCGCATCTTCTTTGAAAGATAAAATTAATAAAGACGTCATTCGATAAATAACTAAAGTTATCGATATAATTCCCAGAATACGCAAGCCACAGTGGCAGTGAGGTGGCCACATCTGTCTAAGGACCGATGACTGCGGAAGCACACGAGTCCTAGAGTGGACAGCGCGAGAAGGTAGGACGCCTGAACTGATTCCTGGACTAGATGCGGAGTGTGGAGTTGGGAGCAATAGCGTGTGGTACTCATTCGGAGAGCTTCTAGCCGTGGAATGCATTGGTCTAAATTTATTGATTAATTTGTTAAAATGCTACCGATATAATTGGAGTTTACATGGTTAGCGAAACCAGTGAAATTAACGAGATCATATTATGGTAAATATAATAATTTATCTTTTGATTTCCTTGACGTTTCGCTAACCATAATATATCATGCAACGCGACAGTTTAAAAGTAAGTACCTACAGAAATGGGCAAGTAACTTGGCAAGAACCGTCAGATGCACAGAAGACGATTTTTGGGTCTCTTTTGCGGTAAAGCAGACATGTTTCAAAATAAATCGTGGCATTCTGGTAAATGAATAGGATAATGAAGAGCACTTTTTGTGCCTCTAAGTGTACAATGCGTGAACTTACTCCCACTACAACCTTGCCAAGTTAGATGCCGTGCACTGTACAATGAGTTTACACTCTCTTAGGTATCTGTAAAGTCATGCAGCATTCACCATAAGGTTTCTTCACCTGAATGGTCTAGAAACAAGCATGTTGTTACAAAGAGAATGTTCCTGTTTACAATGAGCAAATTCACATTATAAAACTGCAATACGACATTTCATGAAGTCATACCTAAGAATCGAGTGTCCTTACTAACGAGTGTATTTGATTTATACAGCCGCAAGTTCTGGCAGACGGCCAGCTCCTAACTGCGATCAGGCACGGGATTTAGCTATTAGAGAATACCAACACATTAGGCGAAATTTGGTTTCGGCTTAAATATATTGGTACTAGTACTAGCGAGGGAATCGCTTCTCCGACTTTCTTTCGATTAAGGATGTATTATTTGTTTGCTTTCTTTAATAAGTTTTCTTTATCTAGGTAAGTCTTGTTATTTCGTGGTGTATTGGATCTTGAACTGGTTTGAACCCTATTATATATATGCCCTAAAAACGCTCTGATGTTTTGAAGGTGCAGTTATGTGTGACTTTTGGTTGTACGGAGTAAAAGCATTTTAATAGCTATTAAAATGCTCATAGTTTTTATAAGTTCCGGGACTTCACGCGATATACTTTTTGAATAATAGATAAACTTATAAAAACTATGAGTAAACGCCGCGATAGTTTAAAAGTTATATTAAAATGCTTTTACCTTCTTGACTGTAGCTATAATTTTATAAAGTAATTTTCTTATTTAATATTTTTTTTAATTTGATTTTGATATAACGTTTATACCCAATAATACTCGTTAATATTACTGTTAAGTATTTTGAAAAGAACTTGAAAAAATGAAAACTCAAAATATTATTTCAGCAGTTTACCTTTAGTCCACTGCTAAAGAAAGGTCTTGATACAAAACTCCATCAACACCCTACAAGATTAAGCAATATTTGACAGTAACATTACGACTTTGGCTGTACTTGTATCGCAGAAACTAATAAACGAAGTGCGCACGGAGTTCTGGGAAGTATTTCGAGATCGTGTTCAGGTCTACGGCTGATGTGGTGCTTGGTACAAGAAACAGCGTTCAATCTATCTATAAGTTTTAGATGTAATACGCGGTCGATAACATAAGACATGGTATTACTATATGAGACGTTGTGCTATGTGGATACAATATCGCATTCCACAATTTTTGTAATAAGTTTTCTTCTATTTAGCAATGCGTTTGTGGAATGCACTGTCCGTGGAAATAACATGATCATACTTTTGCGGTTATCAATACTTTAGCTAAAGAATCTATCGTTTGAACTACCTTCGCACATATTGACTGCACCTCACCTGATGGTAAACATGGACATGGACGTGCAGTCCAAAGAATTATAGATCTCTTCGATAGAGTGGTGGTGCCTGCTTTACTTGACCTTAGACTAGAATGTTATTCTTCTTTAATAATATTATAATACAATTGACCATATTATATATTTCAGTGTAACCTTACTTAATCGTACTAATTTTATAATTTCACTTTTTAGTCTAGACTTATTCACATCTGTTGTTTCATTCCAAGGTTGTCTAGAAGTCATTGCCAGAAGCGCAAAGACTGCCTATTGAAATTATCACGTTATTAAGACATAAAAAGTTAAAACTTCCAGTATACACATTAAACTTATACTAGTATGATTTTAGATTGACATGGTCATTTACATATTCACTATTAAATAAAATACGGTTGGTCACAATAAGAACTAGCTCGGCGGTTGTCAGTACACTGATCATGGCGCTTGCAACAATTTCGAAATATCGGTTGCTCCATAAAACCCACAAACATGATAAATATCTCGTCATATAATAGAATAAACTCATACTTTTTATATCGGTTCGAGACTTATCCCGATTGACTATGAAACTTACTTTTGCCGATGCTTCTACTGCTACACATTGGCAGCAATAGTTCGGTGTTCTCTGACAAACGGACTACTGCAACTAAAAAGAGGCAGTAGCCCGGTCAACCGGACTAGAAACCGAACTACTGCGCCTAGAGGGGATTCAGAGTCTTTTGTTGTTTGACCTGTCTTATTTGTGTTAAAGACTTGAATGGCGTATGGCGTATGATGAATGAATTGACCGCGATAGCCTAGTGGTATGGGTAATGGACTGCTGAGAGAATTGACCGCGATAGCCTAGTGGAATGGGTAATGGACTGCTAAGACGATAGGTCTCGAGTTCGATCCCAGGTTTACCAGGGCACACACCAATGACTTTTCGATGCTTTTCGAAGGTATGTATGTATTTATCGCAGGTTTATAAGTGCCCGGTTAATGGCAATAGGCTCGTCATCTATTACATTGGGACCTAAACATAAACTGGCGAAATGTGGGTGCTAGCACCTCTGCCTACTCCTTCGGGGATAAAGGCGTGAGTTTATGAATTTATGAGAGACTTGAAGTCGTTACCAGGGGTGCTACAATCAATCACGATATGTCCCGAATCAATATAAAAAAAATATTGGATAGGTTAGGTTAAACACAGAAGAAGGCTTTCGTCTTTATTTAATCAGCCAAAAAAGGACCCCAAAAATAAAATTTTCTGGGTATTGTAACTTTAATATTTTGAACTTCCATCTTTAGAACAATATTCGTCAATATGAACTTCAGGAATTTGATATGGAACCTATTTCGAACATTAAGATAATTAGTTAAAATTAAATAATAGAAGTGCATTATTGTGCATAAACAAACATAACAATGCATTTCTATATGTCGGTATACCATAACCGTAGCAATGCTACACGTAATATCCACAATCAATGCTTTTTGCAGATAATAAAATCGAATGCTTCTAGTTGGTAATTACTATGAGGTAATAGAGAGAAGCACTGCGAAAAATTGAATTTTGCATTATTATTTTACACGATAATGCTCTTGGTGTATCCTAACCTTCACTTTATACAAGTAATGAACCTATTTTATATAATTACTCGTGGAGTATAAGTAATGTAATATCCATGTCTCTAGTTGCAGTTTTTGTATTCTAGAACCCTTAATAAGAGCTTTATTTAATTAGTGTTTTAATACCACCTAGGTGATGATACTAATACGATGGAGAGTAAACAAATGAAAAAAAAAACAAAAAAAAATGCTTTGCCGTAATTTTTGTTCATGCCAATAATGTTGTTTACTGTATGTGTGTGTGTATGTTTGAAGTACTTCCAGGGGCTTTCAGCTTCGGGAGTGTTCCCCTTACACCCTGTATGTATGTATACTTACTTAAGTTATATTAAAACATAAATCAAAAGCATAATCACACAACATAAACTGCCATTGTCATAAAAATGTCAAACCACCTTAAATTATAACGTCAAACCGCCTATATATTGCAAGAAACCACCACAAATTATCTAATACCTCACAGACAGAAGAAATTAGAAAGACATTAGCATGAGCCCTAGTTTACTTACGATAGGTGCCGACAAGTTGGCCGCTCGGACGGCAGTTAGACCGAGACTATTCCAGACTGATCTAATTTGCCAGCCAAATTGCCGTTACATCGGACACGCGTCCAAACAGTTTGCTATTTTATCGACTACGTTGACTAGATGAAGTTTATTGAAATGCGTTTAATTAAAGTTATTTACTAGTTAACCGCGTCTGGTTTTAGTGTCTATAATTTATTGTATGATCAATATATATATGGTTTTAGGTGACAATTCCAATGTTTGGAGTTTTAGTATTGATGAAGGAAAACATAAATAATCGTGTGAGAAATTCCCACGGATACCCCCCACTGGAGCCGGTTGGGTAGGTTATGTCGGACTCGAACCTACTAAAACGCACACCGTCTTTAAGTATTAGTTGCCGGAGAAGAGATAGTAGCCAACATAGGCATGACGGGGGATGTCACAAGGTGATTGATACGACTTTTCTTAATTCAGCAGAAAAACCTAACCCTTAAATAGAATAAAACCCAGGTAACTAAATATAGATAATTATTTTGATTTCATAATATAATATTCGATTGCAAATTGTCATTTTTCAATCGAACAAAAGAAATGAAAATGACTCAAGTTTTTTTATACCCCTTACCTGATGGAAAGTGGTTATCGTGGCCTATGGACGTTTGCAACACCAGGTCCGTCATATTCGTGCTAGTGACTATATAGAGAAGAAGGAGGAAGGGGAGAAGGATAAGAGAGTCTCTGTGCTGTCAGTGCAGAAGACAAAGATAGGTTTTTCGGTTTTCTCATTGACAACACAAAATCTCTCCAGTGAGCTCTGGCTACCCTACTTACCGCCGGAAACACAACACAAGATTATTATTAACGCGGTATTTTGTAGGGCAGGAGTACCTTCCCCAGTCGAACTGCTCAATTAGGACGGAAGATACCATCGTATCCTACCTTCGTCAAATGAATAGAATGGTTTGATAAAAAAACAAAAAAATTAATATTTATTTTCGTATTTTCCAGTTTTCCAACTATGTTCAAACTGTACACAATACATTGTTGATGTACAAATAAATCATGTCTCCTTTATTTCCAAAGATAAACACACTATTATATCTCACATACGTACCACATATATTGTTACCGGACGTAACATTCGTACCATGAAAAGAAAAATATGAATTCAGAGAACAGAATTTCTTTGCAAATATATCAGCTAAAATATCGGAAACCTGACTTCTTCGCCGGAGGCTAGGGTTATTGAATTCTGTACTGGCCGACAGTTTTAAAACGGAACGGTCTGAATACAGGTATTTGTGATAGAAGTACTTTAACGGTATGTGCCTGAAATATTTTATTTGGCCAATTGAAATATACTTGGAACTTTTATTAGAAGTGGTTTAGACTTAGACTTATGTTAGTCATACACGAACAAGTATAATTGCGCAAGTCTAAACTTGTGCACGTTAGTAAAATTTGCACAAGTATCTTTGTGCAATCTTTAATAATGTATTTGTGCAAGTCTAAATTTGCACAAGCATATTAGAAAAATATTGGAAACTTGCTAAGACTAATCATATTTCACTTAGTAATTGGTAAATTACGATAAGGAAAACCTTAATTTTTTTCGTGAATAATAAACTGGTACTATAAGTTGGCCATGTACTCATAACAGTATTAGTAAATACAAATTTTAAAGAGTTTAGTGTTCCTTTCAAAAAAAAAAATACTTCACTAATCTGCACGTGGACAAACCCTTAAAGCGGTATACACAAAGCGCTCTTCAGTCCGACATCCGGAGCCTATTAGGAAGCTTCCTGAGTCCTATCATTTACACGGAAATATAACATTTACTAGCTATCATATAAACGACACTGATATTTCTCTTAGCCCTAAAAGTGCGCCTACCGTCACGGGATATTAACGTTTAATTACGGTTTTATGAATGTTTACGCAACTTAAACCGTTGGTTATTACGGTTTTGGTTCCGCTAATAATTTTAGCGAAGCTTTCGCGATTCATTCTAATTTTAATATTCGTTTTATTTTCAACGAGAATTTTAATTATAACAAATGTACTTTTAATCTTGAAATTTTTTGAGAAATTTAAAGAGATATAATATTTTGTGGTAACTTACTACGAGTACTTACACTGTTCTTTGGACATAAAACTCACTGCAAATTAGTACACCCACTGATTGCCGGAAAAGTCGCTAAAGTACAGTAGTCGCTTCCATAGAAGCCGCTTAAGTCAAATTTAATAGAGAAGGAGCAGATGATGTTGATTGTACTCTCGAGTTAAAATAAGAAAATTGAATGTTCAGACGAGACTAGACGAAGAATCTGCGATCAATGTCTTACAGAGAGAATGCTTTGACCACTGATCTGCGTCTAAAGCTTCGAAATTTTCCTTTACATTATAGGAGTGACGTTGGAGCCATCTATCGACAAAATAGACGTAGATTAAAATAATTGTATTTGATTTAGGCCACTCACCCTCATTTCTATGTCGTTTTTCTATTCTCATAGCTTAGCTCCTAAGAATCCTAACGTACTGGTTGCCTTACCCCTTCCCCAATAAAATTAACAACCAATCAAGAATTTTTCAAACTCAACCGGTGGTTTGAGAGATTAATTCGTTTACACATATAAATAAACTCTACAGCTTCATATAAGTATTCTATAGGTAATACGAAGTTCATCTTTGTATTAGTACCTAGTTAGCCATATTTATTTATTTTGTTCACATACATTATTTTATTGTTATCGGTATTTTTGTTCTGCAATTTTAATATTTGAAGATATGGGATCCCATTAAACTCGGTTGCAAAGTAATAAGAAAGTTGAAACAATCGAAAACGTATTGTCACGTCTGGAGACGTACTAATGGGCTTATGTAGCATTGAACAAATGTTATTATTTTGCTATCAAACTCGTATAACAACAGCAATTGCTCTGTCAACCATTATTTTTGACGCTCAAATGTTTGCAAATGGCGTTTTGTCTGTTGAACAAGATTGTAAAACATTCAGCTTCGTAATCGGTTTAAACATTCATTCTAATATCATAAATGCGAAAGTAACTCTGTTATGTTTTCACACCTAAATAACTAAATCGATTTGGTGAAACATAGTACACAGGCTGGGATAGGTTATAGACTATATTCTGTCACGATACGTGGACTTGGCACGTGAAGGAAACTCTGGGAAGCAAAACTTAATAGTATTATAGTATTTTAGTGTGCGATTTTTTTAACAAATTTTATCTGGTAGATAGATTTGGGACTCTTTTGTCCGCACCTAGCCTCCCTTTTTGGGCCGTTGTGCTTGCTTTTTGTCTGATAATAATGTTGTTTCTATGCACACGCAAGCATTCTCACACCACATGAACACAAATTCTCTTCTTCTTCTTCGAGTTAATGACCATTTTATACTGCTATTACACCGTGTCCTTGCGACACTGCCTCCGCAGTCGACTTGCTCAGATCCTCATTGTTCTGGTATTGGGGCACGATAGGAGATAAGCCATTGTTTGTACGAGTGCAACACCAACAACCACCATAGCCCCACTTCACTCGGTTTGCTTCAGTATCCAAACTGGGACCTTAATTGATTAAGGGATATGGCCCAGTCATCCACCGCAGTTCGTACCCGGGTGGTTTTCAGCGGGTTGAATGTGGTTTGAAGAATGAATAGAACTAAAGGCCGCGTGCATTCGAAAACAACTATTATAGTTATATATGGTTGTTTTTAGGAGATTATCACGTAACGACAAAGCCACCGTGTTGTACCTGGGTAGACTTGGTGGGCCAGAAAGGAATACAAAACATATGCCAGGTGAATTTTTGCGTTGAGATCTGGTCCGTCTAGTGGATTGTGTTTCATGACATTTAAAAGATTGACGTCATACTTTATTAGATTTCTTCAAAACTTATACTTTTGACGTTTATTTTATTAAATAAACTATCTTGACTAGACAGTCCCAATTATATTTTTACGACTTTTTTCTGCGCGTAGACGGACATTTATGTAGTTATTGTATCCATTTTTCAATATAAAATTTTACGATTTTAGATTCATTAATGACTTAAATGAAATTCAAGAACCAAATTTATTAAATTGAAACGTAAACGGTTTGATTAACTTCATCCCGTTTCAAGTGAAAAATAATATTTCTTAGTAAATTTGAAATACAATAGAGAATAAATTGTAGAAAGCCATGTATTTCAAATGATTGAATGATAAAAATGTATTTTCAACTCTGGTAACTGATTGATGGAATATAAGTTACATGTAAGTTTTAGTTAATACTTATCATTTATGATAAGCTACTAGGTAGTAGCAATTACCTAATTATAACTTATTGGTGCTGCTTTAAACTTCTAGACAAAGTGACAATCAATATTAGCGATAACTGTAATAGAATCGGTCAAAAATGTGTTTCAATTCAATTCAATTAGCACATTGCAGTACACTGCTAGATATAGGCCTATGTGGCGTGGTTTTGGTGTACTGTTTCCACGCTAACCAGACAGGTATAGGGTTTTATTTCACGTTTTCCTTCATCCGTGTATTATGTTAGTCTATCGACATCTATTGGATGAGATGGGGTGGTGTATTCTTTCTCCGATACCACACAGAAATATATGTGACAGACATAAAACTGATGAGACCGTCAAGCTGAGTGCAACCATTGTTACACTTTACGGGTTTGTAATGGTGACCCTCTTTTCTGAGACTTTGCCTTGAGCTTACCATCAGGCGGGGTGTAGTCAAATTGACGTGTCCTAAATAAATAAAAAAGACTTTTTATTACATATTACAATATATATTATTTATATCAAATAATATAAAGATTTTATTCAAGTTTATTTTACGATTGAAAGTCATAATAACGGTCATGTCAATGCTTCTTTTGATCCGGTAGATCAAGTCACTAAAGTAGTACACAAGGTGATTAACTTTAATTAAATTTAAGTAATTGTAGCAGTGGCGCACATTAGGAGAGGCCTATGTCCAGCAGTGGACTGCGATAGGCTGATTGATGATGATGATGATGAAACGTAGTATAGTAATTTCAATCAGCACCTCTGACTACCAAACTACCATTAACTACATCAGCTATCAACTGCTTAATACTACCATTTGAAACGAGCGGCGATCTCATTGGACGCCGTTTTCCTTGAGCCGCTTAATTAAAAGCGAGCGGTGGGCGCATTTCTCTAAATTGATGCTTTAAAACTTGCGATTTGCATTCATTTTTTACAAGGACTTTGAAGACTTTTTAAAGGATGTATTCGTAGAATGAAAAAATGAGCTTACAAAGAAGGCGAGAGCCGCGTGTCATGAATGAATTTGTTTTATCTTGTGTATCCTTGGAAAGATATGCAGATATATGTTAATACCCACCTACATATTTTAGTAAATAAGTGCGTTTTTGTTTAATCGAGAGTGGGACTTATGGCTTTTAACTGGGCTAAGTTTCGAACGCGACGTTTTAGGTTCGAATACTATTAATATAATAAAATTAGCTTAGCTAACGGAGAAGTAACGGACAAATTAGTTCGTATTGCAACCAGAACCGACGGCTTAACGTGCTCTCCGAGGCTCGACCAGTCCAATGCGAATAGCCATATTCATACGCACTGAGTGAGGATTAAACCCGCGCCTCCTGCGTACTGTCGCGTTTACTGCCGCCACATCACAGAGGCTCATTAGCTCTTCAGTTTGGCTCCTAAAACTCCTTCAAATATTATAAGCATACACCAATGTTTCAGACGAAAGTGCCAAAACGAAAAGTCATGTATGCGAACCGGTAAAACTTTATAGGAAAATTAATTAAGTACTGTCGTTATTTTAAGGGAAACGTTTAGTTTAAAATTTACCTTATTTGGCAGTCGCTTTAGTATTAGGTACCTATGCAATAAATATGTTTTACTCACAACCACCCTAACGACTCATCATCCACAGTCAATATTTGACCATGAAAAAAGTGTTTGCAGTCATATAAATCCTGTATTATTTTATGACAGGGACCAGTGTGGTATTTTGCAACTCATTACCAGGAAAAAGTATCGTAGGTATAATATGTTAATTAGGGTCACCATTACAAACACGTACAGTGTTACAATGGTGGCGCTTAGCCCAACGGCCTCATCAGATCAAACCTCTCTAGTGAGCCCTAAATTTTGTTAAACGGTCACAATTTTATTAAAACATCAGGCTTTAAATTTGGTCCTGACAAAAATTTCAAAACCGTTTTCCCCGTTCTGGTAATCAAAGCCACGATCTCAAGATCGCACTTAAAACAAGCAGAAACTTATACCTCTGGTTCAAAGACGGCTTAAGTCTTAACTAGTTGGTAACTTTTTACGTCTTATTTCTTTTAAACATTGTAATTAGCAGAGAAATACTGTTAAAACAACCGGCAAATCTTTAAGGACAACTTTCCAACTAAGTTCAAGTCAAGGATTAACTTTTTGCCCAGACAGCTATGGAAGGGTTGACTTTTGCGCGTTTGTTGTCATTCTTGTATTTATTGTTTGTTGTTTTGCGCATAATTCTATATATTAGATGATAAATGGTTGTCTGTAAGAGAGTACCACAGAGCAATAAAGTCACCAATTGTTCATAGTTCATAAGCAGTAGCCCAATGGTATGGGTATTGGACTGTTGAGACGGGGTCTCGCGTTCGATCCCAGGTTTTAACATGGCACACACCAATGACTTTTCGATGCTAATCGAAGTTTTATGTGTATTTATCGCAGGTTTATAAGTGCCCAGTTATTAATCTTGCCACACGCTCGGCTAACAAGCCTGCCTTCAGCTCACCAACAGGTAAAGTCAAATTGACGTGTCCTAAATAAAAAAAAACTTTTTCTGTATTTCATTCCCTTGTGGTGAGGTTGCCTGGAAGAGATCGCCTTTGGCGATAAGGCCGCCCATTGTAGGTACATGCAACTTTACGCTTATTACCGCTGCTACCTTTATTCTATCTATCATTCTGCTGGTGAGAATTAATTATTCACTTAAAAGAAATTCTTCACATTGTTAAATGTTTCAGGTTTTAGGTTTTATTCTATCTATCATTCTGCTGGTGAGAATTAATTATTCACTTAAAAGAAATTCTTCACATTGTTAAATGTTTCAGGTTTTAGGTTTTATTCTATCTATCATTCTGCTGGTGAGAATTAATTATTCACTTAAAAGAAATTCTTCACATTGATAAATGTTTCAGGTGTTAGGTTTTACAGGGTTATACTTTCTAAGAGTCCAAAGTCCTAAGAGTTCACATAGGGTCCCTTGTGGTAATCGATTCGTTCTATTTTTTGTCGTCGACCGCTTCAACCGATCTCTCAGGAAGAGATGACATGTAGTGGGTGTTAAATAAAATCTAAAATGATTGATAATAGAGTCCACTCTGCTGTGCTGCTAAAGTGGCAGCCTAAATAGCAAAAACGACGTATGCAAGCCATAAGGCCAAATTAAAATTCGCATTTTGTTCTATCTGCACGAAAGTATAAATTTACGAGTAATTGTCTTCAAGAATACAACAAAATACAATACAATGAAATGAATTAAAAACCGCGGTAGCCTAGTAGTATAGGTACTGGACTGCTGAAACGAGGTTTCCGGTTCGATCCCAAGTTTTACCATATACGATAAATACACACCAATGACTTTTCAATGCTCTTCGAAGTTATGTGTGTATTTATCGCAGGTTTATATTGACCGATTACTGGCAATAGGCTCGCCCACCTATTACATTGGGGCTTAATCATAAACTGGCGAAATGTGAACGCTAGCACCTCTGCTTACCCCTTCGGGGATATAGGTGTGAGTTCATGTTATGTTATAAATGAAATACATACATTCAAAAATATGCTCACGCCTATTATCCTACGGAGCAGGCAGAGGTTAATCAACACTCCCACAAAATTTACAATGGTACAAATGAAAAATGTGACATGATCAAATTAAGCAATGAAGTTAACCACGAAGTCTTTCGGAAGCAGCTGGTCTGAAAGAAACAAAGTTTACCCGTATACACGGTTCATATAACTTCATACAAATTATACTATTGTTGGAACAAGTTACATTAAAAAAGACAGCAGAGGGTGTCTGAATACAGTACAAGCCGAGTCTGACGCTTCGCATTAGATTTAAAAACTACGAGTAACTTCTAAAGAACTCTCAGATGTCTTTAGTTTGTAGATTTATGTACCAATTAGTGCTAACTTTCCGAGGATATTTGATGAAGAAAAGTGGCAACATTCTCGTTTGGTAATATACTGTTCATTTAAAATGTAGAGAACATAATTTTCAAGTGTAAAATTACTTTTTCGGCCAGGGCTTTTTATATACCCCATCAGGTGCACGCGGTCCACCTGATGGAAAGTGGGTACTCAGTAAAACTCAGTAAAAACATACTTTTAAGAAAATAAATTATATTTCTGTGAATTTTGGGGGTTTTTAAAGAAAATCCTAAGTTATGGGGGTATACTTTTGGGGAGAATTCTAAACAGTCATCTGGCAACACTGATTATAGTTCATAACACGATTATTACACCTTTTATTTGCTACATATTGTATTATTAATCCCCTACTATGAGATGTCCTAGTTACACGAACCATTGCAGCCAAGTCACCTGCTTGTCGTTCGAAGTAACTTGCTGTAATTATCAAGAGAACTTGTGAGTGTTAACGGCGCTGTAAGTAAGTGCAACTTGTGCTCCTCGAGGCACTTCGGGCTATGTTGTGCGAACTTAGACAGCTTTAGGACTCTGTACGTAGATTTAGTATACATCCTTTTCATTAACTGACTTCCAAAAATTAGGTTTTTTTCATTTCAGGTGAATATTTGGTAATATTTATTATGGTAGTTTTAATAATGAAATTAATGAAGAGCTGAGGTAAGTTACGTGGATATTATAGGTATTGCTAGGGATAATTGAAATACCACAGTTTGGAATCACCAATATAATGGATATAATACAATAGCAATAGCAAATATCATCTTAAATAATAAATAACAACTGTTAGTAGTATGAGCTGAACTGAGCAGCTCCCACTCCTCAACTTACTAGTTCAGTGCGTCCTGTGAATCGTGCTGACTCACATTATTCTTACTATGGTAGAGGTCGTGATTTCCTAATTTATAACATTATTAATTATACTTTATACTTCCTTGTAGAAATCACGTAGCTGCCTGCCATAATAGGTATACCATGTTCGTATGGAAGTACCTACGGATACCATCGTCATTGACCGTCAGGGGATAACCACCCCTCGTTCTACAAAATTTAAAATTTGCATTCAGATATATCATTGCAGGCAATATGTTTTTCACTTATGAAAGTATGTCTGTTTACTATTTCTAAAGCGAACACAAACCAAGAGTAGTCCAGACAGAGTAGAATTTTGGCCACCCCATCTCTTGCCATGCGGTGTTGTACAAAGCGAATACAACCCAGATGAACCTATATGGATAGTCTAGGTATATCATCACACATTTTAAATATATCCAGTACCCCTTACAGAACCGCCGGGATATTCTCCACAACACATTAAGCCCGCCGCACGCACTGCGACATTAATCTTTGTCAGCTAGCAGCCGCTAATTAGTCTCAAATTTATAACGCATAATGAGTTCAGCTTGGTGCTTGCAGCCCAAAACGGGCGGTACTTGTAATCTGATGTACGTGCTGGGACAGAGTAGGTATTGTTGTGCCTATAGGCTTAAGAATGATAAGTTTTTAACAAAGATTTAGAGTTTTTTAAAGTCAGAGTCAAGATTTAATGTCATTCAGGACGTCATTTATCCTGAATGACATTAAATCCGCCAGGAGTCATTTTTAAGAGGAGTGCTTGGACTAACTAATCTACCAGGGGCTCTAGACAAAATGACATTCTATTCGCGAATACACCAGTGAAGTCACTCAGTTAAAGTATGGGATTGACATAAATCTGTAAAATGTATACAAAATTAAAAAAAAAATTGAATCTTTTTGACTCAAAATATTTTATTTCACATAGTTTTATTATTAAAATAACCGCAATGTCAAGTAATAGGTACTTTAGTAGTAAATTGAAAACGATTCGAATCAAATCAAATCAAATTCGATCAATAGAATGTCACTTTGTCTAGACGTCCAGGCCACATATGAAGCATTCGAAATTTTACGTCATGTTTTTGCGATGATGACGATTTTTTTGCGATTACCTTTGCGATGTGGCGTGTGAACACGACTGCTAAACAGGAGTTGTGGGTTTGATTTCCTCTCGGTGGAAATATTTGTTTGCATGAATATGAATATTTGCATTCATCTGTGTTTCTGTGTATAACGTTATACTCAGAAAAACAGATTAAAAAAGAGTGTAAATATATGTTTATCTGCATTCTAGAATCCATAAGGCAAGCGAGTTAAACTATGCTTACCACGGGTCAATGAAGCGTTTTATAGAATATTTATTTAAAAGATTCTTTTTATAATATCACGTCTATATCCCCGAAGGGGTAGGCAGAGGTGCTAGCACCCACATTTCGCCAGTTTTTATATTTTGGTACCAATGTAATAGGTGGCGAGCCTATTACATGGCCCATACCGGGCACTTATAAACCTGCGATAAATACACACATAACTTCGAAAAGCATCGCAGTGATTGGCGTGTGCCATTATAAACCTGGGATCGAACCCGAGACCTCGTCTCAGCAGTCCATTACCCATACCACTAGGCTACCGCGGTTCTTTAAAAGAAATGCCTTTCACTTTTATTATTTTGATACAAATAAGACATCGCATGGTATTTATAGCATACGACTGCCCATATCCTGAATTCGTATACCACTCGGTGTAAATATGATCTCATCCTTATATTATAACTTTTTAATGCAAGTCCCAAAGAGCAAGCCAGACATCGTAAAGAATAGTAAGAACTAATGGGGTAACTCACGAGGACATGGAAGCCTGGTGAAGTAGACAAGATTAAGTGGGAACACCGGTACTGACGGTGGCAGGACTGTAAGCTATACACGCCAGGTAAAGTATAGTTTTGCTGCACCTTTCAGGAAAGTTTTCAAGTAGTTCAAGTATTGCGACTTATCTCCGTCATGTGCATTTCTTACCTAACAGTAATAAGACATTGTCAGCTATGAAAATCAGCGTGTAATAAAAAAATAGCATTCAAATTGAGAACATCCTACGTTTTGGAAGTCAGTTAAAAATTAAAAAGTATTTACTTCTAAATTTAAATCCAAGTTAAATATATGTACTACTGCCGTATGGAAGTTAAAAATGTATAATAATTCAATAGTTATAGGTTTATATAGTATTGTAATCCTTGTTTATTTAGAAATCGATATTAATTATTTTGAGTTTATTCTAGGCCTGTCAATAGTGATTTGAAAATATTTTTTGTTTCTTATACAATTGTCTATGAGTCTGTAAGCCTTCGTGTAAAAAAAATAGTCACAAAAGTCTGTAAAGTTATGACACGTTATGATGGATGTTTTGACACGACTGGTTTTGATCGTTTTATCTTTTTTGCCATGTGAAAATCAATTTCTTGTGTACCAGTCTCGCCATTATTTTTCTTTAATTATTCGTCTTACAGTTCGTTGTCCAATTTCAGTCGTGTTAAAGCGGCCAGTATGTTTGTATATAGTATAGTAATGATATTATGGTCTTATTTTAAGTAAAAAAGATTTGGAAGGGCTTTACTATATATGTCCACGATATGAGGGTCGGGAGGGGGTGGGGAGGGGGGAGGGGGGGGTGTAGAACCTCCCCTATGAAGGAAAAATTGCGGACGCCCCCCCTTTTTGAGATACGAGTTTTTTATATTCTAACCTAACTTCCGCATTTTCTCGTATTGACATCGATTTAAATATCGCAAAGGGGTACCGAATAAAGTAAAGGGGTTAAAAATATTGACTCACCTAAAGTTCATCATAAAATACGACTGATTTACGGTTATGTTTATGACCTTTTTCGTTTTCGATTCGTTTCTGGCACTTCGCCGGCCGCTACCGCGGCACGCTCGCTTCGCTCGCTCGGCTCGTGCGTTGTGTGGTCACAATTCTAACCTAACCTAAACCAAGAACTATAAATATGACCGATTCGTTTCTGGAACTTGGCTGAATGACCGCAGATTTACGTTTAGTTTCACTCAATAATAGGCGGTAAAAGTCGGTAAATTATTATAAGTATAAATTTAATAGCATTCAGTTCAATCAGCGAAATATACGTATTTAACATAATAATATGATGGATAATATAACTTAGTCAATAAATATACGTATTTATTTAATTATTTAAGGAAGTAAAACATTTTGGTGCGCTTACCTTTGATAAAACGAAACGTTTAATGATGAGACGAAATGTCAAAAGCATTGAAAGTATGTGTTCTGTTGTCAAAAGTGATAAAATATTGGTACATTTTTACGATTTTGATTATGTTTTTTCTCGTTAACGATTGATCTCCGTAACTTGAAACTTTATTGTGGAAGCTTCTATTAATAATAGCTTAGTGTAAAAAAACTATGGACTGTGAACTCGTGGACCTATATAAGAAAGCTTAGCCAAAGATTTCACTTAGGTGAATCATAATGAACATTAACATTACTAGCGTAAATAGACTCACAAATAGTAGTGTGATAAACGGCTTTATTCTCACAACGCTTAATAAGCTTAAGCTTGTGTTTGTAAGCAGACTTAAAAAAGTGCTTTTCACTTAAAACGCTTTTTTAATAAGTCGTCTATAAACGTACGTAAATTGGACATGTTTTGTTATTTTACTTAACAAATAATTGTGTACCTAACTATTTTGCTATCACTTCTATACTAATATAATTATAATGGTAAATTAGTCGTTGGAACATTGGAGATATTTTACATTAACGATTTTGAACACAGACATTGTTATCAGTCTCTATTGCACTTATTATACCTATCTACTATAGGTATTCACAATTAAAATTATATACACTGAACACTCATTATACAATAAGTTTATAAACTACTAAAATGGATACCTAATTAAAATACGAAACTTGCATTCGAACTCGAAAACTCGCGAAATAGGTAGTTAACGTCATGAACGATCGCTTTAAGCCGACAGCGAAACGCGTACTAAAAAAGCATAAAACAAATAAAGCTTAAAAAGCATCACAACACAACGAAAATTTATACGACTTGAAGTAATGTAGTCTTAGACACGTTTAAATCTATATTGTCAAATTATATTCAATTTAACCGCATAATCATGTTGACAAAATTTTATATTTTCGACTTTATTTTCGACCCTTATAGTCTATTTTCCGACGCGCGCCAGTGCAATGCGACGCGGTCGGCGACAGTAGGTACATCATAACAAACCTGTGCACAGTGCGCACCTAGAAACAAGCGTGCCATCCGTTTCGTTTAAACCAAATAAGCTTATGCTTGTAAACGTACTTAAACGCTTGTAGCAATAAGCTCAGACTTTTCGTTGTGTTGTGTTTAAACGGCCACTACTACTCACAAACTGTTTCATTACCGCGTTACCGAATTTAAAATATCAGTGACAGTGACTTGTGACTTTTAGTGTAGAGAAATTGACGTCACAGCAATATCTGTTTCTGTCAAAGTTGATAATAGTTTTTTTAAACCTTTTCACGGTACGTATATTCTGTTACTTTCTCACGCCTAGGTTTTGTTTAAAGGATAATTTTATTTATGAAATGTAACGTAACTTTTTATAACGTATTCACCAGCTTACTACCTTAGTAAGGAAGCCTGAAAAAGGTTTAAGTTCAAAAAATCATTTAGAACTCACCGGGCACTTATAAACCTGCTATAAATACACACACATAACTTCCAAAAAGCATCGAAAAGTCATTAGTGTGTGCCATAGTAAACCTGGGATCGAACTCGAGACCTCAGGAGTCGATTACCCATACCACTAGGCTCTGTAGCTGTATGGGTTCAATCATTTAATCATTTAACTCGGTTCAATCATTTAGAAAACCACCTAATTTTTCATAACAATACTAAACAAACATACTTTTTAGAAGTTGTTATTTGCGCGACAAGCAGTTTGATTCAAAACCATTCCATTATCTAGAGGACAATAATAGTCAAACATGAGGTCTGTTACACCAAGTAAAATCTCATAACAGTTCCAATTGTCTTAAACACAAGGCGATACGCTCCACGGTTTGGTTAGGCAAACGTTGGTTATTAGGTTAAGTGACATTTCCACGACCAGTAATTAGATGGTACCCTAATCTTATGGAAATTAAATGAACAAGTAGGTTAACGGGAAATAATTATGACCAGGTTTATAAACAGAGTCTTGAGTTTTTGGTAGGTGCGCCAAATAATCTGATTTTGCGCGGACGTATCTGATTTTAAAGATGTTGGATTTTTTCTTTTAGCACTTTTTTGGTAAATTAAAATTATGGAAATCGTGTAAACGTCACATAAAGCTTAGTAAACATGATGACGATACAATTCAAAAGTAATTGTTTGTCTGTACTTCTTTTCCGCTGTCCCCAAAGACTGCCCCCATGTTTACAAATATAACAGGTTTTATCCTTTAATTATTACTGGTACTACTAGTTTTTATAGATATCCGAACATTTACCATATAATTTTCTATACAAAACATAACATAACATAACATAAACTCGTGCCTATATTTCCGAAGGTGGGGCCAGGCCCCAGAGGTTGCATGCACCCACATTTCGCCAGTTTATATTTAGGTCCCAATGTAAAAGGTGGCGGCGAGCCTATTGCCTTAACCGGGCACTTTATAGAAAGTAACAGTAAAGTAAAAGTAAAGTAAAGGCACTTCATAATTTATACATCTCAGCAACTTCCACATTTATGACATTGTTGTAAATATTACATACTTTTGTGTTACATACTAAACTAAGCGTATTCCACTAGTGTAATGGTCATCCTAACCTTAGCTGCCTAGTTTGGTTTTAATAGGTATTAAATGGACGGTACCAAATAGTGTTGTTTCGGTACTGTTTAAGTGCTACGCGTTTGTTTATTCCGGAGAACGGATTCTCGGAGGCATTGCGTTATGAATGTTGATTTTCTAATTAAAGTAATTGGGGAGTTGCTTGCGTTTAATTGGCAGAAATTATTCTGAGGCGATTGAGTATTTTGTTTAGGTATTTTCAGGTCTATTGTCTTTTTTGTGTTGTCTGTGTAAGAAACTGGTCGCGGGTTGAAATCCCGTCTGGAGATTCACTTTTTCCAATTTCAAACTTTTATTATTCATTCGATGGATATGTCCGGTCGTAAACGTTCCATTTTCGAAAACGGGATTCGTTTTCTTACTTGTTCTTTCCATAATTTGGTTTAGTTTGACTTTTACTGAAACAACTTCTGTTTGATCTATCAACTTCAAGAGAAAAGCCCACAACAGAGCAGACCAGCTCATGCAAGTGAAGATGTATAGAATGTTTGAAAGATTTGTGAGTCAAAGATACTTATTACTTCTTTTTCTATCCATTTTCTCGGTAATACAAATTTAGATATCGTTAGCCAAACGTTTTTAATACACGGAAATAATTTACCGTCTGCATTCATATCGGTTTTTTTCCGTGGTCCGGTTCGGTGGTCCGGTTGATCGGACCACGGGTAATCATTTTTGCTGTACAATGCGTCGACCAGTCTAATTATGAAGTAGCTAAGAATACCAAAATACCGCGTTTAATACTGACCTTGTGTTGTGTTTCCAGCGGTGAGTAGAGTAGCCAGAACTCACTGGTGAGACTTGTGCAGGTGGCAATACCATTTTTTTTCCTGCACTAACGGCACAGAAGTTCCCTTAACCTTCAGCCTCCTCCTCCTAACCACTTATTCAAGAAGCATTAGAAGGATTCTATAGGGTCAACGGCATGAATGTAGCGCCCCTTGTGTTGTCTGCCACCTAAACGGTATAAAAAACAGTATAAAAATATGCCGAAAATACAAAAGTCATCTTCACAAAAGCTTTCAGTAAAAAGCTTAATAAAAACTCGTCACGTTTACAAAGCGGCTGTTATTGACGATTGAACTGATAACAAAAGCGAATAGGCGTTTTTAATTAATTCCCTTTAGCGACCTTCACGCGTGTCCATTTGGCTGACGTCGATTGATCGTCGGATGATTGATGATCCAATAACGTGAAAAGTTAAGCTGGCTATGTTTTGTGTGTATAACCTTCATAAATAACTGTCACAACGGGGTTGCATAAGTTGTGTAATCTTATGCTAAGAAGCAAATAATGTTAATTGTGGTATTTAAAAAAAATGCCGATTTAAAAAAAACAGTAGGTACTTGTATAAATGTAACCGGATTATTTTCCAATCGCTAATAAACGTACTGCCCATGACAAAGAGCCCATTTGACAGCAATAGGCTCGCCTTCTATGATCATCGCCATATATGTTGACGAAATGTGGACCAGAAAGGGAAAATCCTTTTATGCATTTGCCCCCGTGAATACATTTATTTATTACACTACCGGATATTGCCGCGGTAGCCTAGTGGTATGGGTAATAGACTGCTGAGACGAGGTCTCGAGTTCGATCCCAGGTTTACCATGGCGCACACCAATGACTTTTCGATGCTTTTCGAAGTTATGTGTGTATTTATCGCAGGTTTATAAGTGCCTCGGAGAGCACGTTAAGCCGTCGGTCCCGGTTGCCATACAAACATCTATGGCAGTCGTTACGGGTAGTTGGAGCCCTCAAAAGTCCAACTAGCCTAACTTGGAACTTCGATATCGCCATTGGTCATTAGACCATTGGTTGTGGAGGTCAGATGGCAGTCGCTTCACGGAAAATATCGAAGTTCAGCCGCATCACAGTTAGACTGGAAAGCCGACCCCAACTGAGTTGGGAAAAAGGTTCAGGGAATGATGATGACTACCGGATAAATACTATGACCAGGGGTTTAGGATGTTTCCAGGTAACTCAGTAACTTACTAGAGTTATGCGGATGCATCTTGCTATAGTATAATAGGATGCATCCTCCTATAGTTGCTATAGTGTAGTGATATCTTGAGACATTATCGATTATTCGGTATGAAAACATTTGTAAGGACCAAATAGCAGAAACAATGATTACTTACAATAATTTTTAAATTATGTATCATAAAATAATAACTCCTCAAAATTTAATTTCAAATGCAATTAAATCGTAATGAAATTCACTAATATCTAATTCACGACACTGTAACTCAACTAGGAGTGAGCACTAAACAAATCTACGTACACCTTCGTCACGCCTGTCCTTATAATTGGCTTGCGACGTGACAAGTCTTATCACTAATAACTAGTGACAGATTTAATATTATATTACAGTCTATTTCAAATACGGACCTGTACTTACATTATTTATTGAATATAAATATCTATAAGTACTTATTAATGTAATTTAAGGTTAGGATATTAGTTTCATGAGTTATGGTTTATTTTATTAACGCTATCTATTTTTACTTTTGTTTAGATTAGACTTAGCCTCGGTTGCACGACCTTACTTTAACATTAACAGTGCAGTTAAATTACAGGTCAAGTATAAAACAGGTTGCACCATTTGTAACCAGCCACGCACAAAAACCAAATTCTATCAAAAAGATAACTTTAACCGAGCTACTAAATACTCTGGTGCAACACATTTAGCCAAACCAAATTTAACAGTTACTGTTAAATTTGACGGAAACCTTAACTTTAACAGGTAGGTGGAGCAACTAAGCCTTAAGCTGTCAAAGGTTTATAGATCTTAAGGTGTTCAGTTATGTTTATTTTTCTACAAGATAGACAAAGACAACAGCCCGCTATTTTACTCTATCCTTACATACTTCACGAGCTTCATTTACAGTCAATTAAAATTGCTTCGAACCGTGTAATAAAATCAGAAGAATATTCTGTCAAAAATAAATTCTGAAGATCTCGACATACATCGAAAAACGTATGCACTTACGTTAGGGCATAATTAATCCCCTTTACCCCACTTCAAAAGGGGCAAAAACGAATTTTCTCCACTCACACGGTCACCCTAATGCCTCTAATAGGAATCCGGTACAAATTAAGCGGGGTGCATACGAAACACAGAAGTTTGTGTTCATAGTCTACTCACGGACTGACCTGTTACTTGTTTAGGGAAAGTTGGGCCTACTTTTTTTGGGGCGTACAACTTTTCTATTTTGTTTTGTTTGTGTAGGACGACCCATTGATGTGGGTTATGTAGACTACTCGTAGATAAATAACATTATGTACAATATATTCAATATACTAAGGTTTATAACAAAGGAATTGAACGTAAAAGAAATGTAAATATTCCAGTATTGTGTTAAAAAAAAATCAAAGAAATAATTACATTTATTCTTTTGCGACTACTAAAAGGAGTTCTTCAAGAAGAACATTAGAAGCTCCCCTGGTATCGCACACGTTCATCCATAGACTACGGTAACGACTTTATTTTTATACCATTTAGGTGGCAGACAAACACGCGACCCACCTTATGGAAAGTAATTACCGTGGCCTATAGATGTTTACAACACCAGGGGCATCACATTCATGCTGCCGACCATTTAGAAAAGAGGGGGAATGGGAACGGGGAAGTGGTGGTTAAAAGAGTCTCTGAGCTGTCAGTGCAGAAGACAAAGAAGGGTTTCTCGGTCTTCCCACTGACAACACAAAACCTTTCCAGTGAGCTCTGGCTACCCTACTCACCGCTGGAAACACAACACAAGGTTATTATTAATCGCGGTATTCTGTAAAGCTACCTTACATTAGCTGGACCGCGTGTTTATCTGCCACATAAGTGATTAAAAAAATTGCCTCTTAAGATATTTCTTATTAAAACAATATTTTTTAAATGGTAGTGGTGTAACAAAATGACAATGAATGTTTAAATAATTGAGATATCAGAATGAGATAAAGATCACTGACGTATTTTAAAGCATTCTGTATATATCACTGGTAGGTACACGCCTGCAAACTTACTCTATATAATCGACGTGATTTATAAAAATACTTCAGCGTTATTATCCTTACAGTAACATATTTCATTTCACAGGTTTATTGCCAGCGCCCGAAGGCTCACATTTGTGGCATCCAGGCTTTTCCCATAAGAATAAAAATACAGCCACCGGCTTCTGACACCAAAAGGCTATAAAGGCCATCAGTCATTGCCTATAGAGGCATGTTGGACCATGTATTATTTATAGCCAAACTATATGGTTGCCAAAATCCAAATATTCTGTAATGTTCGCTTTTAATAATAATAATTCTTCACTGTTCACCAAGGACATAGATATGAATTACAATTTGAAACGTTTATGTGGTAATTGGTGGTAATTGGCGACCTTATCGCACTGAGGCAATCACTTACAGGCAACCATAGGATGGAATAAGATAGACGAAGAGAAATTAGGGCAGTATGGTGTATTATTACGGGAGGTGTGAAAGATATAATATACATAAATATATAAATACATAAATATAAATATACATATACATATATACATATATATGAATATCTAGACATATATAAAAGGACAAATTTTTATTACTAATTGCCCCGGAGAACTTCATACCGCCATATTCCGCTGCACCTTCTAAACCAATTTCTGTGAGTATTTCTGCTCCCGATCTAGTCTGCAACTTCGGTTTATTTTCTTAAAATTTCACGTATATTTCTGATCCCATTCCCGCTTTACCCCCTCCTTTAACTGTTCTATGTCCGTCTCCTGGTTTTAAGCTACTTGTCCACTAATTTTCAGTCAAATTGGTGCAGCCGTTCTTGAGTTATAAATAGTGTAACTCTCGACTTTCTTTTTACATTATATTTATGTAATATTATTATATACTAGCTGTTACGGTTCCATCCGTGTAAGTTACTGATCAAATTCACCCAGATAAAGTTCCCTGGTTTCTGTGAGCCTGGTCATTCATGCAAAAAATACTAGGTTCACAGAAAAACTGAACCCGTAAACACGATCCACAGGAACCACTTCCTGAAATAAAAAATAGCATTATGATATTCCAGACCTAAATCTATCTTTGTGCAAAATTTCATTCATTTACGTTCGGTAATTTTGCGCAAAACAGTAATAAATATCCATCCATCCAAACAAACTTTGACATTCCTAGTATAAGTGGACTTTGTACCATTCACCCTCGGATTTGAAGTTTACAGGAATCTATTTATAGCTTCGTTGTAGTTTACTGTGCTTTTTAGATATTTCAAATTAAAAATCCGAAATCTCAGGGAAGAGTCACCATTACAAACACGTATAGTGTTACAATGGTGGCGCTCCGCTCGACGGCCCCATCAGATGCTTTTTCATGCCACGCTTAAAGGACCCGTGACTGTTAGAAGACACTTGAGTTGGTTCCAAGACTTGATGGTGCGGCAGGGGAATGATTTTTGAATTCAGAATTTTCAATTTGCCTATGAAATTTTAACTGCGCTGGTATCTTGACTTGCAATCTTTAAATCCTTACGAAGAGGTTATTACATTAGTTAGGAACACTGCCAATTTTAAGTCTCCTTTTAAAGGTAAACGTGACAACCCTAAATTCGGTAGGGCGTCACAGTTATGGGGAAGTGCAGATATGTGGCGTAGAAATCACTTGAATTTTATTGTTCAACATCTATGGCTGGTGTTAAGTGGTCAATGGTTTATTGAGTGGGATATTACGTGAGGCCGGAGTGTGTACCAGACAGTTTGTTTCGATAGTACTCTTATGATGTCATTATAGGGTCCTACAATTATACCGTGATTTGTTTTTTTTTCATGTCTTTTTCACTCATATTTTCCCCTTGCTACTCAAGTTGGGGGAAAGTTTATTTTATCTACTTTATTACGTTCTACCGTATAAACCGTTTGAGACTCTCCAAGACGTTAATCGGTAGTGCTTGTGCGGCAAAGCTTTTACTACCGCCTCACTACAGAAGTCGTCAGATATCTACCCTGTTGGTAATAATATTTAAAAAAAGTTTGGGAATAAGACTATGTGGTTTTACCTACATTTAATAAAATATAGTATTCCAATGGAATTCTTGCCTAACTTGGAACTTCGATATCGCCATTGGTCATTAGACCATTTGTTGTGGAGGTCAGATGGCAGTCGCTTCACGGAAAATATCGAAGTTCAGCCGCATCACAGTTAGACTGGAAAGCCGACCTCAACTGAGTTGGGAAAAAGGTTCAGGGAATGATGATTTAATATTCACCGACTGTACCTAATATTTAAATGCACAATGAACTCACAAAGGTATCTAAATCCACCCACACACTGCCACATTTGATAACACGTTTTACTATCATTACAATAATACCTCATCATAAAACAAACACTATTGCGGTTTCCCAGCTTCAGGATTTACAAGTATCGCAAGGGGTGACAGAATAGGAATTAATTTCTTATCTTCAATCATTGAAAACTAGAAAATTGCCAGGAGATTTCCCCTCTGGCTTATAGACAGTACATTAATAGTGTATAGCTAATAGGAGTCCGCGACGAGATTGTGCCTCTACAGATTGAATACGAATGAGATCCGTCTTCAACTATTCAGAGTACAGATAAGCCTCGCTGAATCTACGGGGCTGGAAAAGTATCGTGGAAATAGGAACAAAGATGTGTGAAAGAAACGATAGTTATAGATATGGTGTTATTTTATTTATAGGGTATGGGTTAACAACTTCGAAAATGTTCTAGTCGTTTCGAATTTCAAGTGTCATGTAGTGAGTTCCGATATATAATTTATCTTTGCTTTATAAAATGCGGCTATCATCGGTCTAACCAATATCTTTTGTCAAGAACCAAGCGGTTCGGTGTTTCCTTCTTCCTACTATACTTTGTAAAATGTAGCTTGGGTCCTATGACAGCTGTCAGTGAAATCCCGCACATGAAGTCTTGAATTTTCTATTATTGAATGTAGTAGCTGTCAATGTCATACTTCATGGGCATACCGAGCTAATTAGTGATGGGCGATGAATCATCGTGACCACATATTATGAACTATCCATATTTTGAATAAAGCTTAATTTAAAATTGAAATTAATATAAGAAATAAATAATTAGAATTTAATCTTATTGCTTAAGTATTTTAATATCATAATAATATTTATATTTCAATATACTTGATCCTAAATAATATTGAGTAAATAAAATCCTACATTAAATCGTTCAACGCTCTGAACCTGTTTTTGGATTTTGTAAGAAGACACGCCGCGTTTGGCTCTTGGGCCATGATATAGGCATAACATACACGCGCCAACATCTTGTTTGATATGAACTTCCACTGATCCACTCCACTCATTCTCATCAGTAAGAGTGCCGACGCCTTGTATGCTACGTATATACCGTTCTCATTACAATTAAATACATACATACAATTAAATGAAACCTAATTATATGTAACATGCATCAATAATAGCTGGTAGTATCGATATTTTCATCGAATTTCGGACATCCTTATGAACCTCATTTTGACATCTGTCATAGGACCCAAGCTACATTTTACAAAGTATAACAGTCTTTCTTCTCCGGGCTCTTTAAACGGGACGTGAAATAGCATCTGATGAGGTCGTCAAGCTGAGCGCCACCATTGAAACACTGTACGTGTTTGTAATGGTGACCCTCTTTTCTGAGACTTTGCCTTCAGCTTTGATATTAACATGACCTAAATAATAAATAAATAACCAATTGGTGAAAGTGTAAAAAAACATATTGCTTCAGTGAAGTAGCCAAACAATATATTCGAAGTAAATACCAATCACTGCATGTCACTCATACTCTTCGCCGAATGTCACTTTTAATTAAGAGTTGTATGAAAAACAAAACATTGGGTAGTGGTAACTGCAATACGTGAATTTCAGTGTTTAAACTGAAAGAATTGAAATGGAACCACTTTTTAATTTATTCCATCGCAATTTATTTGGTATTATGTACTTTTAGCCTGACGTTTCGACTACTTTTCAGTAGCCTTGGTCGTAGAGGGACTAAGAATGGTAATTGTCACTTAGATTAAAGTGTAAGCTATAGTGACTGGATAATTTAAAAATGAACATATATGAAGTAAGAGTGACGCACAGTTAATATATGTATAGTTATTACGTAGAATTAATAGGTCCATCTGTAGGGGGATTTGTTCCCGACAAATAAAAGATAAATTTTAGTTAGAAAATGTAATCATAGATCACGAATTATAATATGTAATACACGTTATGCTGCGAAGCTACGGTTTGGTCGCACCCGATTCCCGTAAGATCTTAGGTTGAACTGTTTAGTTATATGGCAATCGGTTCGACCGCGCCGTTTCCACGAAAGTTGCTAAGGGTAGCATTTTTATAATGTACGTGGCCCGTACATGCTCCCGGGCGAAAAGATAAAGAAAAAAAAACAATACAAAAAAAACTAATTTATAAACACAGATTTAAGACACACAAGTATTGTCTGATCTGCGTGGGAGAGGTGAACACGCCTGGTCCTTTTTGTTGCACACTTTTTGCACTTGCACTGACACTGGCTGCTCGACAGCCCGCCCTAGCTGTCGCATGCTGATGACACTGATACTGCTGGGAGGCGACGATGGCGCGGTTAGCCCGCGTCTGCCCGCCCGGCGACTCCGCCGCCACAGGAACACCGCTACTGCTGCTATTGCAACAGTCACTAAAGTGTAGCTTATCGCATAGTGATGCATATGATGGTAGAATTCATAATGATCTTCTGTGACGTTGGCAGCTCTTAAATCTTTGATCTTTTCTCCAAGCTTGGTTAATTCGTCCAAATATAAGTCAGCGGTTCCATTTGGGCGTGGAGTTAAAGAAATGTTAATCACATGATTAATCTGTGCAATCTGTGGGCTATAAACATCTGCATCAAAACTTAACGTATTCGATAGTTTGGTGTTTTGAGCGTATGCAGTAAGATGGTCTTCTCGGATAATACAGTTCGACTCAAGCTTAATGACGTGTGCTCCCTGCACTTGTTCCACGGTCACTTGATCCCCGCACATAAAGCGTAGTGTGCATTGAGTACAACAATAAAACAAATAAGTATTGATGTTATTTAATTGTATCCATTTGTTATTGCATGTAGCTGTGATGGTTTGACAATTACGCAACGATGCGTCAGGATTGCATAAATTATTATCGGATTTTAGATTATAGATAAGGGTGTGCACGTAGCATAGGTATTTAAATGAGCTTGTGTGCACACACCGCTGTACTTCATTCTCATTTAAAGGAATGTATGTGTCCTTTTTCATATTTATTGCTACGTAGTCAGCTAGCGGTACTATAGATATCGTGCTATTTGCTTGTCGAAGAGGAATCGGAATAATTACATATAGCTCGTAACTATCTCTAGTAACTAGGGGTATGTTTATTTCAAATATGAAATAATGACTAGTTAATCGAGCTCTGACCTTCAATAACTGATAAATTGTAGCGATTTCTGAGTGTATATGCTCAATAGGTAGTGACAAGTCTCTCGTTAACTGTGCTGCTATAATGTTCAGTTCTTCTAACATTTGTTGTGGAGAAATAATGTGCGTATTAAATCGCTGATGATGAACGTCGGTTAACATTTCCACCAATTTGTCTTGAATCCCTCCGATACTAGAAATAAGCGTTTGGGTAATCATAGCTGATATAGTGAAGTCGTTCATAACTTCAACCGTTTTAAGGTGCTCGTTTATGGTAAGTGTTGCATTAACCAACTCGTTCAGACGCCCGTCAATAACTTTATGCTGTTTATTAATAGATTCTTCAATTCTTTGCAATGCATTGTATTCTCCTTCAACCACCGATGTCTGATTTTTCCATAATGTAGCTAAATACCTTTGATTTTGTCGAAGTATTGTGATGTCCTTTTGATATTGTTCTGCGAAATGATCGTCCAGTACTCCGAATAGTGTATTCGCAAGATATCCTACACCGTTGATAAGACCACGTCGCATGCGCGATCGCGTGTCATTATGCTGACCAAGTAGTACTTGGTTAGTGAACTGTAATTCTTGGTAACTGTGACGTAGCTGCAACAGAATTACGTCACACTGTGATAGTGAACTAACTCGTGCGCAAGTTTGCTCAAGATATTTTTGATATTTTTCTAAAGCTATCATCCCGTTCCAGTAAGGGTCCATGTTGTAGTAAACAACTAGTTTCCATTGATCTCTTATTAGTTTCATGTTGCTAATTTTGTCAAAGAACAACCCTTGATGCTTGTTTAGTTGTGTTATATTGTACGCCGCATAAGAACTGCTTGCTAAGGTTATAAGTAAAAATAACGATAAACACATAGCCAAAAAACCTTTGTTATGTTTCAACCGAGTTTTGCTGCTAGTTATGTTTTGATTTCCTTGGTTTGCTGTTAAGCTCGACGGAGGTATCGGTAATATTGAAAGTTTCACTATTGGCCTTTGTATGACTCCATTCCTCGTTTTTAAGGAGACTATTCTTACTAATCCGTCAGACCCCTTATGTACTTCAACAACTCGACCCATCATCCATTTACCAGCGGGTAGATTGTCGTCGTGAATAGTGACCATATCTCCGATCTTTAAATTTTCTTGCTTCTTAAACCACTTGCTCCGTACTGATAATTGCGTAAGGTATTCGACCTTAAAACGTTTCCAGATATCCTGTGCTAGCTTATGGGCTAAGTGCCATCGGGTTCTCGCATCCTGCGCAGTTTCTATAATAGTATTTCCAGCTCTTCCAGCAAGGAAATGTGACGGTGTCAAGAAATCTAAATCTTCCACATCTTCAGACAATGGACACAGTGGACGCGAGTTGATACATGCTTCTAACTGTGATAGAAGTGTGCTGAACTCCTCGAAGGTCAGCCTTTGGTCGCCTACGACACGTTTAAGATGATATTTTATGCTACGAATACCTCGCTCCCAGTATCCTCCACCTGAAGGGAAAGGCGGGGCGTTAAAATGCCACTCAATTTTAAGGTCGGTAATTTCTTTAAAGAATGCTTCATCTAAGGTACTCTTCAGATTATGAAATTCTTCATTTAGATTTCGGTTAGCCCCGACAAAATTGCTACCGTTATCGCTAAACATATGTCGAGGTGCCCCTCGCCTGGCGGCCATTCTTCGAAGGGCTGCCAAAAATGTTGTACTGCTAAGATCCGAAACCAGCTCCAGGTGTATGGCTTTCGTCACCATACAGATAAATAACGCGACGTAACCTTTACTTGTTTTGATGCCCCGCCCTTTGTGGGCCTTTATTTCGACAAATCCAGTGTAGTCAACACCTGTATAATAGAACGGAGGTGCTGGATTGACCCGAGCTGCAGGTAAGTTTCCCATCAATTGACATTGTAGCTTAGGGTCATGCTTTCGACATTTGACACATTTTCGTACTTCCTTCTTAACTGCTCGGTTTCCAGAAATAATCCAGTACTGCTGCCTTAAGTTTGATAATGTCAAGCGCGGACCACCATGATAGGTAAGTAAATGTGCTTGTTCTATTAAACGCGTTGTAAAAATACCGCCGTGAGGGAGTATAATAGGATATTTCATATCGTTATGAATTTGAGCATTTTTCAAACGACCTCCAACCCGTAGAATTCCGTTGCTGTCTAAAAAAGGGTTTAAATTTAATAATTTGCTTGTATTTTTAACCATTTTATGCTTTCGATAATGCTCAATATCATCCTGGAATTCGCATCGCTGTACATATTTCACGATAAGTTGCTTAGCTTGCTTTAATTCTTGTAGCGTAAGATACACTGGCTTTTGTTTACATTCACTAGTAGGTTTGTCAAATGCACGCAATATCCATGCTAAAATTCTAATAGTTTTTGCTAGTGAACTATTCTTTAGTAATAGTTCTAAAATAATGCTGTCCTCGCTATTTTGCTGAAGACAATTGACTTGCTTCCTGTTCATTTCTTCTTCTTTGGTAGTGTACTTCGTTTGATTTTCGTCACCCGTAAATGATTTTAACCATTTAGGTCCTTGCCACCAAAGAGATGAACCTGCTAATTGAGACGCTAAGAGGCCTCTACTTGCTGCGTCAGCAGGATTCTCACCTGATTTTACATAACGCCAACAGTTTGGTGCTATTATTTTTGCGATGGTTGTGACACGATTGGATACGAAAGTTTTCCATCGATTTGAATCGCCTTGTAGCCATCCTAGGACTACCATAGAATCAGTCCAACCGAAAATTTGTGTTTCTACTTGAGGAAGAGATTGTATGACCTTACTCATCAATTTTGCTAATAGTTCAGCACCACATATTTCCAATCGAGGTAATGTTATAGTTTTGCTACACGGAACTAAACGAGATTTTGAAGTAAGCAGAATCACCTTTACTTGATCTTTGACTACGATTCGTGCGTAAATAACGCTAGCGTATGCTTTAAGCGACGCGTCACAGAATCCGTGTAACTGTATGACGTCACCTTGATGATACCCGATCCACCTAGGAACTTCACATTCGTTTAAGTGGTATATATCTGATCTGATTTTTATCCATTCGAGATTCATATTTTCTGGCAATACGTCATCCCATTGTAAATTAGCTTTCCACACCTTTTGAAATAATAATTTCAAACTAGTGGTTAGTGGCCCCAACCATCCTAGAGGGTCAAATAATTTGGAAATTTCCGATAAAATTATTCGTTTAGTGTTAGTGCTGTTTGTTTGATTGACGATATCATATCTAAATATAAATGTATCCTTTTGCGAGTCCCAGCGTAAACCTAAAGTTTTCGTGGTCCCTTCTGATTTAAAGTTAAATATTGGTTTCCCTTGACTTCCTGCTTCGCTTATAGCTTCTAGCAGTTGTGGTTCGTTTGAAATCCACTTCCTAAGAGTGAACCCTCCTGATTTCATTATACTGTTGAGGTCCGCAATCAGTTGCTTCACCATCGCAAGGAACGGCGAGGCCTTGACTCCAAATGCTACCGTAGTTAGGCGATACGATTGTATTGGTTGATCCTTTGACTCTCTCCATACGATATGTTGAAACACTTGATCCTCCTCGTTCACCATAATTTGTCGATACATCTTTTCGATATCTGATGTAAATGCGTATTTATAAATACGCCATTTTAAAATTAAGGACTGAAGGTCCTTTTGCAGTTTCGGTCCTTTATACATCATATCGTTGACGCTGAAACCACTTGATGTCTTCGCTGATGCGTTAAATACTACTCTGAGCTTCGTAGTAGATGATTCCGCACGTTGTACGGAGTGATGGGGTAAAAAACAAGGTACCGACGATTTATCATTACTCACATGCGTATAATTAGATGGAATCATATGCTGTAATGTGCTGTATTCGCTCATAAATTTCTTGTACTGAGCTGCTAAATTCGGCTGTTTTTCAAATTTATTTTCTAAGCTCCGCAACTGGCCTATGGCCTTGCTTTTTGATAACCCTAGTTTATCGTGTACTTCCTGCTTCATAGGCAACTTGACCTCATACCGACCATCCGGACGACGCTTAGTGGTGGATGAAAACAGGTCTATGCATTTCTGTTCTTCTGAGGATACCTCGGAGTCGATCTCTATGTCTTCCACCTCCCAAAATCGCTGTATGTCCTCGATATTGTTTAATATCACATTGCAGTGATAAGATTGCATTTTCCCAAATAGAATCCAACCAAGTTGGGTTTGTTCTGCTAACGGTAGGGACGGCTCTTCTGCTCTGCTGATTCCTCCCATCTTTATCATAGCATAAATATCTGATCCAAGCAATAAGTCTATAGGTCGGCTTACGTAGAACTCCGGATCTGCTAAATCGATATTCTGAATAAATTGCCATGATGGTTTTGTGAAAGTAGCTTGAGGTAAATTTTTAATCAAGTTATTCATGATAAGTACATCAGTGCTAAATTTAAAATCATTATAAATAGACATACACGTAACGCTGATCATTCCTTTAGAGTTAGTTGCTTTCTCCCCTATACCATAAATAACACCTTTACAGAAGTTTCTTTTCGCACCCAGTCGTTGAGCGGCGCTTTCTGATATCAAGGAGATTTGTGAACCTTGATCTATTAGTGCCCTCATAATATGATATGTTCCATCACCAGAAATAATTCTGATAAGTGCTGTGGCAAGCAGTATTTTTCCTGCGCCGGCTTTCGATACGTGCAAGTTGTTTCCCACGGATTCTGACACCGCAGGTGTAGGTACGTTGTTGCTATGTGTCGGCTTAGCTTTGACGATAGCGTCATGTATCAAAGTGTTGTGTTTCCCATTGCATTTGCGACACCGCTTCGTTGAAATGCATTGCTTTCCATTATGGTTGAATAAGCAATTTATGCAAGTTTTTAACTCTTTAGCCTTTTTTAATTTTATTTCACTGGACAAAGAGTTGAAATTCGAACAATGGAAAAGGCTATGATCTTCACCGCAAAGCGGACATTTAATTGCGGTAATGTTAAATGACTTGTTAGGATTATTTTGATAATTAGAATTATAGGGCTTCTTCCCTGAGGTCTGCTGTTTAGAATGTTGCTGTGTCGAGGACTTTGGTATGACCTGATCCTGCTTCCGTTTTGCTGACTCGAGACGAGTGAATTTACTTTCTAAGTAAGATAGGAATTCCTTCAAAATAGGTAAATCCCGTGGATTTGTCAGTGAATCCATATAGTCATTGTATGTTTCACTGTCCAGTTTTTGGGATAAGATGTGGACTAAAAATGGGTCCCAAGATGTTACTTCGACGCCCAAATTCTCGACCGCGTGAAGCGTCTCAAGCGTGACGTCATGCATCTTCTTTATTTGTGGTAAAGACTGCTGCTGATTAATATTAGGTAACGCTAATAATGTATTTAAATGCGCTGTAAAGATTAATTTTTTGTTGTTATAGCGGTTATTGAGAATATCCCAACATGCACTATAATTTTCTGAGCTAACGTGAAGATGCTGTATTAGCCGCTCAGGTTCCGAACGCAATCTCCCTTTTAAAAATTGCATTTTTTGAGCCAAGGACAGAGACGGATTATCATGAATAGTTTCTTTAAATAGATCTTTGAATGACGTCCACTGCTGATAATTTCCGGAAAAAGTTGGTATTTCGATATTTGGAACCGTTTTTTCCCGGTGAGATGCCGACCAAAGCTTTTGATTGACGGCCTTTTTTAGAGCTATATATTTTGATTCATGTTTAGTAAATAATTCCTCATACTCTTCATCCTCTCCGTTTAATTCCATGTATATACTCCAGTGAAGAGAATCTATGGTTGACCAACGACACTGTAATTCCTTTAAAATATCTTCGAACTCCCATTTCTCGTTGATCTCGTCCAAATTGATAGTATTAACTGTTCTCATAAACGCTTTAAAGTTAACAAATTGCTTTCGAAGCAAATCGTCCGACTTGCTTGTTGCACCTCTTGACACCATCAATGGTCGAGGAGCTTGTACTGCCGAATCTGATGATCTGTCTTCTGACCTTACTTCACCCGTTTTCGCCTCCACTACCGGAGGTTCCGACCGAGAGGTAGATGGCCCTGTCACTTCCTCACGCTGCTGCTTAATCCGCTCCTTAGCAGATAGATACAGGGCATTGGTACGCTCATATTCCGAATTTTTGAAATAAGGATGTTCCTTAACACCTAGCGCACAGATGCTGTCGTGATTATTTCTATACTCCGCCCAATAATTTTCAAGGATATCTAATCGCCTGTGAAAATAATCTGCTGTTCTCCTCTCTATACCTGCTTTTTGTAAATTCTTAATAAATTTTTCGATAGCGTCGGTGAGTTCCACCTGATTGATATATAAATTCTCCATATTACTTATTCTAAAATATGGAAAGATCTTACTTGGCAACCGCTGACTGATTTTCTCTCTGTACTTTACTGCTCTGCTTACTCTGCTGGCCTCGCTCCTACTTACTGCTAGAATTCGTCAAACCACGGCACTTGCACAAGGTCAACCGCTTCACACCCACGATATTATTCGCGAAAGGCTTCGAAGGACCAAATTTGTAGGGGGATTTGTTCCCGACAAATAAAAGATAAATTTTAGTTAGAAAATGTAATCATAGATCACGAATTATAATATGTAATACACGTTATGCTGCGAAGCTACGGTTTGGTCGCACCCGATTCCCGTAAGATCTTAGGTTGAACTGTTTAGTTATATGGCAATCGGTTCGACCGCGCCGTTTCCACGAAAGTTGCTAAGGGTAGCATTTTTATAATGTACGTGGCCCGTACACCATCTCCACTCCTTTAGCATGTTATCAAAGGATTAGGAGTATAAACCAGTAGTATCCAGCTACTTTTTAGAAGGGAGTGCCATACTCTATAACCTTGCTTCGCATTTACATCAAGGACCTGTATTTAGCCCGGTACCCGTTACCCGGTTTGAAGAATAAAATGAAATGGTAAAAAATAATAACAATATAAACATTAACAAACAATACAAACTACATAGATGAAATGCTATCATCATTATTATTGGCCATAATTAACACTATGATGAACAACATAATTGTGAAACACTATCAATTATGAAACTCTATTACTATCACCCTCAACGGTAACTAATATAATTCCACATTTTACAACACAGAGCCATTACGTGGGTCTCATTTTGCGGCCATTTTCCTTTTATAGTTTAATATCGTCTCATTCCATAAATTATGCGCACAGTTGTAATATGCAGATTCTAATGGACTGTTTTGGTATAGTTATGTGCGGTTATACCAACGACGCTTGTGATGGAAAGGGGGGGGGGGTTCTAAAAGATTCTTTATGCGTAATAAAGGCTGTTGTGTTACATTACACTTTAAACACATTAAAATTTATATCAAGCGGATCAAATAGGATTATTTCGGAAAACAATTACAACAGTGTACATACGAGTATGTAATTGTTTAAGGAGGGTATCTTCCGTCCCAATTGAATAGTTTGACTGGGGAAATACTTCCGCTCTAGAGAATGCGGTGTCTAATAATCACCTTCTGTTGTGTTCTCAACGGTGAGTAAGGTAGCCAGAGCTCGCTGGAGACCTTTGCTGTTACTCTTCAAGAACACCAGAGGCGTTCTAATCGGGTCGCCCGCCGTGTGGAAACCATCCATTTCCTTTCTTGAAAAGGTGGTAAGGGCGGATAGGGGAAAGGGGGCAGCTCAGGGAACAAATTTATCTTCTCACTAACTGTTTAAAAATCTCCAATGAGCAGAGTATTCACTACGTGAATGCAAGTATTATACTAAATACTTATTTGTTTTTAGTAAACACTTTACTATATCTACTTAATACTATCATAACTTGTAACACTCGAAGTCTAGTTTCCTCTTTTGTCAAATTTTAATGACTTGTTTTGTGAATAAAAATAAAGTCGCGTTCTCTGTCCCTATTTTTCTTGTCCCTTTGTATGCTTAAATCTACAAAACTATGCAACAGATATTGATGCGGTTTGTTTTAATAGATAGAATGGTTAAAGAGGAAGGTTTATATGCATATAACATTATGCTACAATAAACAGGTGCGCAGCAGGAATGAAAAATGTTGCAAAAACGGGGTGACGCAGACGAAGTTGCGCGGGTCAGCTAGTATTTAATAATAACAATATACAAATGAATAAGTAGTCTGATAAGCCCCGCGCTGCACTTTGCAGTAAGCGGAAAGTGCACATCTCTAGAGCGGGACTTGGTGTTCGATTATTCAATAAAATTCCTATTAACGCCCCGTCAACTTGTTCGTACACAAGTTCCATCTTGTAGTGTAGCGTCATCTTGTTCGAGTGAACTATTAAAACTCGAGCCATCTATTAAGGAACAGTTCAGTGATAACAATGAAAAGAACACTGTTCTATTTTACGAACGTTTATACTGTTGATTGATGGCACTTGGTGATACTTATTGTTATACATACGTGAAAACACACTTGTTCTTCTCCACTGTATTTATTATTATTATTGTACCTGACCGGTGTGTTATCAATAAGGCATATTATTTATTAATAGTTACTTATGTTCGTACGTGTTTGCAATGGCGACCGTCTTTCATGAGACTTTGCCTTCAGCTTAACATCAGGCGAGGTGAAGTCAAATTGACGCGCCATAAATAAAAAAAAGGGAATAGAAAATGGTAATGTGGTATTTTTAACACATTTTCATTAATATGTATACTATATATCGTTGATCTATACTTATGGTTTTATCTTTTTGTTACAGCAGGAGGATACTTTACATAGAGTACATTTAAATTCTAGAATTTTCGACCGCTAGGTACTAATCACCAATTATTTTACTCCCATCTCTCTCTCTTCATACCCATGTTAGGATTTACATGTTTACATACATACATATATACTTATGCTCACGCACGTAATCCCCGAAGGGGTAGGCAGAGGTGTAATTAAACACCCACATTATTATTTCGCCAACTATGATTTTCGGTCACACGAAAATAAATTCCTAACCGAAAATGTAGCAGCTAAATGAACTTCGAAAAAAAATTGACTCGATTCCTTGCTATGCGCTGTACATCTAGACTATACAGTCGTCTTGTATCCATCATTTTCACGGCCAAATAGTGACAATTTATTCGCAATTTCTACATAACATATCAACTTATACATTTTTTTAAGAATTAGAATCTTTATTTCCGAGAATATGGTTGGTTACTTCTAAGAAAAAATGTAATAAAGCTAATACTTACATCTATATAATATATCTACATTTTTATGTCCTATAAAAACGGCTAGTAACATAGAGACATTAAATTTGATGTCCCATGAAGTAAACGAATGCCCTTAAGATTGGACGCCATAACTCTCATGATTTGTGGATGAAATAAATCTTTGACATTATATAGGAAATTAAAACTGAATCGTAGAAGAATTACATCGATATATTTTAGCAAAATGACAGTATACAATAGATTAATTGATTTAATTTAGTGTTCATCGGCGGTACCCTAGTGGTATGGGTAATGGACTGCTGAGACGAGGTCTCGGGTTCGATCCCAGGTTTACCATGGCACACACCAATGACTTTTCGATGCTTTTCGAAGTTATGTGTGTATTTATCGCATCGAGGTATCGGGTTAATGGCAATAGGCTCGCCACCTATTACATTGGGACCTAAACATAAACTGGCGAAATGTGGGTGCTAGCACCTCTGCCTACCCCTTCGGGGATAAAAGCGTGAGTTTATGTTATGTTTATGTTATGTATTTTCCTCTGAGGGGTGACGAAGAAAGAATATCACCTCCTCATTTCATCCGAAAGATATTGTAAGAGGTGATAAACTGAACATACGCACATGAAGATATCACTGCGAGAGAAGAAAACTCGAAATTAAAACCCAGTATCAACCTGTTTGGCCAACGTGGAAACAGTAGGCCAAAGCGTCCTGACACTAAGAGAGGCTTATGTCCAGCAGTGGACTGCGATAAGTTAATTGAATTGAATTGATAAATACCTCGTGAAAGTGTCTATTGTATATATCACGCACTTGATGTGATATGGGTTTGTATACAATGATGGAGTTTGTAGGTACTCCCAGGCCATATAAAGTCTTTGTTTTCAGTTTGAGCATCAGAGTATCAGACAAGTGAATCTGGTTTCCTATGAAGTCAGGTCACACTGTAGATTCATACAGGTAAGATAAGATAAGATAAATACTCTTTATTGCACATCAAGCATAGGATACATACGATGGATATGTACAGGGGGCGGTCTTATCGCGGTCTATGATCTCTTTCAGACAACCAGTGTATGAACCATACTGCCAGGAATTAGGATAATTTGCGATGTACACTAAATTGTAATAATTTAATATTTTATCTAGTATCGTATTTAGGAAACGCCCTTACCAGTCGCTGAAAAGTAGACAGCGACTGTGGTCGTCTTATATTAACAGGTAACGCGTTCCACAATCGTGTAGCTTGAATTGTGAAGGACTTATCGTGGGGGCTTGTAGAATGCGAAACAATGACTGATGTTAAATATCCCTATCCCTTAGTCACCGTCATGTGGTGGCCCAAATTCTACTATGTACTACGCTAATAGCACAACAGAAAAATATAGTAGGTATTTAAAATTTTCGTATGAACATTATTATCCCAATTCATAATTATTTAATCATTTTATGACAACACAATAGCCAAACTAAAAACAGTGCCTACAGCGAAAACAAAATAATATTTTTTGTATGTAGGCTAAATCATTACATCCATTACAAAGAAAAATATCATAAATTCAAAATAATAAATCGCCTCGAGCAAACTATTTAAACGAATTGAATAAAATATGATACGAGTAAAAAGTCTGATATTAAATGTAATTGGATATTGTAATCAGAAAGCTAGATAATTCAATTAAGAAAAAATAAAAACCTTTTATTTGCCGTGAAAATTAGCTTATACCAACATAAACAGGCTAATTCTAGCATGAAAAATGTAAACGAAAGAAAAAAAAACCAAAAAAATACTACAAAATGTAGTACGGTAGCTAATTACCTTTTGTTGAACTATAGGTTCACTGCTTGCCCCGGCGCGCGGCGGTACTTTTCAGGATTCGTTTCGCACAACTCCGGCACTAGGGATAAATCTTAAAGTAATCCCAGAAGGGGTAGGCGGAGGTGTATTAAACATTCACATTTTGCCAACTATTACTTTCGGTTCCACGGAATAGGGGGCGAGCCTATTGCTACCAATCGGGCACTTAATAAAAAAATGGGCATGCCGAAAATAAATTCCTAACCGAAAATATTGCATATAATAAATTTGGGAAAAAAAATTGACCCGATTCCTTGCTATGTGGTGTAAATCGCAAGGAAATTAATTACGTGCTTAGCCGTATCAGTTACCCCCTTAAAAAGTATCAGACGATTCTAATTAAATTTTAGCTAAAAGTAAGCTAGACCATTAGAAAATCAGATACAAAAAAGGTTTACGTTTAGAACCCTCTAGGTGATTGACCTCAGTTAGTACAGCTATTGTCTAGGAAAATTTATCTGGGGTAATCTTTTACGAGAGAGTATAATTGGGGGCCATTTTGAATTTCTGAGATAAATTTCGTGAGCAGGGCCAAAAGAGAAAATGCGTTTAATATTTGAGATAAAACGATATTTTTGTTTGGAACAACCTTTTGTTGTTTAAGTTAGTTCATTTCTTTTGAGAAGTAAGGTCCATTATAATTGTTTTCTTCGAGATAGCCAGAGTAATTAAATAGGGGATGAGATGCCCTTGTGAATTTTCATAACCTATTGGTTTTTAATTGTTTTCAACAGAACATTTTTATTGTGAAAAAACTAGGCTTGAAATTAATATGGATAGGAATTTTAAAATTAGAAAGGATTAGTGGGACAAACCCAACAAATCACTATCAAGAACTACGGTGGTTTCGTCACTAGAAGGAGCGAGCGGATCTAGTCTAACTAACATGCGGCTGGACCTCGATATTTTCAGTGAAACGACTGTCATCGGACCTCCACAGTAAATTGGCTTTTTTTCAAGTTTTGTAGTTAGGCTAGTCGGACCTCTGAGGGTTCCAACTACTCGTAACCACTGCCATAAAATTACGTACGTTCACGTTCACACTATTTGTTCCTCCAAAAAGTGCTTATCTTATCTAAAGAGTTGTATTACAGTAACGTCATTGTCAAAATGTTTTAAATTCAAAATACCTAGAATGAATACATAGTTTAAACTTGGGTGAAAAGTTTTTTGACGATAATGTATTCAAAATAATATATTGGGGGAGGAAGGGGACCCACCATTGACCCTTGGTTTAAAATAGCAATGGCAAAATATCACTGATTGTCATAGAAAGGAATGCCCAACCGCATCCCTCAAAGCAAGTAAAGACTTCATACCCGAGGAGATTTATGATTTCGTATGTGTAAAATTTCACAAGTACGTAGAACAAACCTCGATACGTGTTTCACCTCTTCACGAGGCATCTTCAGAAACGTTACAGAGTAACTATTTGGCTTAAAAACTTTGATTGAAATTCTTTAATTCATAGCTTGCTAAGTTTTTTTTTTATCTATGGCACGTCAATTTGACTTCACCTCGCCTGATGTTAAGCTGAAGGCAAAGTCTCATGAAAGAGGGTCACCATTGCAAACCCGTTCAGTGCTACAATGGTGGCGCTCAGCTTGACGGCCTCATCAGATGCTTTTTCACGCCCCGCTTAAAGGACCCGGGACTGTAGGAAGAAGGAAACACGTGCGCCGGCAAGAAATTCCTTTTTATGTTATCTTTTTATGTTGAATCGACGTCATTTTTGAGTTACCTACCATCGTTATGTAGTAATTTGTTTCACGGACGCACCGCAACTCATGGAATAGGTTTTGCTCTTCTGGAAGGCTTACTACGTCCCCTAAATTAGACACACCAATAATTATAAAGTTAAAAAACCAAAATAAAGGAAATGCTATCGATCACAAAAATAAATTAAATAAACTTTTAACCTTGTAACAACTCTCATTAACCCAAGTTATTAAAAACTAAAATTATCGAGGAGCGCAGGCATTCCGTTTGATATTTAATTACGATCTACGGATAGGGTGACCGCTAAATCAAAAAGTTCGGACAAGTTATTTTCTCGCCCCAGTTTTAGCCACTTTGAATGGTGCCACGGGGTGTGATGTTCTTCCGATACGAAGGGAGGGAAAAGTTCTCTGACAGGCGAAGTGATATTAGAAAGATGTATATTAATATTACTATTGTGTTCCTGCAAGGAAAAGATCACGCGTTCGAAGCCCGTCAAAGCATTTAGTTTTTCCAATTTAAATTTGATTTGAAATAGTCATCATACTAATTGCTTTAAAAATATCACTACACAGAAAACTTATTCATTAGTTAACGATAATGACTTAAACAGAAGTTATAAAAAGTGGGTGCCGTCTATTTGGTAGAAACTTGATACTCCGAAACCTATTTGGGATAACTCACTTCGCAGAAACTTCTTTAATCGATCATTTATTAGGCATAAAAAATATTTGACATAAATATTTTTAGGCATAATGTGCTTATGACCGAATTTAGAATGGCATACATTTAAGATAGTAGAATTTTATTTGGCATAATTACCTTTGGCATAGTTAAAATTTTGTGTAACTTCATTTAGCATAACGTTCATTTAGAGTACAGATTATTTGGCATAATTTGACTAGGCATACTATAAAGAGCATAGAATTTCAATTAGAATAATATAGATTCGCCGGAGCGTCCGGCGAAGCGCCAGAATAGACAGTTGTTTATACCCCGACACAGAGTACCCCGACTCGGATAGGTTAGGTTAGGTTAGAACTGTGACCCCAACAGCGCGAGCCGAGCGAGCGAAGCGAGCGTGCCGCGGTAGCGGCCGGCGAAGCGCCAGAATAGATAGTTGTTAACACCCCGATACAGAGTACCCTGACTCGGATAGGTTAGGTTAGGTTAGAACTGTGACCTCTTATGCCAGAAACGAGCATGCTCTCATAGTCAAGGATATAAAAACCAAATAATTATCATTGATGATGGTTCTACTTTTAAATAGTTATGGATAAGAAATATATACCAAAAGATGAATCTGCTTTTCAACTTTCTGCGATGTGATGGTTATACATTGTGATTATTATGGATACAAAAATTATGCGTACAGATGATTCTGACTTACAAAATTATGGGTTTCAATGTATGCAAAATGAGTTTATGCCAAACGATATTCTACGAAAAGAGGTTTATGCTATTAGTTGTTATGCAATATAAAATTATTACTTAAAAAGTTCTACTATATGAGGTGTACCCATAAAAAGTAATTACAAGTTATTTTCCTTGTTTTCACCCGACTACGGCATCGCTAAAGGACTGTTATGATTTAGACAGACTATGTTTATATATATATGTAGGTTCATCTGGCCCTTTATAGCTCGTCAACTACTTTTAAGAACCATACAAAAAATGTATTGTTAGAAACGTCATTCGCTGGTTATAGGCGTGTCACTAAATCTAATGTGGCGCCCACTAGCGGTCATAAAGTACCGTGTTCCAAAAATGTTGATAACTCTGCCGTGTTCGTATCAAATTAAAGCGCTTGCTACGCACATTTCAAATATATTATAAAGTTTTTTTTTTTAAATAACTTTAAAACTAAAACCCGACTATTGAAAAGTCACGGACTAAAAAGTATTAAATAAGAAAAATGTTAAGAATAACTGCGGTCAAATGTCACTTCTTCCTAGAATGATGTTTTGTTATAGTAAATAGTAAGTATACGACTACGGCTATCCTTGATATTTTCTTGCTTTATACAAACGAGTAGAACATGATTTTTCAGTGGTCGGGTTTTGTTTTTAAACTTATTTTTATATTCAAAAAGTAGTCATAATCGCTACTATAAACGGGAAATGTCCTAAAAGTCGTAAAGATTTGGTGTCCATAATCACACTACCCAGACAAAGGGTCGCGATAATGGGAACGCTCTAAACATAACTACTGTGTTAAATGAAGGTAAAACTCATCGGCTGTGTATATTTTATATATGAATATTGCTCGTGTATTGTTTGATTTTGAAATTAACTTTGGACATTGGTAAAATGAAGAACCCTAATTTATATTGTGTAGGTGTTGGTACTAATTAAAAATGTGAAATAACTAGAACGTATATTTTGTAGGTAGGACGCGACAATATCTCCAGGTTCCATTGAGCAGTCCGACTGGGGAAGTACCTTCGCCAACCAAGTGATGTATACCCAGCGGCGAGTAGGATCAAATGTGGTCTCGGGGATGTACACGTTGACCGGGTGCCCAGCGTGGGGGACACCGAAGCGCGTCCTAGTGGCGGCCCTAGAAGTGGGACTTATTTCGCTCGCCGCCTTGCTCACGGCGATGGTACAATGCGCGTTTTAGTCGGTTCGAGTCCGACATAATCACCTCAACCGATCTTGGCGGAAGTAGTAACCGTGGGATTTTTGCGCACGATAAAAAAGAGCAGTGAGTAGGTTAGCCAGAGCTCACTGCGAAGTTTTTGTGTTGTCAATGAGAAGATCAATTAGTGTCCTGCGTTGGCGGTACAGAAACCCTCGCCCCCTCTCTCCCACCACTACCTTCATGAAGGGTATTTGAAAGTTTCTATAAGGAGAGCAGCACGAGTGGGATGCCCCTGGTGTTGCAAACCCTTTAAATTTTGCCTCGTGGGGCAGAACATAGCAAATCTCTTCGTAAATGTATCTTCGAACCTATTTTTTTGCGATATTGTTCAACTCCTTAACCAAACAATATTCTATCAACGAAATTGGTACAATGTTTCAGACGTAATATTAGTAAGTAGATACGCCAATACCTTTGATTGTTCAAAATGAAGCGTTCAAATCCAAACCATGTTTATATCGAGGAGTAAACAGTAATATTATAATGTTTCAGCGTTTGATAGAGCCATTTAATCTCATGTCGTTCATCGTAGAACGCGAAAGCGACGTTTTGACATCATGTGATGTTCACGGCAGCAGACAGGTGATTAACTAAACACTGACGGGGTGCACACGTTTGATCTTATTTAGAAATAGAAGACTTTTATCCTGGTTAAGCTCGGTTCACACGGCAGCAACTTAAATAGTCAGCGACTCACCAGAGACAGTAGATGAGAATATTGCCGCTGTATCGTAAATTGATGTTTATATTCACGTCCACACGTAGATTTTGAGTTTTCTGACGAGTTGCTGTCGAAGAACGCTGCAGTGTGAATCGAAATATAAACACCTTAAGTCACGTTGGCCCCAGATGTTTAAGTTTAGCCTCTGGTCTTCAGGAATGTTTAAGGTAGTATAATGTTTATTATTTTTAACCCCCGACCTAAAAACGACGGTGGGTTATAAGTTTCACGTGTGTGTGTGTGTGTGTGTGTGTGTGTGTGTGTGTGTGTGTGTGTGTGTGTGTGCGTGTGTGTGTGTGTTTGTGTTTGTGTGTGTGTCTACAATCCAAAGCGCAGTCACAAAATACTGTATTACACAATTTTGTACTCCGAGTGTCAACTCATAATAAATCAAAGATGGCTATGGTCTTAGATTTTGAAAGTAACTCGCAGTACCCAACAATACTGAGTTTATTAAATTATAGTGACATCCAAAATAAAGATATAGTATTTACTATATTGTAAAAATGGCACCCTAAATACCAATTACACAATTTTAAACATAAACTTATATGAACTGTGAAACTACCAATTACAGCTCCCCATTATTTCATAAGTAAGTAAAACACAGCACCGAGACGTGCTCGCGCATCTGTGAAAATATAGAACCAAACTGCACACACAAACAAAATCCCTGCTGCTCAAGATTAAGGCACAGGATAAATAACAGGTATGAGGTTAAACACAAAAGTTAGTTCGCCAGGGAGCCTTCCGTTACGAGAAAAATATTCCTCAGGTTAAACATTCTTAAATACACGAAGGAGATGTTACAATAGCCTTTACATTTTCTCTAGGGTTACAGGTTAATATGCAGCTTAAGATGGTCTAGCAAATTGACAGTAGGAACTTATTATTATAGGCTTGGCTTGTAGTTGAATACAGAAAGTTAACTTGAAATGTGTAAAGATTAGTTTTGGATGTGTGTAGCTGAAACAAAAATTTTTGATATATTATGTACACATTAGTATGCATATACCTATAACTAACATTTGTATAAAGTGTTTAGAGTCAACCTCACTTCCTAGTCGAAACTAGCGTAAGGTTTTTTGCATCTAAAAACAAAATCCTGTAACAGCCTGTCTAGCCAGCATGCAAACAGTAGGCAAAACCTTTTCACATTGGGAGAGGTCAATTTCTACTATGTCCAGCCGTGGATTAATTGAGTTCATCCTCACACATTACGACCGGAAACGGTACGCACTGTGCGGAAAGGAACTTCATCCCACGCACGCTCAAGCTGTGCAATGAACTCCCTGCTGTGGTTTTTCCAAGCGACTACAAAATGGGGTTCTTCAGGAGGGCTTTTGAATCAATCAAATCAAATCAATCAAAAATCATTTATTCTGCATAGACCAGTAAACGGCACCTACAAAACGTCAATACAAACAATATTTTATCAAATGCAAATGGACCACCGGTTCGAAACGCGGCCCCGACCTGAGAAGACTCCGGCAAGAAACTCAGCGGGCTTTTCTTTTTTTTTTTGGTCTATTTACAATAGTTTACTTAGTCTAGATACAAAATTTAGCTGAGTAGCAAGTGGAGTGAACAGTTCATTTCCAGGCTTGTTTATCATCCAAATAATCCTGGATTTTATAGTAAGCTTTTTGACATAGCTTATTTTTTACTAAATTTTTAAACTTCGAAGGTTTCTACAGGGCGTGAGTGTATCGCCCCTGGTGTTGCAAACGTCCATAAACTTTTTTTGATGAAATGGATTAAAATTCAGAATTCGTACCAGAAACCGCAACCATATATGATGTAAGAATGGTTTACGATCATGACATCCTACCACTTAGTTTCTTCTACTTTCATACATTGTAAAACTGCTAAACCACGAGAGTAGAAAGGAACGTAAATTTCCTGTCAGACGGTCTAGACATTGGTAGTTCATTGAACTTAATAATAATAAAATATTTATATTTATATTTGATTCGATTTAGCTCAAATCGTAAAAAAGCTATTGAAATAAATGGTAATGAATATGGTTGAAGAGATTGCAGCTGTATTCGTAACTAGTCTTTTTAGTGACAGCTCTTTCTACTATGTCTATCTACTCCTACTAATTTTGTAACATAACATAAACTCATGCCTATGTCCCCGAAGGGGAAGGCAGAGGTGCTAGCACCCACATTTCGCCAGTTTATGTTTAGATCCCAATGTAATAGGTGGCGAGAATATTGCCATTAACCGGGCACTTATAAACCTGCGATAAATACACACATAGCTTCGAAAAGCATCGAAAAGTCATTGGCGTGTGCCATATTAAAACCTGGCATCAAACCCGAGACGTCTCAGCAGTTCATTGCCAGGGGTGCACGAGAAGAGCCTCCCCGAGTAACGTTCCCTTACGCAATGCGATAACGTTCGGCGCACCCTGGAAACGGCTAGCACTCGGTAACGCAGAGTCTAGCCGGCCAATCTTCTCAACACAATGACCCACCACAATGTGACTACTCATCATCACCACCTTATAAAGCCGGCATTGACAGTGGTTTCGATAAACATCGAAGGTTTCTCAGATGTTAAAACATCCCTACTGTCCGAACTCAGCCGCACATTAAAATGCGACATTCTATGTGTGCAGGAGACGCATCGTGGCATTGAAGACCAAAGACCACACATAGAGGGCCTTACTCTTATTGCGGAAACAGCACACTCAAAATACGGCAGTGCAGTCTCTTGCAGGTCTGATATTAACATCGTATCAGCAATACAACACACCACACAAGACTCTATTGAGGTTATCACAATAGAAACGGAACCTGCACTGTAACCTCGGTATAAAAACCACCAAACTCGAAATTTGAGTTCTCAAAACCCGCAAATTTTGACACCCGTGCCACACGGATAGTGTTGGGTGATTTCAATAGCCACAGCCTAGCTTGGGGCTACAATGACACAAACCCCGAGGGCGCCGCGGTAGAAGAATGGGCCAACGCCCTAGACCTAACCCTACTGCACGACCCAAAACTCCCTGCATCGTTTAACAGCCGCAGATGGCGCAGAGGTTATAACCCCGATCTTCTGTTTGTTAGCTCTAACATAAATTCTCTGTGCCGTAAACTCATAGGAGCACCAATCCCACACACACAACACAGGCCTATAATATGCCAGGTCCAAGCCGCCGTAAAGCCAATGCTCGTGCCTTTTAGACGAAGGTTCAACTTCACAAAAGCCAACTGGGGGAGATACACTGAGGATGTTGACCGTGAACTTGCGTGCCTGGACCCCGTACCGGCAAATTACGAACAGTTAGTAAACATCATTTGGAGGGCATCGCGACGTAACATCCCGAGAGGCTGCCGCAGTTCGTATATTCCGGGGCTATCAGGACTCAGCATCTTTACTGGCTGAATATGAAAAGGCTTACGATACCGATCCATTCTCTGAGGGGACCATTGCAGCAGGCGAGCAGCTGCTACACACTCACAGGAAAGATAAATGGATGTCATATGACCCACAATAGCAAGAAAGCCTGGCAAACCGTTAAAAAGCTCACCGGCGAGTCACCCGCACCAACCAATCCAGGTCAAATAACCGCCAATCAGATTGCGCACCAGCTTATTTTAAACGGGAAGCCGGTGAAGCGTATTGCAAAAGCGACGCGTCGCATCGCTACTACCCCTAAGTCACCTAATACTATCTGCCAACCGTTCTCTTTGACAGAATTAGTGCTCGGCATACGGTCTCTCAAGTGCGGGAAAGCTTCTGGGATTGACGATATAACAGTAGAACAAATCCAACACCTTGGTCCAACAGCGGTATCTTGGCTCCTGGCATTATTTAACACCTGCTTAGAGAAAATAAAAATTCCTAAGCTCTGGAGAAAAGCTAAGGTTATTGCACTCCTTAAGCCAGGAAAACCTCCAAGTGATCCTAAAAGTTATAGGCCTATATCACTGTTATGTCACACCCACAAGCTATTCGAGAGGCTATTACTCAACCGCCTCATGCCCATTATTGATAGCGCACTGATCCCGGAACAAGCTGGGTTCCGTCCGGGCAAGTCTTGCTCCAGCCAAATTCTAAACCTGACTCAATACATTGAAGATGGATTTGAGCTGGGCCACGTCACAGGCGTATGTCTTGTCGATCTCTCAGCGGCATACGATACGGTGAACATAAGACGGCTCCTTACAAAAGTGGATATTATGACCGGAGACACAAAGCTGGTAAACGTACTGGGAGAACTACTATACAATCGCCGGTTTCAGGTTTGTATGTCAGCAGATAAAAGCAAATGGCGCATTTAGAAAAATGGGCTCCCCCAGGGTAGCGTCGTCGCTCCGGTTCTATTTAACGTCTTCACCAACGACCAGCCGCATGCTCCTAATACAAAGAGGTTCCTGTACGCGGATGATCTGGCACTGGCGACACAAACTCAGACATTTGAAGAAGCTGAGGCACATCTCAGTTCGGCTCTGATATCGTTGGAAAGCTATTATAGAACAAATGGCCTACAACCCAACGCATCAAAAACACAAGTGTGCGCCTTTCATCTGCGCAACCGGGATGCTGCACGCCAGCTCAAGGTTGCCTAGCTGGAATCTTCACTGGAGCACTGCTTTCAGCCGAAGTATTTGGGTGTTACTCTGGATAGGACTCTGAGCTTACTCTTCTCTCTTAAAACTCACTGTGCCAATACTAAGGCCAAAGTAGGCGCCCGAAACCACCTGCTGCGCCGCCTCACAAGTACGACCTGGGGTGCAGAACCAAACATCCTTCGTACCACTGCATTGGCTTTATGCTTTACAGCGGGTGTATTTTCATGTCCCGTGTGGCACCGATCAGCACATGCCGGGCAGGTGGATACCGCCCTGAACGATACCTGCCGCTCTATTACTGGTTGCCTTAAGCCCACTCCTCTTAACATGCACTACCCGCTGGCAGGTATCGCACCACCTGGTATCCGACGAGCCATTGCGTGCAGACTCGAGAAGGTGACACAGGAAACGGACCCCCGACACTGCCTATATGGTCATGAAATACCTAAAACCCGCTTGAAGAGTCGTAAGAGCTTCATGAAAAATACGAATGCCGCACATTAACTCCCTGCAGCTATGAGAGTCTCCCTATGGAAAGAGGAACTACCACCACCCTCCGACTTCCTACCTCCCCAGGAGAAACTGGCTCCAGGGCACAACCTCCCATGGCCGGTATGGCGGTCTCTGAACCGTCTCCGTACACTGGTCGGTCGGTCGAGGCAAAATTTATGCAGGTGGGGGATGCGAGACCCGGGCCTAGCCGCATGCGACTGCGGTGCCCCTGTGCAGTCCATGGCGCACTTAGTTTCGTGCCCCTTATGCCCTGCCTCCTGCACTAAAGACGACCTGAACGGAGCTACTAACGTTGTAGTCGATATGGCCAGGTTTTATTCTGGAGTAGTCTAAACATTGGTGGATTGTTGACACGAAAGAAGAAGAATTGCCCATACCACTAGGCTAACACGGTCAATTTCGTAAACGTAAAATTTTGTGAAGATGTTAGGATGTATGGTATTCAATCAAACTCTTACATGTGAATTGTTATAAAGGGAAAAAATGTAGTTAAGAATAACATTTTCCATAGATTGCGAGAAATGAATAAAAATTCCACGCGGTCGGAGCTCCTAGCGTCAGCTGCTTCACCCGCTGAAGTAAATAAAAATAAAACTCAAGATTTCGCACCTTTTCTACATCTTCTATTACGTAGTTTTCGCAGTCATACGCCCGTAAACTTAAGTAAGTTTGTGTAAAGAAAGAAATACAAATACAAAGTGACAGTTTGCAAGTTGAACATTGCAAACTCAGTCCAGATGTTAAGTATGCCGTCCACTGTGAACGAACGAAGCATGGAAGCTTGCTATACTTTTATAAATCTAATGTCTTCATCCGAGTGTCAATAAGACACCGAGAGGAGGAGGGAGGAGTATTCCTGGGAACTTGTCGCCATAACAAACTTTTATTTATTTATTATAGATAAAACATCGGATAAATAGGATAAAAGTTTGTAAACCAATGGCACTATTGAGTCCGTAAACGCCCCCCCCCTCTTTCTTCTCTTGGAATACCTTACCAGCGCATGTGTTTCCTTCTTCATACAGTCCCGGGTCCTTTAAGCGGGGCGTAAAAAAGCATCTGATGAGGCCATCAAGCTGAGCGCCACCATTGTAACAGTCTACGTGTTTGTAATGGTGACCCTCTTTCCTGAGACCTTGCCTATAGCTTACCATCAGGTGAGGTGCAGTCAAATTAATATGCCATAAATAAAAAAAAAACTGTAGACGCATACAATAGACGATGTGTCATTGCAACCAGTGATATTAATATGTTACAACAGTAAAACTTATGAAAGACCATTGATTCTTGTCTATGACAATCTAAAAATAAAATTTAAAGAAAATGTACTTAATTTCAATAGATAAAATAATTAGAGCGAATTTGGAGAAATTATGTAGTCATACGAATTACGGAATACTTGCACACTGAGCTTATTCGGCGTCAATATTAGGACTAATAAATTAAACAAAGTTCGGGCGTGTAACATAACCTTGCATTTTAGTACCCACCATAGTCTCCATTTTCAGCCATATTCTGTACATAATCTTGTAAATTCCTAACAAGCTACAAACAACGTTTGTGAGTTTACTCAAAGGGCCATTGAAGATGTCAACTCTATCATGGACCTCATTAATTAAGGAAATTGCTTTGGTGCTTTCGACACTGGCTTGGTTTTGGCAGTCGGCACGATCAAAATGGCGGATGCTACTCTATATTAGCAATCCACATGAATAAATTTAATTAAATACAAAAAGATTTGGCATATTATATATAATGGTAAATTTGGACTAAACATAGTTGTTTCACCTCAATTAAGGTGCGATGTAGGCGTTTTCAATTTAATTCATGCGATGTCAGTGAAGAAAGTGTGTCAGGAGATTTGTAATACTTGTTGGGTTTAAATTATTAGCTTTTTGACTTTTTTTTCAGTGTAGAGGCGAAACACGTGTCGAGATTTGTTCTTTACAATGCAGTGGTGGATACAATAGTATAATTTTCTTATAATAGATTCCCGTCATGTAACGCCTATTTCAATATGTTATAGTAACTTTTTGACATTATTTTAATTATTTTTACATTGCTTTTAGGAAATTCGGACTATTTATGATCTTTATCCAATTCCAGTATTGATGCTGATAGTTCGTGTTAAGCCTGAAAGTGCAATCGTCATTAGAATTAAACCAACATGTTAAATTCTACTCCAGGGAAAGTGGTTATATCTCAAATTGCAAGTAAACTCGGATACACAATGAAAATTAAATAAATCAAAAGTGAATATTCTGTAGAGAGAATACACATTAAAATTGAAACAAAAGTCCCTGACCTATATGTTCCGAATATACATAGAATAATACCCAGAGATGAGAGATACGATTCTGTCACAAAAAATCAAGAACTACCTAAAATTATGACTCTAGCGTAAAAGAAGCGATATTGGAATTGTAGGTATAAATGTAGCATCTTAGTGGACGCCTTTCTTTATTATAACATGGAGTTTTTATACATCCATAATCTCTGTAAGTCCTCGTTACCGCGGCTGCGAGTTGCAACTTTCTGTGACATATTTTTATTGCAAAAATGTTTTTGTGAAATAAAAATAACAGTGGCGTGAACATCGCTTTTAGTGGCTGTGTTTTTGTTGGTGTTGATAATTTAATGCTTAAGAATTTTGAATGAATAAACGCTTGACAAATTTCAATATCAATGCTAAACGCATTCTTATTTAAATTATTAATACTTTGTGCATAGGTACTCTATTAACAACACTACTATTTACTAACAGAACTATTTGTAGATCACTTTGTAGGTAGGTCAATTAACATTATTTTATTTTAGAAACCGATATCAATATGCCATCAATTTTTAAGCGGCCAGTTTGATTCACTCTGTAAAATATAAACTTGAAAAAAAAAATAAACATTGAGACAATCAATCACCCTGAAATCTATATAAAATTATGCAGTCTGTAAAATAAATCCACAATTTGCGTACCTTAGATTATATTTACAACCCCTTCTCCAGTCAAGCCTGAAGGACGAATGTGATGGATGTCTTTATATATTTTCAGTCATGAGACCCATCTGCATCGTCATTGATCTATGACTGACATCGCTAATAACTCAGTTTTACTATAGATTAAATGTCAATCTATCAATGTCAGTCGCAAATCTCAAATGGCAGAGAAATAAATGGAAAAGCTTGTCTGTTACGAACTTGATATTTGATTTTATTTGTTTATGAATTTCCCTATATTATGTTCGTTTTTTTTATTTTATTTTGTACTATCGTATAGCAAAGAAACATAATATTCCCACTAGTAAGCGATTATTGCTACATGATGATTTTGATTTAAAAATTGAAGAAGTTTCAGTGTCCTGATACAATACCCTTCTTCAGAAAAAAATCACCTCACCTCATCTAAAGAGCACTGCGCAAGAAACAAAGACAGTTCACTCAAAGTACGTTTCGAGAGACCTATTTCATTTCTTTCAACCATGGAAAGTGATAGCCAAAATCACTTCGAAGTATTTCAGGGGATCCCTCGCATACAAATATTTATACTGAGCAGGAATAAACTCTGTGGCTGATGAAGCAATCTACCTTCACATACGTCGCAGTCTCTATAATAAGTATACTAAACTTATTCATTTATAGAATTCTTTATTGCACACGTAAATGCCGTTTATGCAATAATTAGGAAGTCATGAATAAAGGTGAACTTAAGTTGAGTTCTCTTCCAGCAAATACAGAGGAGTTTGAATACAAAGAGAGGCAAAGTCTTGAGTATATGAATCTGAAAATTTTAATGTACTAAGATATACAAAATGTATATCCTATTGTACTAAATTCACTTTATACTCCAAAATCTATATAACACATCAAGTAGCTACGAATACAGCATATAGCGAACAATAGGTCCTTAGCGAGACGAGATTGCACAAACTTTGTCGATATAAGTTAGACGCGGTATATACTGATTAGCCTGTATAACTACGAGTATATACATCTTAAACGTCTGTAAAGACGCAGTGGAATAATCACAAATGGGCCAATCAACGTCATTAAGTGGCACACAATGTGTAAAGTGTACAAATGATAATTACACTTGTGTTTAATTATTGTTTGTACACAAGCTATGTGTAATTTACACATCGTAGTGATTTAAATTACGAATATCGGATATGTACGTGATTGTTGAATGTGCTACTGTTATGTTAAAGGTCGCGAGTTCAATTTCTATTCTGTTTCATTTTTAATACTTTAGAATTGATCTACTAGTTAAGCCCTTTCATTTGATTCCCATATTGAGGGTATTAAAAGTAATCCGCCATTTTGTGGTAGCGACCATCTTGGATTTAAAATTTTGTGAATGCAGCATTCTTTCAAAGAATGCAGCATTCACTTTTTATCACATTTTATCACCTTTGTTGCAGTCGGCGTTCTAATCTAACCTTGAAGCGACTGCCATCTGCCCTTCACAACCGCTTCAGATATAAAAATTCTGCACTAAGACTAGTCGGTACTTTAGTACTTCAACTACCTGTAACGACTGTCATCGATGTTCGTATGTCAACTAGGACCGACGGCATAACGACGTGCTCTCTGAGGCACAGAAATTGTACTAATAAAATTATCGCAAAAACGTTAACAGACAGTATAAATTTATTACAAATACACAAATTTATAATGACACTTATACGCTTGAAAAACAATTAATTACACTGTCATTTTCGCATGTCATAAAATTTCTTCATCATGACTACAGTTCAATTTATGACAGTTACGCACACATTCAATCACCCTCGGTCCCAAAAATTGACATTAACTCTCCCCTTATTGCTCTGACCAACCTACACTCTATACCCTTGTAATTATCTGTGGCACTCGGCCGGTCGATTATTGACATTGGCATCATTGAGATAGCAGCTGACAAACGGTATGACGGTTGATAGATGTAGCTCTTAATTAAATTGTCCTGCGGCAGATGGCACACGCGATGGACCGAATTGAGACAGTGTGCTTGAGATGACAGACATATGCACCATATATCTTGGTGTAAGATTCTCATATCAGTGACTACAAGGTCATGTTACATAGGGTATTAATTCTAATAGTTATATTCTATCATATATCATATATTATGATAGCTGCGGTAGCCTAGTGGTAAGGGTAATGGACTGTTGAGACGAGGTCTCGTGTTCGATCGCAGGTTTATTAAATGCCCGGTTAATGGCAATAGGCTCGCCTCGCAAATTGGGACCTAAACATACACTGGCGAAATGTGGGTGCTAGCACCTCTTTCTACACCTTCGGGGATATAGGCGTGAGTTTATGTTATGTTATGTTATGTTATATTCTATCATACTGAAAGGAGTAGGTTCTATGTTTATTTGTCGACGACAACTGCAAAATAATCGTAGTTTCGGGAAAATGAGACTAAAATAATCTTATATCAGGTCTAGACGATGCCATGTAGTATAATTATGTCCATTTTTATATTTGATATTGTTTCTAAATTATTTATGTTAGATGTGGAATGTGAAATCACTCCATAATGCTTTTTTCCAAGAAACTACAATATGAGCTCCTTCAAGAAGATTTCTATAGCAACCCAAATGTTACCCAAGTCCATAGACCACGGTGACCATTTTCCATCAGGTGCACTGTCTGCTTGTCTGTCACCTAAGTGGTATAAAACATCTAGTCTAAATTGATGTAAAATCTGCATCAGTATAATCCGTCTTTCAATGCAAACTTTTACAAAATCCTGTGCGGAAACTGAACGGCCTTAAATTGAAATTTTGCCCTCTACGTGTTGTGGCTAATAGTTCCGCTCCTAATCCCGTCCTGTGCAGTGCACTGACAGCCACTTACAGGCCCCAACTTTTCAGATAATCTCCGACACTTTTAGTATAGCAGCAGCCAACCTGTTTGACAAGTTTTTAAGGATTTTCTTCTTTGAGTAATTCTGTTTTCAGTCCTATATTTGTTCTAAATATTTGACGCCCTATTTATTTTTTGAGACTTATATTTTTTGGAGGTAACTTATGAATTAGTTATAAAGAAGCTTAGTGGTTAAAGAATCGAGATTATGATTATAAGGTCTTGAGTTCCAAACCTAACCCATTACGGAAGTGAACCTATTTGTTCACAAATAATAATTAACTTAGCTGGAGGGATAAAAGAGAAGATAAAATAAGGCGGAATAGCAATAATTTTACGCGTTCTGGTTCTCGGCAGAGCAGAATTTAGGCTACTCTATCTCCACCCATGCAGTGTCGTATTAGGCGAATATAGGATAATGACTGTTTAACAGCAGACAGTACATCTCAGACTCAACCTCAGATGCATGGCTTGAATCAACAATACCTAGTGCTTGGAATACAACAATAAGTTCACCGTCTATTACTAGTACTTTGGACAAATACCTGTAATGGTTGGAGAAATGTGGATGTAAATTCACTTATGCCTACCCCGGACGGGATATAAGCGTAAGCATAATTATGTTTGTAGTAATTGCAGTTACTGATTCGTTCCAAAAAGTTCTGTAGTGGTAATACATTGTAACTTAGCTACTATCCTATGTAAAGACTGAACTATTTCAGAACTCTTGCGACAATGCCGACTTTGGTGGCATATTATGTTATTTCTGAATAACATATTACATCAGTAAAGTCGGTGTTACCTTCCTGTATAATGCGGTACAGAATTTCCTTTAGCGTATAACCTTTGTGTGGTTGACATTATATTATTCGGCAAATGTCAGGAAGTGCCTGTACACGAAGCGAACGTTTACGACATATTCAGTTGCTAAGAATTCATTTTGCTAACTACTTAGCATAAAATTATTCAATGTTTCCGTGAGAAATGCCCGGGCGTCCTGTCTTATATGTTATGGAGACGTAGAATGTTGTATGCGAGAAGTGACAACTAGTAAAAATATTTTGGGTTTCGGAAGCCCATCTATCAAACTAAGCGTAGCATGTACGTCAAAGTCGTTTAACTTAATATAACTCAGTTACCCGCGACCATGGCTGCTGAAAAGTAAACATAACGTAGAATAAAACATACATACATATGATCACGTCCATTTCCCTCGGGGGTAGGCAGGGGAAAATTTACATCCAAAAATTAGGTTCTACTTAATAGGGATGAGCCATTGTCGTGGGCTCTACGTAATAGGGGTGAATCTAGCTGTATTTTGGGCAATATTTTTGACTCGAGCTATGTATGTGAGGCTCAGACTGGGCTGTATTTATCTGTCTAATGTTAAACAGCCCTATGCCTTAATCACCGCATGGGAAGAGATGGGGTTGCCCAAATTAAGTCCAGCATAATCACCATCGCTGACTTCGGTGTATATCCACTCGGGGAAAAAATCTAGTAGAAGTCAATAATTAACCTTTAATAATAAAGGAAAAAATGATAACGCATCACGTTTTAGAATAATGAAGTAAGTTTTGTAAACACAATACGTTTTAATGTATGCAAAGCTAATTTATCTCGTGCTCAAATGAAAGTTTTACATTGCCCTTATTTGGCTTGACCAACCATAACGTAACTACCACACGTAATACTAACTAACAAATACAACGCGCGTACCATACGTACGCGCGTTGTATTTGTTGCCACATTTAAGTGGGTTTCGTTACACCAACCTTATCTTTTATATTAAGTGTTGCACTTCAATTGGTTAATGTAGAAAATACACATGTTATGACTATGATTAAAAGTCAATGTCAAGCAGAATAACGGTACAAGCGCTTAAAACTGTTAGTAATTACAAAATTATGCAGGTTATGCGGTAATAGTATATTAATAATGTATTTAGCTTTAAAGGAAAGTGCCTACTTTATACCCGCTTTAACGAGAGTTAACTGAGGTAATTAATATGCTACACATTACTGATAGTTGCAAACTGCGAGTTTATTATTATTCACTGTTTATTATTATTTACAGTTTTACGCCATTTCCGACTTCTATGTCAACCAATTGTAATACATCGACTTCTCACGTTTTGAATGGTTTTGAAACTTGATGTTACTGAGAATAATACCATGTTTTATTTATCTTTAATTGTCAGTAAAGTATTAACATTGTATTACTTCCATTGACCCTATATCAGTGGTTTCGAATGTCAGGACTGGGGACGATATTCATAGGTTTTCAGCAAGAGCTACCCACCGTATCGCGCTTCGTTGAACTTCAAATTATTTTCCAAACATATTGTGTCGCCATACAAGCCCCGCACGTGTCATCGCCTGTATCGAGGTCAACATTACAAATAAGTTTGATGAAATTTGTTCTTGTTTTTGATACCTTTTTGTGGGAAAGTTTGGTGGCGTTATAGAAATAATGATGGGTAGAGGGCAAGGATATGAGGGATAATTTCTTGATACAGCAGCACCCTGCAGTTTTACCCATATTTCTGGATTGAAACTCATCTAAGCTGAAAGTCAGAAGTTAGTTATTGTTATCAAATAAATCTTTCTTTCTTTCTTTCACTCCGTGAATCTTTTAGACTGCTGTTCGTCCAGACGTTGGCTTCTTTTTTTATCGTGCAAAATATCCCGACGGGTACCCCCCACCGGAGTCGGTTGGGTAGGTTATGTCGGACTCGAACCGACTAAAACGCGCGCCGTCTTTGGGTCTTTAGTTGTCGGAGGTGAGATAGTAGCCAACATATCCCTCACGAGACGTTAGCTAATCTTGTGTTTAAAAAACAATGGATCTTTTTAATATTCTGAATAGTAAAATTTAGTTTGTTAGCATCCACCATTTATAACATAACATAACACATAAACTCACGCCTATATCCTCAAAGGGGTAGGCAGAGGTGCTTGCGCCCACATTTCGCCAGTTTATGATTAGGTCCCAATGTTAAATAGGTGGCGAGCCTATTGCCATTATTAATATACACATATAATTAACATTAAAATACACACATAACTTCGTAAAGCATTGAAAAGTCATTGGTGTGTGCCATGGTAAACCTGGGATCGAACCCGCGATCTCGTCTCAGCAGTCCATTACCACTAGGCTACCGCGGTATTTATACCATTTATATTGAGTAAATAATATATGGAATTAACAATTTCGAGAAGTTTAAATCTCTTACGTTAGTACAAGCATATCAATCGCTTGGGACTTTGTAATATCTGGGTTTAGAGTATGGTAATTAGAATCGCTCAGCTAATCCACCGGGAGGATTAGTGGAGCTGTAGTTCACAGTGCACCTGTAACACTTGAAAATATAGCTTCAGTCATTATTTAAAGCACTCTGTTACTGTGAGTGATATTTGAGTAAGAAACTTGGGAGGTAAGAGGCATTCGTATAGCCTTTGCATGTTATTGATATTGCTTAGACTTATCTATCGTATCGTATCGTAAACTAACGGAACCTTTTCCCAACTCAGTTGGAACCGGCTTTCCAGTCAACTGTCGACTGAGCTTTGATATTTTCCGTGAAGCGACTGCCACCTTACCTAAACAACCAACGATTCAATGACCAATGGCGATATCGAAATCCCAAGTTAGACTGGTTGGACTTTTGAGGGCTCCAACTACCCGTAACGACTGCCATAGATATTTGTATGGCGGCTACACGTGCTCTCCGAGGTACGACCAGACCAGTGGAAACAGCCATACTCATGCATACAACTTTTTGCACTGAGCGGTGATCGAACCCGCGCCCCGTGCGTAGCAGTCGCACGCACTACCGCCACGCCACGGAGGCTGTCGGTGTTGTACCTATAAATTGGAGATATTTAAGAAAATTACTTAAATACCACTAATAAGTACCCGGTTAAAGGCAATAGGCTCGCCACCTATTATATTGCGACCTAAACATAAACTGTCGAAATGTGGGTGCTAGCATCTCTGCCTACCTTTTGCGGATATAGGCGTGAGTTTATGTTATGATACTATCCGATCTCGTTGATCATTCTATAGGAATTTGATAATATCACTATTTGTAATAAATGAAAATAAAACAGCTGAAATATAACCTTAACATCGCGAATAGTGTCAATAAAAAAACTAAAAAAAAAAGAAAATAAATATCGGTAGAATACGGTGGAATACTTTTCTTTCAAAGAGACCGTTGTTAACACTACCAAAGGATAACTGATCAATAAATAAATGAAAATAAATTAAAACATGCTATGTTGTAAATTTCGTGTTCACAATCTATGTCCCTTTCAGGGTACATGGCGATTGTCCCCTGTCAGTTACAAAGTTATGGCTCGCGCGAATTTCACTTGCAAATTCAGTTTTGGGCCGCAGGCTAGCATTCCTCTACGCTGACTGCTCTAGCCTCTTCGTAACGAGTTCTCGTCGTCGTATCGTTTTGTGCCTCAGCATGGTAAGTGTAAATGTACCTTGTTTAATGTGAAGTAGTATTCATAGCATATAGATAGTCTAATACTCTCCAAGACGTTAATAGGTAGTGCTTGTGCTCAGCACGTAATTAATTTCCTTGCGATTTACACCGCTTAGCAAGGAACCGGGTTAAATGCTTTTTTCAAATTTATTTAACTGCTTTATTTTAGGGTTATAAATTTCGGAATACACATTTTTTTATAAAGTAGCAAATAAAGGAGTAAGTCATTGGTGTGTGCCATGGTAAAACTAAGGATCGAACCCGAGACCTCGTCTCGGCAGTCCATTACCCATACCACTATTAGACCCTAAATAGACAATAAAGCCGGCTGAGTTTCTAGCCGGAGCCTTCTCAGGCCGGAACCGAGTTTTGAACCGCTGGTCCATTTGCTAACCTACAATAATACTATTAATATTGACGTTTTGTAAGTGCCGTTCAGTGATCTGTACCTACAGAATAAAGTATCTTTGAATTTCGATTTTTTACGAAATCCGGGAGTTTACACCTCTGTCTACCCATTTGGGGATATGTGTATATATTTGTGTCATTCAGCGAGTGTAAACTATGTTCTCTATATTTTCATTTTTTTTTAAATTTATTTTACAATATGATGAGCAAAACCCGAATATTAAAACGATCATAGTCAAAGTTCTACTAGTAAATTCTGCAAAATCATATTACAGTATTAGCTGTTGCCCGCGGCTGCACCCACATGAAATAGTGATCTAGTTCATATAACTATTTCCGTGATAAAAAATTTTAAACGTAAAACTTTTAACACGGAAATAGTTTCAAGACTACGACCAATCTCTGTACGAAATCTGTTGAAAATCCGATTATGAAACGTAATAAATTCGCTTACACAGAAATAATCTAGACTAAGATAGTGTAGGATCTTTGTAGGATATTATTTAAGCGAGTTCTCCTGCATAGTCGCATTTAATCCGGGACCAATACCTGCTTACACGGAATGGGAGGTTCCGCAACGAATCAATTTGGGGAAGTCCGGACGTCCCCGCGGTAAATTATCCGCCTAGCTACCAAAACTGTTTTGTTTAGGATTTGAATTATATCCGCACGGATTCGTCCCGGTATTGAGGACATCTTAGAAAATGGAATATAACAGTATTGGTTTTGTGTGAAATTGGGATATCATAATATCAGGGTATGCGGGTTCAAGTACCAATATTTGAATTCATAAATATGTATTGTTTATTTGCATTGGTTTCTCTTATCTCTGTACCGTATTTGGGTGACATCTAAGCCCTGCACGTATTGTCCTGTGTAGGAAAGGAGAGGGTGGAATTAATTGAAAGAGTTTATCAGAACATTCACTATGGTGGAGACGGTATTCTAGCTTCCTTTTTCAAGTCGTCAGTCCTTCAAAGTAGTATCCCATCTTCCACTTACCTTCCCGCGCTCTTCATTCAAGGACTCGTTTCCTCCAGCAGTCATAGGTCCTTCTATAAATGTGACTAATCCATTGCCACTGTATAGTAATAATAGTTATTATATTGTTAAATTTCTATTTAGGAGAACCTTTGATTAGTGGTTAGACCTTAGCTCTTGTAGGTGCTAAAACTAAGTACCATAAATCACATAAATGAGATAAACTTTTCTTTTTGTTTTCAACATTTCACATTACGCAATGAAGTACTGATGAGTACTCAGCTCGGTAAAAGTAATTTATTTAACCTTATGTCTAAGTATATTAACTCTGGGTAGCGATAGAAACATGAATAATATGTACCTTAACCTTCCTGTACCTGCGTCAAATAATGTAACACAATATGTAAATACACATGGCCTGTGAGACCGAAAGTGTTCAAGATGGGAAATTCGAACACATTGTGCCAGTAACATAAAAACTCACCCTAACACAAAATAAATAAATGACAATGAGCTCTTCCAATTAATCCTACCCTCTCCTTTCCTACACAGGACAACACGTACAGGGCTAAGATGTCACCCGCATATGACGTTTTTTCGTTTTGAGATTGTAGAAATATCGCAAATATAGATCATCGGCCTGACAGACTAATGCCGACAAACGAAGGTTAAATTCTGTACACAAAATAATATGTACCTTTCACCCTTACACAAATAAAGTAATATTTTTGGAAAGATATTTATTTTGTTCGGCTCTTGTGTCTGAGTTAAAGAAAATTATTGAAAACCTCTCAAAGGAGATAGGAGCTCTAAAGAAAATTGTGTGTCAGTAATCGTGGAATAACGTAGTATTTTTATCAAAGCATCTTTAGAAAAACATACTCGTTACGAGTATAAAGATTATTGTTGTTATTCAATTTTATAAAACGAGTATGTCATGGATTCTGTTGAAATCGAATCAAATCAAATCAATCAGCCTATCACAGTCCACTGCTGGACATTATGCGTCTCCCAATGTGCGCCACTGCTCCCGATCCAGTCTGTCCCTTTTTCAGGTCATCTGGCGAGGGGGCGTCGTACCTTCCATTTGCCTTGTAGCGGTGTCCACTCAAGGACTCGACCATCAGTCCTCCCGCAGATGTGGCACATATTCTCACCTAAAGTGTATACTTTGGGTGAGAATATGTGCATGTTTCTGTACATATTCATAAATGACAACCGAGTAGCATAAGAGTAACTACTATGTCACTACGGATCATGAATCGCGAAAGAGAATTTCTCGCGCTAGTGCATACATACAACCCAAAGACAAACCTTAGGCCACGGCTCGCCAAGAGTGATCATCTTGCCTGGTCGGAGGATTGCCTTTGAGGAGCATATCACCTCGTTTCTTCACACATTAAATCAGGAATCACTAAGTAGTATACATAATATGCTCACGCCGTTCTGCGTGATTTAATACTACAATAACCGTAGCAGGACACATATCTTGACCCCCGTCGCGAGAGAAACGGGGCCGATTGGTTTGATAATGTATGATATGAGCTCTTACGCCACCGTAGAACCCGTGCTATCCTCAAAAGACATTTAAAAAACGCTAAGCGTTAAGTGTAAAGCGTACATTTCACGAAATCTAAATAAATTAAATAACACTAATTGGCCCGTGTCCATGTTAGATAACATGTTAGAAAAAAGTATTCCAACATTTCATGTACAGGCATGATAAATTTTAACTATACAATGGAAGCCTGCAGAGTGTAGTGATGCGTGCATTACATCGGCTCACTTAGACCGTGAAGCTCCCTCTAATTTGTACGGGCTATATTTTGACTAACTGCCACAAAATTCCACAAACGGACACATAAAACTACTGTTCTATTCGTTAGGATCGATGTTACAAAGCACTGAAACAAATAAATACATGAATTTTGCCTCTGTTGAATCAACGCTATTGATCTTTTTTATACCACTTAAGTGGCAGACAAGCACACGGACCACCAAGATAAAAAGTGATTACCGTAGCCTATGGACGTTTGCAACCACAGGGGCGTCAAACTCGTGCTGCCGATTATATAGAGGGGAGGGGGGAGGGGAGAGCGCGAAGGTTAAGAGAGTTTCTGTGCTGTCAGTGCAGTTTCTCGGTGAGTTCTGGCTACCCTACTCACCGTGGAAACAATACATGGTTATTATTAGCCATCTGGCATTGGCATCTCAAAAATGCCGTCGATTCGACAGAAGAAGAAATTAGCCACGATATAAGTACTGACAATTTGGAAGAATTGGTACAAAGTTATGTGTATTAAAAAGAAGCATCTTCTTGATTCTACTTCTTGAATTCTCATAAAAAAGAGTGGGCTATTACAACGCAAGGTTGGACAAATGGACAAGGCTAAACAGGCAAGTCTTAGTATAGGAGATCTTAACACAGTGCGACTTCTATGTGCCTCGAAAAGCACGTTAAGCCGTCTGTCTAGGTTGCCATATGAATTTGTAACGCATTTCTTACGGGTAGTTACGGTAGAAATATCTGAATACCCCGAGTAAATAAATAGGTAATAGAAGTTTGATGTTAACAGTTGGTTGTGGAGGTCAGAAACACTCTAAGGACAGCGTCGGTTTATCTGCGGATTACAGTACTATTCCAAACTTTGAAATACTTTGACATTTCGTAGTATTGAATCGAGTTTTTTTTTCTAAATCATTAGCACTTGGCTATATAGGTAAGAATATACTTACGACACAAGTCCTTTGTCAGCACAAAACTTCAAACAAAGTATATTGTGTCAAAGGTCTGATATTGATATCAAATATGAAATCAATCGTGTAACAAGTTGTCTGGCTCTTTGTCGTACTTTTATATTTATAATAACACAACTGTATTATATTACAGGAAAATGAAGGCTATTTTAGGTCATTATATAAATTTCTATTCAGTACATTTTTTTCCTATTTGGACTACTCAGATGACAAGTAAAAGCGTGGTCAACATCGGGGAGTAGATACTTTGGACGCATTCAGAATCAGAGATTATTTAGATGTCACCTATTTGAGTAAAGGGAAATGACACTTTGGATTTTAATACCATTAGAAGTAAGTCTAAAATTCAATGATACTTTGTGCAATTTCAGTGGGTTGATGATTAGTAAAATAGGAGTCATTTTTGTTACAATTTTAGATTTTTTAAGTGTTAAGTGTAATTTATTTTAAGATAGGTACATCCGAATAGCGGTAAAACTCTCATACAGGTACATTTTATATATTTAATAACACCACACCGAGTGCTAGTGACACGAGCAAAGTTAAAATTCAACGATGAAGTTGAGAATTTTCCGCCGAGCGCGCGCCTCTGAAAGGGTGAAACTTTGACATCTGCCCGTGAAACTATGAAAATTGTTTACGAGACTATCTCAAGGTGATTGACTTCGAAACATAAAAACTTGCTACTGCATGCCGTCTAGAATTTTATAATTCAAACTTGCATCAGCACCAAGGTACTAAAAACTAATGCAATTGAATCGTTTTGACCAATAAAACGGCAAAAATCTCTGCCACGTAACCAAAATAATAGTTTTTTGGCTAAGCACGCAAAATCAACAACAACTTAGGACATCCATTTTTGTAGACCTTGTCAGATGAAAATCTATCAGACAGTCTAGAATTATAGACCATAAGCGGTAGTATTTGGCCACACACAGTATCTCTGGATGACTTCTTTTTTATCGTGCTTAATAAGCCAGCGGGAAGGGTGATATTAGACACGAACCGACTAAAACACACGCCAGTTTCTGGTCTTCGGTTTCCAGAGGTAAGAGAATACAAGACATAATTCTCACACAATGTCTGAATGACTCTTGCGGCAGTGAACTCCGTGTCGAATATTTTTCTGCAGACATTTACATCCTCCCGACAAAAATCTCATACTTTTAACCTTTTTAAGTTTTCTAACAAACACTCACCACTGCTGCACCATTTTTACTCCAAATAAAAACAGTAATTTCATTTGATTTTTATGGCAGTTTTTATATGTCGCGTCGTTCAATAATGGAAACTGGACGACGCTATTATTTTATTTTGCACTGGTTTTATGGCCGGCTCGATTGCGTCACAAAACGTAGCATTTAATGAACGTTAAATTTTCCATTTAGATGATACAAGAAAAGCTTTGTCGTTCGAAATTTATTAAAATTGAATAATTCTGGATCGTTTTTAATCTAATTTGTGATTTTTTATTTTTATTAATCTGTATTTCATTTGCACAAAATATTGAAAAGTTACTAAACAAAGCGGTGGAAGGTTTTGTTTCTGTTTCCTCTCTTTTCTGTTTCGCGCTAAACTTGCCTTTCTTGTCTTTCCTTTCTTTCACTGATAGATTAACTATTGTAAATTTTAATACAGGAAGATCGCTTTTATTACTTTTTTGTGATTGAGTACTTAGTCTTTTTTCTCTGCTTTCTGTCTTTCTATTAGATCAACTACTTTTAATTCGAATATCGTGACTGCTGTATGAAGATTTATAGATCCTAATAATGAACATGTGTGAAGATTGTTATTAATGCCCCCAAACTGTTGGCGCAGTGGAAAGTACGTCAGTAAATTAAGCAATCCACGCCCAAAGGCCGAGTAGCGTTATGGCGATAATGTTCTAAATCCACTTCACTTCAGCTGCTAGTTTTGGCTAGTTTGCTACCATTCTAGTCACTCTTGCTAATGTAGAGATTTCTCATAGCATTGTTTGCCTAAATTAGTTTTAATATAATTGTGTGATTGACAAAAAATCCTTTGAGTCCCTTTATTACATTAAGTAAATTATCATTCGTTCATGGAATATTCGAATATTTTGTCTGCCTATCCACAAGGAAGAGTTTTTGCTCCTTGTTTTTATTATATTTGTATTTACAGTGATAGATTTGTATCAGTTTGTGTAAAAATTAAGTATATAGGAATTCTCATTATAATAATAATTCAATGAAGTTCCTAGGTGTAGAAAATCAGACTTGAAGTTTCTTTTCATGCCATGAAAATTTGGAAAGCGTCAACCGATCTTCAACTAAGCAGGTAATATTTCTACCACATCATGGATAAACTTCATAAATTTAAGCAACTTTAAAACTTTTGTATAAGGTTTAATTGGACTTGAAATATGACATGTTTTTGTACTTTTTGCTAAGTTTAAGTGGCCTCCAATATGACTTTGCTGGTATGTATTTTAACTTATGTATTTTTTAAATTATCCTACTCCCATTGCATTGCGTACTTCAAACCTGTAATATTGGTAGTGAGATGATTATGAAATACTTATTATTTATTCTGGATAATAATTTTCAATTAAAATTAGTATACTAACTATTTATAATGTGGTACTACTACTGGTGTTGAAACATATTACAATAATAAATTATTGCTATTCCATTACTGCAATGAATTAATAAATTCATCTGTTCTATACATGCGTAGAAGCTGATGTTAACCAAACAGAAATCGATTCTAATAACAATTACCAGTTTACCAGTATATTAAAAAGTTACGACTCTCCAAATCGTATCTCAAGAACAAACATAAATCTGACATTACTTTTTGAATGATAATACCGTGAATGGACGCTTTTATTTATCATCCACGACATTGTCGTACGATATATCTTTGATATTATAAATGGGTCCATTGAATGCTTAAAGAAATCATCCATTAGACGCTTTAATTAAATTTAACCTTCGTACCATCCCGGGTTCTTGAAGCAGTTCGTGAAAAAACATTTGTCAAGAAAGGTATGGCGCCCTCTTCTAGTCTTCGTAGTGTACCCTAGCTAAACAGTTAATATGGCGGCTTACATTGCGTTTTTGCATTTGAATATTGGTATGTTTTATCCACGACATATCGTACGACATTGTCGTGAATACTACAAAACCGTCCAATAAATCCCCCCATAGTAAACAAAGTGTCGTTATTAATGTTGTTGTACATTTCACATAATTCTTTGTCAACCTAAGCGGAGGACGCTGCTTCTAAATCCGGTGCCATCTCACCTGCTATAGCGTATTATTCGATATAATGTACACTGGGGCGGTAATATTAATCCGATTTTGCTCCTTGTCGATTTCGAATACTTATAGCTATTTCTCTTGAGCATACCATGAGAAATGTTTTGATTTCAATTATCTTCTGATGCATTGTTATGTATGATATCAAAACATGTTATTATGTGTAAGTGGGCTGGTATGAATGTGCAGTAACTCAAAACTAAGGAAATATTTCGTGTCTTGTAATCAAATAGTTCTACATAACCAAGAAAGCAAGTCCTAGAGTCGTAGAGTAGAGAGTAGACGCACCCTAATAAATAGATAGATAGATAAATAACTCTTTATTGTACACCAAAAACAAAACAAAAAATAAATACAAAAAAAACACCAAGAACAAGTAGTAATCTAATCAGATAGATTGACCACCTTGAAAGTTGTCTGGGATAAATTGATATTTGGAGGAAGGAGGACGATCGGAAGCTATGGCGCACCTATATCCAGCATAATATGACAATCATCATTAAAATTAGTATTTTGAATGCGATATATAACAAAGTTATTTATGCAGTTGGTAGTATGACATCCTCTCAATTATTGGCCCGTTTTAAAAGTTCATAGTAAGCCTGCAGGTTACTAATCCGAGATTTCTCGATCCTTTCAAAATACGTTGCGATTGCGTAGGAACCACTGCAACATTTATGTTAAACGTATTTTCATTATTCTTCAACAGTCTAATATCGCTAGTGTTAATAATATACAGTATATGTATTAATCAGACACCTTTTTGAGCCAAACCACCTAATACGCTCTCACACGTGAAACGTCGCGGTGCATTATCTGACACTTCATTTGTCAAAGTGCCACGAGTGGTTACGCTCCCGGCTTTGAACTGTGCATCTCTCTACTTAGATATCATCATTTGTGAATATAGTACATCACTATACTCTGATATATACTGCATAGATAGCGTAGAACGGAAAAATGTATAAAAGATAAGTTCGGTCGCCAGGTGCAAAGTATTAATTACGTTTTTTTTTATTTCTTTTCAGTTATTTAAATTATTTAATGTATCTACAAAACGTGTTTTACAGGAAAAATAATATGATATGGGATGAACTAAGTAGACTATACAAAATGACATAGAGTAAGAACAGAAAATAAATAAATATGTCGTGATATAAATGCGAACTAAAAATCGGTATGACTCTTTAAATTTTGAAATGGTATGAGTTTTAGTGGTAAAGGAAATAAAACAACTTCGTAGCAGTCGCGTTTCATTACCGCTACGCCACACTGGCTGTACGAGTACAGAGTCAAAATATGTTATCAGATTTCTAATGGATTTGCGTGATTTTACGGTGCGTACTGTTCAATATTTATTAACTAGAGCAAACTAGCGAACTAGAACTACAGATCAATTCTAACGATAAGGCCGCCCATAGTACATACAAATATTTATATACGTATAATGTTTTCTCTTTACTTATAAAGACTTATCTAGAAGACTGTTTATTGAAAATATTTTTATTAGCAGACTGAAGAATATACCGTTCATTACACATATAATTTTGAATACGACAACAGACTTCTAAATAATATAATAAATAATAAAAGAATGTGGTAACCGATCTGAATTTCAAAGTGAATAGTCTTTATGGAAAGTACTTGCTAGCATTTTATTTCACTTATATTTGCTCTCGCTTCGTTTACTTACCTACAAGGAATCAGGAATCGTTTTAAAAATATAGTATTTGTATTGAATTTTATTATTCAGTAAGCACAAAATATTGATAGGTGCTTTTAACGTAATACTTAAGACCTCTGTAGAGCAACAGAAAACGCTATTGCTGTAACCTACTATTGGGCCAACAAGATTTAATAAAAATGGATTTATCAGAGTCATTGACTCGAAGAAGAAAAACCTAATACTTTTATTTTAAAGGCCAACAATCTCCACAGATACCTCGCACCTCAGCAGACCCGGGGCCGTCTCTTTCGGGGTGACCTCCGTCGGGATTAGGGACCACTGTGTCCCCGTATAGACCCCGGGTATGAGGTCGCACATTTTGCGCCACCGTCGCTCGTCGCGGCCTGCTTCTGCTAGAGTTACAGGCGGCTACACCCGACTTTTAACGTAATGCTAATGATATGCTTCACCAAGGACAATACATATAGCAAAGCAGAGGAAAAGTTTATGTGGTCCACGATTGGTGGCCTTATCGCACTGAGGCAATCTCTTACAGGCAACCACAAGATGTAGTAAGACAGACAAAGAGATTTGGGGCAGTATGATTCATATTATGGAGAGTATATAGGAGATGTACCTACGTAAGTACTTGCAAAACAATTGCAAAAACTAGAGAATTTACTAGTGAGGTAAATGTTTTGATATCACTTTAAGTGACAGACAACCACACCTGTTAAAATTATTATTGTTATTATTAAGTATTCATTGTATTCTGTCCCACGTAATAGGGCAAATTATCTCAAATCACCCTTCCCAGCTTTCCCCTTTCCCTTCAGGGTGGGCAGCGCGTGTGACACCCTAAGTGTTGCACACGTTCATAGGCCACGGTGGCCGCTTTCCATCAGGTGGGCCGTGTGCTTGTCTGCCACCTACGTAGTATAAAAAAAAAGGTACTACAAAAGAAAAGTATACCTGACCGTTCCAAATAGAGATTTGATATAGATAAAAAGTATTTGTGACGTTTCATCGTTTGACAGATGTTTGACAATGTCAATCTGTAATACAACGAGTACAACAACTCAACGTCAAAGCAAATCGTGACGTCACACTTTGTGATTGGTGTTTCATGTCACGTGACTGAATGCTTATTTTTTTCAAACTTATTTTCTAAAAATAAAAGTAATCTTTATTTTGTGTACCAATTTATATTACTTTTTGTTATCTATTTATCGGGAATAGTCGTTAGAAACATACATCATTACGATTCATTATTAGTGGACACAAGCCTATTGTCGTCATATAATACGAGAATTCCAGGATATCTACGAGTGTTAATTGATTTATAATTGCTTTAACTTTAGACTGTCGCTCAGTAACGTATACTTTACATTCAATGACTTTATATTTCAGTAATAAAAAAAAACTTAAGTAATAGGAACCCTTTTCGAATATAATACACGTTGAAATAACACAATTCACAAATCTTCTTACGTAAGGCGTACATTACCCTTTTGGACCCTCGACTGTGTTCGACAAACTCCTAAACATTATCCCTTCAATCCTTTGAGAAATCGCCATAAAAAATGTTAACATACTTTGTTATGCAAAAGGTGTAATATCTCGAGCAGACAAATACATTCTCACTAATATTTCTTACTTTGCAAGGTGACACTGCGTCAAATCGGCCCACCTGAATCCTAACACGCGCAGACATTATTCAAAAGATTTCTTATTTCGACAAACCTCTTTTTCTTGTCGTAAAAAAACGGTACAGAATGTTTGAATAATAAAGGTCATTTACAATGTCTTTATTTTAAAAGGGCATTTCTTTAGTTTATTCAATGTAATTTTTTTGGTACTACCTGATGGGAAGTGGTTACTGTGGGCTATGCACGTTTGCAACGCTAGGGGCGTCACATTCGTGCTACCGACCATATTAAAAAAGAGGTGGGAAAAGTAAGGGGGGATGGTGGAAGGGGAAGGGAGAGAGGAGAAGGTTGAGAGTCTCTGTGCTGTCAGTGCAGAAGACAGAGAAGGGATTCTCGGTTTTCCCACAGTCACTGATAACACAATACCTCTCCAGTGAGCTTTGGCTACCCTACTCACCGCCGGAAACATAACTCAAGGTTATTATTAGCTGCGATATTCTGTAGGGCGGAGGTTTTTCCCTAGTTAGTTGGACTGCTTAATTAGGACGGGAGACACTTCCGTAAAGTTAGTGATATACATTTAAATACTGAAGGAGTACTTTCATTAAGGAAGCTAAATTTTGACGTCTTGGTATAGTTCCGAAATAGGTCTATTTGTCAACGAACCATTTAAGACTTTTTATTACAGGATACATAACAACAACAACATAGCACAGGAATGTGTCCAACATTTCGTCAAAACAAAAGAAACTCTAACTGGTTAGTAGGGGAGTTTGGGGTATACTGGAAAATAAAGAAGGTAAGTAGACAATTTACTAAATGTGGATATCACTGTGTTTAAATAATAACAAATTTCGACCGGGTTGGTACCACCGTGCACATATGCGCAAAACCCTTCATAGTAATCCAATCTCGGTTGGATTGCGTTCAGGGATCAGCAAGTGCATAGCCGGGCAGAGGTGATGGTGGTCGCAGTACTAGTGGGACCAGTGGGTCTTGGCGTAGTCTAGTGAGAGTGGCGCGGGGCGATCCGCCGACCAGGGAGACCCGTAGAAACGGTGGTGCCGCTGGCCGCCCGCGGTATAGTACAGGGGCCCAACCGGGGCTAACCACCCCGGGAGGCTGCCTCACCAGGCCGCGCATAATCTCGATATGGTTCGTCGTGCCGGTTGGTGACCGGACGTGGGACTCCGGCGACCATATTCGGGGGGGTACGGGGGCCCTTCCGATCGGCGCGTCGGCTCTCGCCACTCCTCACATTCATAGACAAAACCAATCTCCCACGCTTTGTCACGCGGTACTGTAACGACCATCATCTCTTTTCACGCCTCCTCTTACCCCCTCCATGGCAGTGCAAAATAGAGAATATGGCAACACAGCGGCTCTTCGTTTTCCCACAAATTCGCTATTTGAGGTGGAGTCCACGAACATCTGTGGGCTCCATGCAAACCTCAACGCCGTCCACCAACATCTAGAGACGGCGAAACCAGCCATGCTTTTTCTCACGGAGACACAAATATACCGCCCTGATGACACGACCTACCTGCTCTATCCCGGCTATGTTTTAGAGGAAAATTTCCGTGCCAAAGCCGGGGTATGTGTGTTTGTTAGGGCGGATGTTTGTTGTCGCCGTTTGCGCTGCCTTGAGGACCCATCCTTTTCTGTCCTGTGGGTACACGTAGACCATGGCTGTACTAGTCAAATCTATGTGTGCCTTTACCGTTCCCATACTGGAGATGCCGAGACAACTCGACTCTTCGAATATCTGAGTCAGGCGGCAGATGATGCGCAGGAGCGGTTTCCGAACGCAGAATTGGTATTTTTGGGGGACTTTAACGCCCACCACGAGATCTGGTTGGGCTCCTCCAAAACAGACCATGCGGGAAGAGCCGCCCACGCGTTCGCTCTGGCTCACGGCCTGACCCAACTGGTACACGAGGCCACCAGAATACCAAGAGGGTCAGCCCAAGCACCCTCTTTGCTAGACCTTCAGCTGACGAGCCACCCAGACCAGTACAATGTTTCGGTGCATGCTGCCTTAGGCAACTCCGACCATTGTCTGGTCTGTTCCAAGGTGCCTATGATAGCGCCCCCACGACCAGTGCAGGGAAATCGGCGTCTCTGGCACTACTCGTCAGCGGACTGGGATGGACTGCGAGACTATTTTGCGTCCATCCCGTGGGTTGAGCGCTGCTTTGAAGGTAAGGACCCATCGGATAGTGCAACTGCTGTCGTCGGTGAGATCAGTCTGGGTATGGAGTACTATATCCCATACACTGATGTCACCGGTGCCCGTGGAGTGCGCCCATGGTTCGGGCGCGAATGCGCAGAGGCTGTTCGCCAAAAACAGTCTGCGTATCGTGCTTGGGTAAGGGCGCGGGCTACGCACGATTCCAACCTAGGGTACTTCAAGGCAGCGTACAACAAAGCCACTAGGGTCTGCAAGAGGGCTTACGTCAGAGCGGATGCCCAGCGCATAGCACGGGTTGGTCAAGAACTGGTGGCGCATCCCACGGGCAGCCGTGGCTACTGGCGACTGGCCAAAGCCGTGCAAGCCAACTTCTGCCAGCCTTCTCTGCCCCCCCTGCGTAACCCTGATGGATCCCTAGCCCATGAGCCGCAAGAGAAAGCAAATTTGCTGGTTAATCTCTTTGCGGCCAACTCCCGAATCGACGACTGTGGTATGCAGCCTCCGACACTACCCAACAGTGGCCACGCAATGCCTGATATTCGTATCAGGCAACGCGATGTCCGAGCAGTGCTGCAGTCACTCGATGTCCGGAAAGCCAGTGGTCCGGATGGTATACCAGCGGTGGTTCTTCAAAAATGTGCAGCGGAGTTGTCTCCAATGCTCACGCGGCTGTACCGACTTTCCTACATTTCGGGTACAGTGCCGACGGCGTGGAAAGAGGCGAATGTACAGCCGATTCCCAAGAAGGGAGATCGCTCAGACCCAGCCAACTATCGGCCCATAGCCGTCACCTCAGTGCTGTGCAAGGTCTTCGAGCACCTTATCAACACACAGCTCATGCGCCACCTAGAGGATCACTCCCTAATTAATGACCGACAATATGGTTTTAGGCCGAAACGGTCAACGGGTGATCTTCTGGCGTATGTTACCCATATTTGGGGTGAGGCTATGGACAAGCATGGTGAGTCACTGGCTATTAGCCTAGACATCGCCAAAGCGTTCGATAGAGTCTGGCACAAATCGCTTCTTTCCAAACTACCAGCCTTCGGTCTGCCTCTTAGACTGTGCAATTGGGTTGCTAGCTTCCTGCAGGGGCGCCGTATTCGCGTTCTCTGTGATGGACGAGCATCGGAGTTCCTGCAGGTAAATGCTGGTGTGCCGCAGGGGTCCGTCTTATCACCCACTCTCTTTCTTCTGCATATCAATGACATGCTGTCCACCGGCAGCATCCACTGCTATGCAGACGATAGCACTGTACACGGGAGCTACCACGGACATTCTGCGGCCAAGCAGTCCGATATAGCGGAAAAGAGGCGACTTCTTGTCACTGGGCTTGACCGGATCCTCAATCACGTTTCCCAATGGGGATCTGAGAACCTGGTCGAGTTCAATGCCAAGAAGACGCAGGCATGCGCGTTTTCAGCAAAGACATCTCCTTTCCTTCCTCCTCCCACTCTTCAGAGCACACCTCTGCCATTACAGGATAACCTCAATATACTCGGTATGGACGTGCGCTGCAAACTGAACAACAAGAACTATATCGAGAGCATCATCAAAACAGCTTCGCGTAAACTCGGAGTCCTGAACAGAGTGAGACGTTTTTTCACGCCGGAGCAGCGGTGTCTTCTTTATAAGACACAAATTCGCTCCTGCGTGGAATACTGCTCGCATCTCTGGGATGGCTCCGCAAAGTACTTATTAGATGCTCTCGACAGGTTGCAGCGACGTGCGGTCCGCATTATTGGGAGTCCTGAGGTCACAGAGTCCCTCGAGCCTTTGCAGATGCGTAGAGATGTTGCGTCCTTGGCAGTATTTTACCGTCTCTACCATGGTGAATGTTCTGATGAGCTCTTCCAACTAATCCCACCCTCCCCTTTCCTACACAGGACAACGCGTGCAGGGCTTAGGTGTCACTCGCATACATCAAGAACCAAGCGGTTCGGTGAGTCTTTTCTCTGCCGTACCATTAAGTCCTGGAATTCCTTGCCGGCGCACGTGTTTCCTTCTTCCTACAGTCCCGGGTCCTTTAAGCGGGGCGTGAAAAAGCATCTGATGAGGCCGTCAAGCTGAGCGCCACCATTGTAGCACTGAACGTGTTTGCAATGGTGACCCTCTTTCATGGGACTTTGCCTTCAGCTTAACATCAGGCGAGGTGAAGTCAAATTGACGTGCCATAGATAAAAAAAAAAAAAAAAAAAAAAAAAAAAAAATTAACACGTAACGAAACAGTGTTACGTGATTAAATGTAGCTATATAATCATAGAACAGTTTTTCTGTTCCATGTTTTTAAATTCAAAACTTTTTACACTGTTGATTGATGGCATTTGGTCGAACTTACATTTATGAACATTGTCATAACTGTCAATGTAAACCTTTGAGAATGCGACAAGGCGAAATCGGTTAGGTTCAATAATAATACATATCGTGGCGAAGTACAAGTTTAGTGTGTTATCAATAAGTATATCCGATTCAAAAACTTAAGTTAAGAGTACATACACTAAAACCTCCATAGCCTTAACTTCACCTCCAATTGACCAGTAGGCGACAGCCCACCCAGTTGGTTGTATTTAACCGACTTCACTTTATAGAAAAAAATATCATACTTATTGCGTCAAAATTAATATCCGACTCCTGCAGTAAGTTAAATTCACAAATACCTTTATATAAAAGTATCAATATGAGGCATACTAAAATAATAACCGTCTGTTTTAACCTCCTGTCTAACTCAGCCCCCTTTTACCCCACTTGAGTTCATGCCAAGAGCAGAGAGAAAACTTTTTAATAAATTACCAGACGATATTTAGAATCTTCGGTTAATTCAGCTTATGAAGCGTCCTGAAAATCGGTTGTTTTCCTTTCACTGTAGAAAATACCTATAAAATACATGGGTCAATTTGTCTTAATAAATATCTATGTATATAACAGTACCAACACGTCTGGTCAGTTTGGAAAGAATAGGACAAAGTCCTCTCATCGTTGGCCGAATCCTGTGTCCAGTAATGAAATGCGATAGGCTAATTGATAGTTGTGAAAGTAAAGTAAGTAAACATATACATACGGTCACGCCTACAAATAAATACGAACTAAATTTAAATAGACTGGATATAGGTCTCATTCAAACGATCTTAGTAAGACCCAAATCATCCCAAACATTTGGTTTTTATAGTAAACTGTCTACACTGTTTCGTTAAAAATTATAAGAAAAATGTTCATTTATACTTGACTAGAAGACTTTAATCTTATAATTTATTCGTCTACAGATCACTTTGTAGGTAATCGTAGACTCAAAATGTGCTGAAGATGTGGACGAGTTCAAATCTACCTGTCATAATCAGAAAAAACCATGCGCTCTAAAAGCTTGTTTTTTTCGCTCTATGCCGATAAGTATTATACTAACCTCAATATTGAGAAAGAAACTATTGTTACGCCACTAAATTTCCTAGTACCTGTACTAATTACACTATACGTTATGATACTATAACACCGTACACAACATATGAATGTAGGAATTAAAAACATAATCGGCCCGTCAATCCTTAATCTCGCCAGCCCAGTTGAGCCAGCCGTCGTAGCGTTATGTAACAGACTGTACTCGCACTTACGCATAAGTGCACACCATTACAATAATTCTCAAGCATGAATTTGGAGCCCTTTGAGCCTCCCAAGCGTACAGTACTCTAATTAAATATGGCGCCAATCTCGACGCACCTGGCAAGCCTACCGTACCCGCAGCCATCGCTTGGAAACTCAAATATATTACTGTAAGACAGCGTATATGATTTTAAATTACAAAAGTAGATTTTCCTTAGCATTTCCTAAGATTAGCTTATGAATTAATTAGTTTGAGGAGTGCCTAAGAATATTTAATTATATCCATATATTATTACGTGAAGCGGAAACTTTGGATCTTTCCTAAGAATATTGTTATGTTAATTATGAGATTTAGATTAGACTAGCTCTTTCCCGCGGATTCACCCGCGTGGATGTCATATTTTGGACGATTCACACAATATCTCAATAAATTGTAGCCTATGTGTTATTCTGCTGTATAAGCTATATTATTGTAAAGTTTCATGAAAATTCATTCAGTAGATTTTTTATGGTGGAAGCGTAGTAAGTCTTGCCGAAGAGCGAAACCTATCCGTGAGTAGCGGAGCTGCTGTGAAACAAATTAGTACACCACGATGGCAACCCAAAAATGCCATTGTGCGAGTAATCCTCACCGTCTTCCTGCCCCCCAAATCCCGTGACTGTGGTTATGTCGGAGTCAAACCGACTAAAACGCACGACGTCTTTAGGTCTTTGATTGCCGGAGGTGAGATACAGAAATCGCGCTCTTAGCATGAAAAACTATATAGAATTCGTCATGCATTACGATAGGCAACCTGCCTACTGTGTACTTGTGTGTGTGTGAAGCACGCCAATCGCATTGCTCCGCTCTCTCGATTCCTTTACGTTACGAATTGGATAGTGTTTCGTGCTACGGGCTCAGATATTTCATTTTCAGTACTTTTGTGTAATGAGCAGTCCCTTAGTATGGATTAAAACCGCTTACATAGCTCAGTGCATACGAGCGTATTTCCCATATCGTGTGGCGTCGGACATATTCGTGAATGGTCGGAAATGTCCATCACTATGACTCGGATGGGATTAGTAGTCTAACGTTAATTACAATAACTTCTACCCTTCGTGTTATGAGGAAGATGTAATTTATATTTATGTGCCTAAATAGGCATATGTTAGTTCGTATTAAAACGTTATGAAATTTGACTTTTAAAGTCTTTAAGGCCTATGTCCAGCAGTGAACTGCATTAGGCTAATTAATTAATTGAATATTTTATGTATCCCCATGCCTAATGACTACCATCTTACATCTTAGAACAATATAAATAGATTTTCTGACAAGCAACTTTTAAATTTAGACGGATATTTTCTCCGACTTATAAGATTTCCTTCTCCGTTATTTCTAAGGTTATGAGCACATAAACTATACATGTTACAAAGGGCTACACCGACATTAGTCGAGTAGTGAGATGCCGGTTAAGCCTTCAAGGACTACATAACTGGAGCGAGCTTCCTAGTAATGAAACGCTTGACAATTATACTTCTAGGCCTGTAATAGTAAGGAAGTTGTGTCGTAAACTCATCTTGTATTTACAAATAGAGGTGAAGTGGCCGACGTAACTCACAAAGCGTTTTTTAAAAGAAAAGTTGAATGCTATGACGGTATCCGAACCCACGATCTTTCCCTCACAAGGGAACGCTTTGACCACTATGCCACAAAGCCTCGTCTGAACCATTCAAAATTTTCCCATACAACTAGCTTTGGGGCGATAGTGAGAGTCATCTACCAGCAATAATATTACAAGTCTAAGCATTCACTTTTCCTATCTAAATTTGATTTGAACAGTCTGCATACTAATTGCTTTTCAGAACTTTCAGAACATAATATTTACATAATTACTAATATTATAGTCATTGTTTCGATCTTATAGATTTGTACGATATGCTCTTTGTAATTTTGACAACCTCCGTGGCGTGCCGGTAGTGAACGCGACTGCTACGTATGAGGCGTGGTTTCGATTCCCGCTCAGTGCAAATATTTGTGTAAATGAATATGAATAGTTGCATTGGTCTGGGTGTTTCTATGTATAATATGTATGTATTTACAAACAAGGTATCTAAGTACCTATATTTATCCGCATTCTAGAACCTATAACACAAGCTAGTTAAACTATGCTTATCTACTTGAGTCTAGGTAGCGTTGTTAAGATTGTCCTAGAATATTTATTTATTATTTATTTAGAAAAACCGACAAATCTAAACCCAAATTCAAATAAATTCTGTCACATTCAATCTGTTATCGTACAGTCAGCAGCCCGAGGTTTGGCCACGTAGCCGTACACTGAAATCAATTAGGAAGCGTGCCGATCAGCGCCTCCGACAACTTTGCTTACGTCACGCCAGCAGCCTTTATTACCACTGTAATTGACTTTTCGATAGAGGCCTGAAAGAGTTTGAACAAAGATGGATTGTTTGCTCCCCTGCTTAATTTATGAGTCAATATATTACTATGCAGGTACTTGTATTGTTTACCTGAAATGATTAAGAAGGTACATTTGCAAAGCTATAATGAATAGGGCACAATAATTTTGTATAAATTGAGGAAATGTTTCCAGAATATTTTTTTATTTAGGGCACATCAATTTCACTCACCTGATGGTAAACTGAAAGCAAAGTCTCAAGAAAGAGGTTCACCATTACAAACACGTACAGTATTACAATTGCAGCCTCATCAGATGCTTTCTCACGCCCCGCTTAAGTCCCTGCGACTGTATAGGAAGAAGGAAACACGTGCGCTCGTAAAGAATTCCAAGACTTACTGGTGCGGCAGAGGAAAGACTCACCGAACTGCTTGGTTCTTGATGGAATTCACGTTCACGTTTTTTGTGCCTCTTAGATATCAGGTAAGAATACAGTCTACACGGAGAGTTGTTTATGAAGTTTGTCCCACCGAGAAAATAAACTTAAAATGTAATTAAAAGTAAATTATGCCAAAAGGGCTATCATAAAATCCAAGGTTATTTAGATAATAAACAAGCTTAGAAATTAACGGTTCACTCAATTTACTAAAGCAAACTATTAAATTTAGACTAAGTAATCGTTGTAATTAGACCTAATAGGAATAAAAGCGTACTAAGTTTTTTACCGGAGTCTTCTTAGTCCAGGGCCATATTTCAAACCGGTCGATGGTCAATTTTGTCGTCTTGTATGTTCCATTTAATGGTCTACACAGAATAAATAATTCTTGATTTTCGGACCAAATTCTAATGATACGTTTTACTACGGTATAACAATGTAAGAAACTATAATATTAGTATGTACCAAAGTACGCGAAGTGTAAAAGTTAGTATGCCGAGATATTTTGTACGGTACAAAACTTTCAACTGCAATGCAAGGATGTATGTAAACCGCTATTTGCATAGTGTTAAAAGTACTTACTCATTTCGTGCAGTACTTACGACCAGCGAGGTGAAGGTAATTCAGAAATTCTGTTGCTACGTGTATTTCAACAAATTGATACTACTGCACTGTAAAGTGTTAAGTTGGAATACGGTGAATATGTTGTTAAATAAGCATATGATAAGTTGAGTAGATTCTCAGTTATAATTTGTGCAAAATGTAGATTATAATAATATGTGAAACGTATTCTGGGAATTAGTGAGACATTTAGTGTGAGATTCAAACGCCGCACTAACACAACTAAACAAGGAATGTTGTTCAAATAAATATGAAATATATAATTCAAAATGCGGTCAATGAACATGCAGATAATGAGCTATTGGTAACATTCAAAAAGCACACTTTTGAGTAGGAAACATACAAAGAAGAAAAGCAATTTCCATAAAAATTTAACCTGATAATCCAGGGCTCGTATTAAGGCAATAGGTAATTATGGCATTTTTAAAAATGGTCAAGTCTGCAAATATCAAATCAAATTAAATCTGTTAATAATCTACTAATTATCTAATTACCCAGAGCTCGCTGAAGAATTTGCATGTAGTCTGTGGGAAGACCGAAGGCTTCGTTAATACTGCTATGTGATAGTATGTGATCCTACCTGCTTTTTCTTCTGCATCGACAACAGAGAAATTTACTTTTTAACCTTCATCCCTTTACTATCCTTCCCCCTCCTCTCTACAGGTTTAGTACCACGGATGAGATACCCCTGGTGTTGTACACGCCAATGACCCACGATTACCACTTTCCATTAGGCAGGCCGTGTGCTTGTCTGCCATTTAAGTGATATAAAAAAGGCGGTACTTGTTTAAATTTACATTATTTTCACGACATGAGCAGTCAGAGTCAGTTGAAGTCTCAAGGAAATTCTCTCTGGGGCATACAAGTCACCGACAATACAAGCAAAATTAACACAGTTCGGTTTGGAAAGGAATATTTGAAAAAAAAATATACGCAAAAGCAGTAAAAATGAATTATCTACACCCAGTGGTAACAAAGAACCATAAGAACATATAATTTGAAAATATCTGGCATCTGTCACTCGTAAAAAGTAATTTTCTTAGCATATCAACTTACCAGCGAGCGCGATATTTTAGTATGCCATACTTTTTAATTGCAATTCTTTGAAAGCTCTGTACCTCAAACTTGACAAGCCAATTATGAGTGATGGATTTTCGCTTCAACTTTTACAACAGATTTTAGCACGTAACGTTTAAGTCAATTTGTTAATTCGTGACAAGTTGGTTCCCGGTCTTGTTAACCCCGGCAACTTAGCAAAATGCTTTACAAGGGTTCAAACCTGTTACATTTTACCTAGAATCCATCCGTACTCCTCGTTTATACATAGGTATAAAAATTGTATTCTATACTTTTTTATTTGTGAAGTAATTTATTTTATACTAGCTGACCAGCGCAACTTCGTCTGCATGACCCCGTTTTCGCAACATTTTTCACTTCTGCTGCGCACCAGTTAGTTGTAGCATAATCTTAATACATCTTAACCTTCCTTTTTAATCACTCTATCTATTAAAAAAAAACTCATCGAAATCCGGTATGTAGTTTTAAAGATTTAAGCATAAGGAGATAGGGATATATGGGGACAGAGAACGTGACTTTGTTTTATACTATGTAGTGATATGTAGGTCGTCAAATTGACTGCACCTCGTCTGATGGTAAGCAGGGATGCAGTCCAAAACATATTGACTGTCGTCCCTGACTGTGGTCTCCACCCTCACGGCCTCGACAGTTGCTTTTTTACGCCCCGCTTAAAGAATCTGAGACTGTCGGATGAAGGTTTACACGTGATATGTAATGATCTCCTTGCTGTGGTTTACTCAAATGACTTTGTTCAAGAATGGCATTACAAGGTTTATTCCTTAGAATCAGCAACGCGAATGCGGTGTCCTCATTATTTCACACACATGGCAAATACTTTTTTACAAGTTTAGTTAACAAATTTTATTGAAAAATCTCGATATTGGCGAACGCCGTCGTTATTAATTATGTAGAAATTTACGACTTTTGATTTTGCTTCAGAAGTCATTTTTAAAATATTAAGAAGATTATTTTGCCTATTTGCTCCAACATTTCGCTGTTACACATGCTTTATGTGGGCAGTAAACTTTTTTAAGTTTTTTGTCAATTTTTGAAGATAGCATTTGATGCAACATATCGACGGGTGCAAAGTAAAAAGAGGCATCTGCATAATAGCAACTTTACAGGAGAGCGAAAAGAACGAAAAAGTGTATTATTTTCTAAATGAGTGGGCCAATATTTCTGAAAATTTTATCATAATTTATTTATACTCTTATTTATTTTTATATTAAGTTAATTAAGCTAATTTATTAATAATTTAGGAGATTTTGGAGAAAGCCGTTTTTACAACGAACTTTATAAAACGCTAACTGAGCCAACTACCAGCTGGTCGTATATGCACGGGACTTTTAATATCGTGTATAAATAGTTTTTTTCTTTTTTTTACTGATCTCAATTGTTCTCAGGCCACTTATAAATAAATATATATTTATGAAATATCCACTACAGAAAGTAATTTTGCAGATAACTTTTTATTCTTCGTACTTTCATAACAACATTTTGTAAATTGGCTTAGTACCCCAAAATCATCAGGCGAATATAATTGCAGTTACAATACTTTCAGTTTCTTTTTTATAAGGTCGTTTATTAAACAGAAAATCCTCCTACGTGATAAATACTTTGTATAAAGTTAACCGACGTAACTTTAATTGACCGCGAAGTAGAAAGAGTCAACTGGCAGATGGTCGTTAATGCGTCGTATGTACGTTTAAAGAGTAATGCAAATAGAAATTAAATCAACTGCCTGATGACATTTTGTGTACGCTCGGAGACCGCCGCCGCGCCCCGCGCAAAAACGACCAACGTTACTTGGTCGCATTACCTTCGTACTATTTGCAAAATTGAGTGTAGATGGCTTTTTATACTTTTAAAAATTCATTGAAATATAATGAAATCTCCAAAACCAACTATGCCAGGTTGTGGAGTCTTATTTGGTTAGTACGAAAATGCAATAAAAAGAAAATCGTGAATTTGTAGTTGACTTTATTTACTTTGCACCCGTCGATATATACACACCTACATAAGCTCACGCACGTCATCCCCGAAGGGGTAGGCACTAGGCAGTGGTGTATTAAACACCCAGCAGCGCAACAGTGGTGGTAAAGCCCAAATCTACTAACAGAGGCCTTAATTTCTCTCACAACTCAGGTCCAAGATCCGTGCCGATAGGTATACTACATACCACAGTAAGTAAACGTTACTATACTCTGTCTAATTTAGGATGATAATTTTGACAGTTCACGTCTTGAAGTAACGTATTTTTATGAACAAATTAAGACCTATTAACTTTTAAACTTTCGCGTTCCATGATTATGATAATAAATGTAACCGGGAATTAACGCGATCATGGTATAGGTATATACATACCTTTTGCCTGACGTTTCGACCAGGTTACACCGGCCGTGGTCACAGGCTGACTGGCTCAGCTGCGCACGCCCTCCGTCGTCGAGTCCGTGAGGTAGCCGGTTGTTCACCTACCCGCACATTTTCGACATTTTGTAGATTATTTCTTCGCCAGGTACCGTCACATACCACACTCACAGGGTTCCTATTCTCTAAGCAAACGGCTCGGTGTCTATCCGACGGCGCAGAAAAGCGAGGTAGCAGGTTTTTTATCACTGGATTCCATGTCGCAGATAACTTGAAACCGTCTTCCCGATTGAAATTATTGTACTTCTTACGACTTACGACTACGTGCCACTGCGACCAATCGTAAGTCAAATATCATCTCCCACTTATGATCTTGCGAAGCACGTTGCATCAGTATTGCAACCACTTATAGGAAAAACACCGTCTTTTGTGAAGGACTCGCGGCACTTTATACAAATAATTAAAGAGCTCAAACTGGAACCGGATGACGTCATGGTGAGCTTTGACGTGGAGTCCCTATTTACCAACGTTCCTTTAAAGGAGTGTTTAGATATCGTGAAAGACCTACTGAGCGACAATGAACTACCGTTTAACTATATTGATCTACTTGAACACTGTCTAGACGGCAACTACTTTCTGTTCCAAGGCCAACATTACCTTCAGATAGATGGTGTCGCAATGGGAAGTCCTGTAGCCCCGGTACTTGCCAACATCTGGATGGAACATTTTGAAGAGAAGGCTCTGAGTCTCGGCCCCAAGAGCATCAGACTTTGGAAGCGATACGTCGACGATATCTTCAGTATCGTGAAAGGAAGTGTACAGGAAGTAGATCAGTATATACAACATCTCAACTCCATTCACCCCAAGATGAGGTTTACGTATGAAATGGAGAAGGATAGGTCGCTGTCTTTCTTGGATGTAAAAGTAGCCGTGAGATCAGATGGGTCCTTGTCACACTGTGTGTACCGGAAACCTACTCATACGGACAGGTACCTACACGCCACGTCTCATCACCACCCCCGACACTTACAATCCGTTATAACCTCACTCAAGAATAGAGCGTATGATCTCTGCGACCCTGAACATCTGGAGCGAGAGCTGGATCATGTTCAGGAGGTACTCAAAAGTAACGGATATGATGTGAACGGAAGACGGAAGCAGCAAACATTGAGGCGGCGGCACCCAAAGGTGAGCAGACAGCCAGCGTATATGCCTTATGTCAGGGGAATAACGGATAAAATCGGCTCCGTGCTAAAAAAGTATTCCATCCCGACAGTTTACACACCAGGCATTAAATTAAACAACATCGTGGGCACACCGAAGGATGTCTTGCCGCTTCAGACGCCAGGGGTCTACAAGATCGATTGCAGCTGCGGTAGTTCGTATATAGGCCAAACAAAGCGGACTATAGCTGATAGGGTCAAAGAACACATTGCAGCTGTAAAGAACCGCCGGACGAGCAGATCAGCGATTGCAGAACACCTTTTAGAAGCGGGCACGAATCACTGGATTGAATTCCACAATACGCAAGTCCTCTCCACCGAACGTCACTTCTATTCAAGAGCTGTACGTGAAGCTATTGAAATTAAGAAGTACAATAATTTCAATCGGGAAGACGGTTTCAAGTTATCTGCGACATGGAATCCAGTGATAAAAAACCTGCTACCTCGCTTTTCTGCGCCGTCAGATAGACACCGAGCCGTTTGCTTAGAGAATAGGGACCCTGTGAGTGTGGTATGTGTCGGTACCTGGCGAAGAAATAATCTACAAAATGTCGAAAATGTGCGGGTAGGTGAACAACCGGCTACCTCACGGACTCGACGACGGAGGGCGTGCGCAGCTGAGCCAGTCAGCCTGTGACCACGGCCGGTGTAACCTGGTCGAAACGTCAGGCAAAAGGTATGTATATACCTATACCATGATCGCGTTAATTCCCGGTTACATTTATTATCAAAATTAAGACCTCTAAAATTATCGTAATTCATAGACAAGTACCGCCCACTTAACGTAGAGTAGTGCCTTGCAAGATTAAAGCATAATTGACTGTAGACAAACGAATCGAATAAATCGAACATAATCTATTAATTTATGAAAATAATTTTATGTTTAAATACTTATCCACTACAATTTTGGTAATATACTTAACTAGATAGAATATAAAACATAAATATTATACTATAAATGGCAGTAACTGTAGCAATTATCAATCTATATTTGCAGTTCAGTGCGATTAGGTAATGCCGCGCCGCTCTAATGAGGTGTCACCTTAAGTAAACAAATATTTATAAAATTATAATACCCTAAGTACATAAAATAATACGAAATAAATGTTTTACTATTTATGTAACATCTATACCATATTCTATGGGAACGATAATCGAATATCGAATAGATTCATTTACGATTGTCCTGTATAGGGTACCCTACTTACACCTGTCAAAATTATCATCCTATATTTGACAAAGTATACGTCATGATTTGCATGCAAACTATAAACATTGCGTGTGGCGTGGCGTATGATTGAATTATGAAACAGCTCAGAATAAGCGGTTCATTTTATAAACAGTAGAAAAGCAATTGTACGGCATAATGAATGGTCGTTCTCACTGTGTGACATTATGACATTTTTAATGGTAAATGGCGAGCTTGCAGTTTATTTATAGGCAAAGTGTTTAATTAGGCAGCAATCGTAAATGCAAGCAACATAATGCATGCATGTGCCGCCGTGCATGCGTGAGTGCCGGTGGTGTGTTTTCATTTTCACATTTTTTAACTAACGTACATACATACATACAACTGTATACCCATACATATTATTCATAGATCTGTACCTAGTAAATTTTGTTAATCAATTATTATGAGCTACTAAACCATGTTTCGATTAGGCTTGACCGAGTGGAAAAATCTAGAGAAACCATACCCATCGTCTATCTTTTTAATTCGCGTCGTCAAATGTTCGCACCCCGCCTGTTTGTAAGCTTTGGTGCGGTCCTCCTGCTATAATAGCAGACCCCTCTACCCCATGTACATACCCTGTTTTACTTGTACCTCGTACCCCTTTTTCACTTATGCCTTGTACCTTTTTTAACTGTGTCCTTTTTATGTTAGATAGAGAGATCGCAGGAAAACAGAGTTTTGAACTCAAAACTAGAAGCACTCTGAGTTTGAAACCATTTTGTCATTGCATTTTCTTTTGTTCGTGCAATATATACACTTAATGTTGAAGCACACTTTCACACCAATACCATCTCAGCGGTATTAAAGCCTTGCAACGTAGTGAATATGAATTTAAGCCGAGGGTTTTAATTTAAAGATGCCTATCACAAAATGTTTTCACTCAAGCTTAGGTAAATTTTTGCAGCGGTGTGCACGTGCGCGACTCTCACGGCTTTACCGATGAAGCGCGAGAGTCACGGTGGATTAAACAATATTGATACTTAATTTTTTTACATAAAGGACATTTTTATCTGAAGTATTTTGTCTCCACTTTGCCTGGTGCTCTCAGGAAAGAGGGTGGAATTTATAAACACGTACGATATAACAATGTTTGCGCTCGGATTGACTCGGTATTATCAGAAGCTTTTTCACGCCCCACTTAAAGGGCCTGGGACTGCAGGAAGCTGGTAAGGAATTCCAAGACTAACTTGTGCGGCAGAGGAAAGACTCACCGAACCGCTTGGTTCTTGATGGAATAGATTGCAACGTATGTGAGTGACATCATTCTAAGCCCTGCACATGTTGTCTTGTGTAAAAAGGAGAGGTTGAGACTAAATGGAAGAACCATGCTAGAGGCGGTAAAATACTGCCAAGAACGCAATATCTCTACGCATCTGCAATGACTCGAGAGTATTCGTAACCTCAAGACTCCCAATAATGCGAACTGACGTCTCTGCATCTTCAAGCATGTATTTAAAGAAAGAAAGAAAAAAAAGAAAAATATTTTTTTTTTTTTTTTTTTATCTATGGCACGTCAATTTGACTTTACCTCGCCTGATGTTAAGCTGAAGGCAAAGTCCCATGAAAGAGGGTCACCATTGCAAACACGTTCAGTGCTACAATGGTGGCGCTCAGCTTGACGGCCTCATCAGATGCTTTTTCACGCCCCGCTTAAAGGACCCGGGACTGTAGGAAGAAGGAAACACGTGCGCCGGCAAGGAATTCCAGGACTTAATGGTACGGCAGAGAAAAGACTCACCGAACCGCTTGGTTCTTGATGGAATACTCTGTACCGTGTGCGAGTGACACCTAAGCCCTGCACGCGTTGTCCTGTGTAGGAAAGGGGAGGGTGGGATTAGTTGGAAGAGCTCATCAGAACATTCACCATGGTTTTTTTTTTTTTTTTACCATATTTAACTTATTGTTAGAAAATTTTACCATCACTTCGCATCATATTTGCAGAAGTATCCAAAAATATCTATGATTATACTCCTAATGACTTACGTGTGGATCTTTTATCACAGAGTGGTATCTTATCTAACAATTGATACTTCATGATGTAATTGTCAACAGAAATCACTCATTATATCAAAGACATGCAATCCCCGCATAAAAAGGAAATAAATAAAAGGCGATCGATCGAATACCTATGCGAGAACGAGCGACAGTTCGTCGTTTGGGACCTCTAATCTTTGTTATTGAGAATCCACTGTCAGAGCCGTTTTATCACATGTAGTCTTCAAAGATTTTATGATATACTGTCACAATGGCGCCATGACTCTAAAAATAAAGTATTATGAAATAGAAGCTGCAGAACATTGCATTGAAAAATATTTTTAAATGTTCTACGATATTTTACGGTGTGTGATTGAGATCTAAAATAAATATAACTTGTAAACTAGTTTTCTAGAGAGCGTATAAATTCACTAAAAGGCGTGACGGTAGTGAACGCAACTGCTACGAAGGAGGCGCGGATTTGATTCCTGCTCAGTGGAAATATTTGTGAGCATTGATCTTGGTGTTCCTATGTATAATATGTATGTATTTACAATGTATCTAAGTATAATCCGCATTCTAGAACCCATAAGACAAGCTAGTTAAGCTGTACTTACGTGTCGTTAGAGTGAGATATCATAGCGAGAAAAGGAAAACTTGATATAGCCAGCGCGGAAACAGTAAGATAAGCCTCTCATCGTTGAGAGAGTCCACCAGTGGACTAAGAAAGGCTTGTTGCTTGATCTTAAGTTTGTACCTACTTTAAAACCCGAGGTCCGCAGGTGAGGATGACCTAGACAGAGATGTTGGTAGGTGTCAGTACAAGTTCATACCCTCACACTACACACTACATCATTATCATCATCATTCCCATCCTGGAGTGGGGGATTTGGAGCGTATCCCCACCACACAGAGGGCATCACGGGCAGGTGAAGTTGGTTTGGGTCCCGAAGATAGTGGTCTGGACCTTTTGCCCTCCCACTCTATAATGCGTCATAATAAAAACAAAACGATTAAATAAATCTGTGCGAAAACTCTTCAGTTCAAGTTAAATGTACTTGTAAATGTCAATAACACACGGGTGCTCAACGTAAAGCTATAGTTTTTGAACTGAAGTATAACGTGACGTGAATACTTCTCAACGTTGCTGACGTCATATTGATAAGTTATAATATACTAGCCTATGATCGCGGCTCCACCCGCGTGGCTGTCGGTTATCGCTACTTAAGCGCCATCTGTGCAACTTAAATTCTATATTAAATATCGTAACTTTAGTTCTACTTAACTGAATGCAATGAAACAAACGTAAGATTTGGAGTTGGACCAAACCCCTTCAAACAAAAAAAACCGCATCATTATCCGTTTAGTAGTTTTTGCGTCCATCGCGGACAAGCATAAACTTTTTACAATTATATAGTAGTATAGATAGATAGATAGATAGTTAGAAGATAGATGCAGCTATATAGCTTATCCGGGGAAAACAGGCACACTAGTCCCACAACTGAGGGGCCTCTAGATTATTCAAATGCAATATTACGGTATTCACAACAGCTCTATCAACTGCACTGCACATAAATAATACACAACACCGCCTCACACCATCAAATGGTCCATTGACTCGGGTGCGGCAATCCGTAGCGAAGGCTGCGGCTTCGACTTACAATCCTTTGAACTATTGCTAACCCTTTTTGACCAGAGCTAATAATGCTAATGTTAATCTGTAGTACTAAAACTTATAGTAGTTTTGAAGCTATTAAAGTGATTTTAAAATCAATAACAGTATTGTATAAGTTTATAAGCACCCAATAATGGGTGACAACAACTGATAAATTTAATAACCTGTAAAATTATGGATAGAGATACATCTTAAATAAAAAGGAAGAATCTTCCGACCAATCTAGTAAGCGTGCGCGGCTGTTTGCAGCCCAGCGATTTTAATTAGCGTGTTGTATATTATGCTATCCAGTGCGTGAACTTCAAATGTGCGATGTAGGATCGCCAGTACTGTAGTAGTATCGGTTGCCGGTATGAGAACCATTTTAAGAAAGAAAAGTTGTGGTATTGAAAACGATGTAGTACGATATAGATGTAGGATGTCCATTACAAAAAAAATATATATTGATTACCCACCACTCACCAACGGTTCAACAATCCAACGATAACAATAACAAATTATTCCTAATAGTCATAGAATGAAATTTCAAACTACCCTCATCAGAGCAAGCAAAAGACTTCTTACCAGAGGGGAGATTGTTGTGTTTTATCTGCAATATTCCGCAAGTGCGAAGAACAAACCTCGACACGTGTTTTGCTTATATACGAGATATCTTCAGGACCAAGACAGAGGGAAGTATAAATCATGGTTCGAATACGTACACAGGATATATGAACAAAGATTAACTGAACAGATTTGTTAGGTGAGAGTAAATGGGCAACGCGGTAAGGGTTGGCTCAAGGGTACGTATATCAATCAGTACAAAGACACTTTAAGCCAAGGTCAAAGTTTAAGGACTAGTACCTTTGGGCAACTATGTAAAGAATTACGTATATGAAAGTTTTTTACTTCCAGAAAGCTAGACGAAACACTTTTTGACGTTTGTTAGTTTGCACTTCTCTGATACTCTCTCTCTCTCCGAGACGTTATTTGGTAGTCCTAGTGCGGCTAAGCACTTAATTAATTTTCTTGCAATTTACATCGTATAGCAAGGAATCGGGTCTCTTATTTCATATTTATTTATCTGCAACATTTTCGGTAAGGAATTTATTTTCGGCATACCTAATATCGGCATATCAAATAACGGAGGTAGGACACGACGGTATCTCCCGTCTGAAATGAGCTGTCCAACTGGGGAAGTACCTCCGCCCTACAGAAGACCGCGGTCATAATAACCATCGTGTTGTGTTCCCGCCGGTAAGTAGGGTAGCCAGAGCTCACTATACCCCTCCTTCCCCTCCCCTTCCTAGCCTCCCCACCCCTTCCCAGCTCTCCCCCTTTCCCTTCAGGGTGGGCAGCGCGTGTGTGACACCCTTAGTGTTGCACACGTTCATAGGCCACGGTGGCCGCTTTCCATCAGGTGGGCCGTGTGCTTGTCTGCCACCTACGTAGTATAAAAAAAAAACCTACCCATTTTTTATAAGCTCTATTATATAGGCTCGCTCCCTATTACGTGGGACCGAAAATCATAGTTGGCGAAATGTGTGTGTTTAATACACCTCTACCTACCCCTTCAGGGATTACGAGCGTGAGCGTATGTATGTAGTTTGCACTTGCTAAACAGGTGTTGCACATGCAATTACTCACTCCTCCAGTAAGAAATGTTTTACTTGCTTTGAGGGGTGCGGTTTAGCATTCTATTCTATTGCAATTAGTAATAAAATATCACTAATTGCAATAACAGTGAAAACTGTTGCTATCATAGGGACTGTTAAGCCGTGGGTGAGTGGTGAGTCACCCCCCTATAATATATTTTAAATGTCTTAAATAACTTGTGTTAGGAATGTGAACCGTACGTGTGAATTTGTAATTAGATTTCCATCGCCGCCGTCTCAATCGTGAGACAGATGCCGTAATCGCTACGATACTCAGTTATAATTACATTTTCGAATATTATGTACAATCTATTAGTGTACGACGACCTCCGTAGCGTGGCGGTAGTGCACGCGACTCCCGCTTCGCATCTTTCGATTCCCGCTCAGTGCAAATGCTTGTGTGCATGAATATGAATATCTGCATTAGTATTTAAGGTATGTTTATCCGCATTCTAGAACCCGTAACACAAGCAAGTTAAGCTATGCTTACCATGGGTCTAGGTGGCGTTGTGTAGATTGTCCTAAAATATTTGTTTATTTATATTTGCACACAGTTCCTTATAAGTTAACCGCCTTTGAACATTTGGCACAATGCAAAGACAGGCCAAATGTACGGCCTCTCGGGCCGCCACATAAATCAGCTCGCAGTACTACGTCACTGCCGTACACCCAAATTCGATGGCCGAGATATTTCAAGAGGATTTCATGTGATATTCGTGGTATGTAAATTCATTGGTATCGAAATTTCTATTGGAAATACACACATTTATTCATACAAACATTGGCAGTGAAGCAGAATTGATCTGACATAACAGTCGAAAGCAACATAGGTCTTTAAATAACTAGTTACTAAGATGAGTATCAAATCATGCTACAAAGGTCTGTAGTCAAAAAAATTACAATGTCATGAAGCAAAACCGGACAGCTTAAAAACAAAATGCTGTAGTTTGTAAAATACTGATAGTTATTCAGTTGCACTTTTTATAAGTAAATAGTCAAAATGTGTGGCAAGTTCCATTTTCAACAATATAAACAGTATCAATTTAAGTTTCAATATTTTCATCCACTCCTAAAACGCGATATCCGAACAGTTTTACTGTGGTTTCTACTTCTTCTAAGTTGGGGTTGGCTTTCTGGTCTAACTAAGATGCAGCTGAACTTAGATATTTTCCGAGAAGCGACCATCAAAACTACACAACCAAATTGGCGATATCGAAGTTCTGTAGTTAGGCTAGTCGGACTTTTGACGGTTTCAACTACCCGTAACGACTACCTTAGATGTTCGTATGGCAACCGGGATCGACGGCTTAACATGGTCTCCGAGGCACGACCAGACCAGTGCAAATAGCTATATCCATGCATAAAAATATTTTCACTGAGCGAGGATCGAATCTCCTGAGTAGCAGTCACGTTCACTACCGCCACACCACAGAAGCTGTGTTTTTACAACACTCAGTTATTGTCTTTTCAAAAAGGTAAAGGTGGGAATTTAGCTTTTAATCATACACGTGGTATATTATCTAGAAGAACTGGCCAATTTCGAATTGTACTAAAAATAAAACCGGTATTCCATTGGCTAGCAATAATAAATTGTTAAGTTTGCCAACATACCGCGATAACTCATAATGCTTTAGAGGTGCGTGCCAAGAAACCCCATCCTTTTTTGATATTGACGACTTGGCCGAACGTTACCGGAACATATCCTTGCTGCCAAATTGGTGAAAAGGTAAATTTAGTCTAAGATTATTTGAAACATTTTGTTCGCTCGTAATAAATCTATGTTAAAATAGAATCGAATTCAATTTAAACTGAATAGAATTTCTGTACGATTTTGCAGATAAAGCTGTCTTTATATGGTTTGTTTTCTGACCTACATATATTTTACTTATGCTTTACCTCTTCCTAGATGCGCCAAAATAATATCTCTTAATATCCTTCTGTTATCATAATAGGCTTGTGAGTTAAATACATTTCAAGAAAGTCAAATCAACTAAGACCACACGGTGGCTTCTCCAAAACTATATTTCGGTGTTCGAGGAAAGAGTCGTCGAAGCAGGTGGTTCAGCGCCTTTCTATGTCGTGCCATTAAGCCCTGGAATTCTTTACCAGCACACGTGTTTACCAGGACATGAAAAAATAACTGTCGAGATCGCCGGGGTAGGAACCGTCGTTCCATGGACAATGCCTGACAAGGTGCAGTCAAGTTGATGACCTAAATATTAATTTCGACCACAGCAGGTCTTAACTTTGTTTTTCTAACAACCTATTTCTGACTGAGAACAAATCGTCTTCCTTTTTCAACGAGTTCGCGCGAGTTACGAGCGAACAACCTAAAAATAATATATTAAAAAGGTCGTTGACAATCTAATTTCTCCATCAAATTTTCTTTGAACTGTTTACCAGAAACTTCAAGGTGTATAAAACGGCTATAACACCAGAACGTTGTAGTGACACTTGACTTAGAGTTTATAACTTGAGCACTGGCACTGTGGTTGAGTCGCTTTGACTTGTCAACTAGAATTTGCTTACAGCGGCACCTCTACTACGGGTTTCACTTATTTAATATACGAGTATGTAGTTACGAACTTCTGAAATCGAATGTATACAAGAAAATAAATTGTGGGAAGGGCAGGTGGCGGGCACCATTTACCCACGGTTTAACAATAGGACAATAGCAACAAGGATAGCAATAGCAAAATATTACTAATGGTCATAGAAAGTACGAGTATCCCATACCGTGTTTCTGGAAAAATAAATCTAAATATTGGTGATGCCCTACGGGTGTTGACTTATACATTAACCGTTTTATTGTATCTTCGGCAAGCTAATACCATAGCAGCAACTGAGGGATTAAATAACTAATTGATCTATACGAAACATAGGTGCTGTACAATGTTAGTAGCTAACCCTAACTCACAGGTGCTCACAGCAAAGGCGATGAATCCAACAATAAATTTAAACATGTACAATTTGCCTGCACTTGTGTTTACTTTAGATTTATAAGAGCATTTCTCATGCAAACGCATTGGAACTCGCCAAATGAATGTAGGTTTCATTAAAACTTTGTCCAAATGGAACAGCGGACAATTTTAGCTTGTTATGTGAATTAGAAGGCAACTGTTAGATGGCCAAATATTCGTTTCAAAGGACATGAGAATGAACAAAAAATTTTGTCATAATGTCTATTGTCGAAGTTATTGTCTACGTTAAAGGTTGTGCGTTTTTATACTCCTAAAATGGCAAATAAGGATACGGCCCACCTGATGGAAAATGGTTAACGTACATTTGAAACATCAGAAGCATCTATTCTGGTCCCGGTCGTAATGTGTGAGGATGAACTCTCGGTCTAAATGGCGTTGTGTAGATTGTCTTTCATTTTTTATTATTTGTTATCAATCTCAGGGTCCACTTACTCATTTAATACATACACACATAAACTCACGCCTATATAGGTCCCACATTTAGACAGAGGTCCCACATTTCGCCAGTTTATGTTTAGGTCAAAATGGCGAGCTTATTGCCATTACCTGGGCACTTATAAACCTGCGATAAATACACACATAACTTCAAAAAGCATCGAAAAGTCATTGGTGTGTACCATGGTAAAACCTGAGATCGAATCAATCTCGAGACCTCGTCTCAGCAGTCCATTACCCATACTACTAGGCTACCGCGGTTACGTATACATATCACTATGACTATATTATAATATCACTATATCATGATATAACATAATAAATTTAATTATTTTAATACATAATATTACTACACATACATAGTAATATATACTCGTAGTAAAAATATAAACAAAAAAATAGTTTATAACTTAATATTATATATCGATAAATTGATATATTTATAGGTGACTTTCTACATCCGTTTACGGAAATTGTGTGTACGGAGGAGTATGAAATTTATAACAATGGAACTTTATTCAAACTTGTAATTTTTTAATGAATTTCGTCCTTTGGATCATCGTGTCGTCTCATTTTTTTCAGAGTCATCAGTTTCAAATGTCGTATCGTTTGCAACTTTGTGAGCAAAACATCGAAATAAACATCAATTAATTTGATACCATTGAAATATACTTAGGAAGCAAGTAAATACTCAATTAGAAATTCTAAGGAAAAACACGTTTGTTGCCAAATGTACTTAATGAGTTCGTTGAAAGAAGCCCTTAAGTTATTTCTTCTTACATTCTGACTTCATCATTAGAATACTTATTTTATTCAATGTAAGCTTATACATTAAATATATTATATTTTAAAGAAAGTGAACATTTTAAGGTTTGTGCTCATTTAAAAATCTTCAAAACCAAAGAAAAACTCGCCTGTTGATTCATGAGCGAAACTCAACAGACTTAAGTGAAATCAAAGCAAATTGAAAGGAGAAATAAGAAACAAACCCCGCGTTCCAGAGGGCTAACTTAGATGAAATTATGTTTCAGTACCCATCATACTAAATTGTCATAGGAAGGAATGCTAAGCCACCGATTATTCCCGGTGTCCACCACCAATTTGGCCACCACTGGTGGACAGAGAGAAAAATTTTGAAAAGTTGTGATATTGTCCACCAGGGGTGGACATAGAAAAAACTTTTATAAACATTTACTTTAGCCACCACTGGTGGACAGTGTCACTATTATCGCCCGGGCGCACGGGCTAATCGATTTTAATCAATATCTTACCTATTTTGGAAAGTTGAACAACAAATTAAGCAAGTAAAAAGACTTGTTACTCGAGGAGGTATGACTTAGTATCTTCAGACCGGAGATAAACTTATTGCTTGCTTTGAAGGGTGAGGTTTGGCGTTCCTTCTATGACAATTAATAATACTTTACTATTGCAATCGTTGGATTAATAGACCGTAGTTTAGTTGTGGGTCCTCCTAAATATATATTTCTTGCAATGGATTTCCACCATATAACACCTATTTTGGATCGTATGCTAACTTTGAATTTAACCAGGGTATAATATGGAGTCTGCCGGGGTGTGAGAGATAGTCTTGTATAATCTCACCTCCGGCAATCAAGGACCCATGGACGGCGTGCGTTTTGGTCGGTTCGAGTCCGACATAATCACCTCCATCGGTTTTGGTGGAGGTGATAACAAAATTTTTTTTGCGCACGATAAAAAAAGGGTATAATATGGAGAGGTCATAAGTAAGTTGAAAGTCTTCCAGTGCATATAATATTCACGGGAAATTTAGATTAGTGAGGGCATTGCACGTTTTCCTTTTAAGCTCTTTAACTTACTGGGCCGTTGCCGAGTTACTATGAATCATATTTAATAAAAAACAAACAAGGATTGGGCAGAAATCCAAAAGCTATAGGGGTGGTTTGATTTTAAATCTTGTCTATAGAAATGATATTATATTCTGTATTTTCAAAGATTTATACTCTTAAAAGGTAAGTGTCGTTAATGTTATAGACAATAATTATTATATATCTGTATCTCTACCACTTAGGTGGCAGACAAGCACACGGCTTATCTGATGAAAGGTGGTAACAGTGACCTATGGACGTTTGCAACGCCAGGGGCATCATACTCGTGCTGTTGACCATATACAAGGTGGAAAGGGGGAGGGAGTGAGGGATAAAAGTTAAGATTTCTATGCTGTCAGTAAAATCTTCCCATTGATAACAGATAACCTATCCAGTGAGCTCTGGGTACCCTTATCAACGCCGGAAATACAACACATGGTTATTATTATTGGCCGTGCGTAGGGCGGAGGTACTTCCCCAGTCCGTCAATCGAGAGGTCTCGGGTACGAATCCTGGTCATTACACCACCAATTTGAACACAGCAGAAGGGTTAGAGGGAGTATTAGTAATTTCAGTTGCTAATACTCTTTAAAAAAAGAAAGTAGTTGGTATTCATACGACGATCACATTATACAGCACACTTGGTCATACGTTGGCGTCTTATATTAACTGTGTTCTTTGACACGAGCTTCTATCTCTCTACTTTCATGCCCATCTTGCAAAATTTACGTTTGATACAAGGAAGAAATCACATCATCAACATTCTTACCCGAGTAGAGATGTTGGAGAGATGTGCAATATTCCTTTATTTTTTTTTTATTTATTTATTATATACTTCATTGTACGCCAAATTACAATTATTCATGGTACAGAAATTGAGTACACAAGAGCAGTACAAAGGGCGGCCTTATCGCTTTACGCAATTTCTTCCAGGCAACCTTTGGATGGAAATGTATGTTGGATGGAGTATTTGAGAGTTGTTGGCGTTTAATTAAATAATTATTTATATTCTATATATATTTATATAAATACATAATTGTATAAAAATGTACATACTTAAAATACTTATATTCACGTAATAATTATATAAATATAATTTATATACCTACTACCATATACAATTACACACATAGGTATTTTACATATATACACATAATATATATTCACATATGCATATAAATACCTAAATAATACCGTGCCCGTTTACTGGCTGTCGGAGTGTGGGAAACGGGTCTTTGGCTACAAGCAATGCCGCTTTGGAGAAGCCATTGACCGACTCGGACACCATGGTTTACCGTGCTGCAGGAGCGCTGGGCGAATCCCACGGCACGCCAGCCTCAATGACATTATCCGCCGTGCTCCTGCCACCGCCGGTGTGCCAGCTGTGCTTGAACCAAACGGATTGGCGCGCGACTATGGCAAGAGATCGGACGATATGTCTTTAATGCCATGGAAAATTAAGTTTTTTCATTGCTTTAAGCAACCCTCCACATCTATGATATCGCAAATAAAATGCAAGAGAGTCTTCTTCGTTAGTCGGTGATTTCAAACTGCTATAAACCTTCCTCGATAGTGCGCCAGTGCTAGTATGATTTACTGTTTAAAATACACTTATTATTAATATCCGAAAACATTACAACAAAAGTTAAATAATTTAATAAATATAAAATCAAACAACGAACAAATTACTTACAAATGCGCGCAACCTCCTATAATTCTGCATGAGTAAATAAACCAGCCATGCTAGGGTTAATTCTCCGTTATTCTACACAAGCCGGTCGTGTCTAAGCTGTTTTTCGTAGACTGCTAAACAATTTTAGGCGAATAGTCTACCTGATTTATCTTTCGCCGATGTAACCCTGCGACGGCAATTATAAACGTCGGACATAACTCACGTGGAGGTGAGTTCGTGCATTAACTACATGTGTTCTTATTTATTGCTGCCTCAGCGTATTATACTCCGACAAATAGATGTTCTACCTCTAGTGCAATTTGTTATGGTTTTCTGTAGGTTGTGTCATTATAGGTTTCTTAAAAAACTTGAAAGTAAAGTTTGTACTTTGAAATACAATGTTCGTTTACTGTTTTTGAATGCTATGTTGGTTTTCCTAGGAGTGATTACTATTTGTTCTCTAACCTAGAGTGGTAAACGTGTGTCCAGCCGTGGCATGAGGGATATGCCAGAGCAAACCTCGCTGGATAATAAAGACCCGAGATGGCTTGCAAAAAATAGCCTCGTCCCTTATTTAGGAAGTGGCATGACTAGCATTTGTTGTTATGGCGCTGTGGGGCATCAGCTATTTATCTAAGCACCATAATCTCATTAAGCATTAGATAGGTGTATATTTGCTACTAAATTGATGAAAAAGAAAAATATAACATCTTGTACGTTTCAAATTTCCAACTACGATATTTATTCAGGCAATTGGAGTTCCTTTGCAGGATAAAATTCTCAATGAGGTCATCTGATAAAGTCACAATCCAGAACATGGTGGTTACAAGTGCTGTCCCTGCAACGGCGGTACCCACCCTTACTGCTTCGACAGTTGTTTTTTCACACTCCGCTTGAAGGACCCGAGACTGTAGGATGAATAAAACACGTGTGCTGGCTGAACATTCCAGGACTTAATAGTGCAACATAGAAAAGAATCGCCGAACTCCTTGGTTCTTGATGAAGTTATTTGTACCTGTGTGTGAGTCTTCAAAGCGAAAAAGGTGTTGTAGTGTGTAAGTAGCCTATAAAATGATCTACATAAGCAAATACTTATTACTATAATAATATTATACTTTGGAAGCATTCAATAAACGTAGAGGTTATAAACCAAAGAGGTTGTCCAATTTAGCCAAACCTCAAAATTACAAGAGGACCCTTCAGCGGCTCTTCCAAAAAATTTGTTTTATCGTATATACCGTCGAGAAAGAAGATGTTTTGTCAACTAAAACGCAGCTCGTGGAAACAATGATGCAGCACTAAAGAGAATTGCTGTAAGTATAGAAACTAAAGTAACCAATATCAGAAATCCAAACGGGTTTTCTACCAAAGTATTACAATAAGTGGTAAAACAATTCAGAGTTCAGACGACAAGTGAATCAATCGAGTTGGTGTGAAAATATTCCGCTCCCCGAGGTTCATGCCCTGTTATAGTTCAAACGATATTGCATTACTTTGACGTACTTCTGGATATTGGCAATGTTGGGACGAAGGAGAATGCACGATGCATTTCAAGCTTATTTGACCATCGATATTTTACAAGCTGCTTTTTATTAATATTTTAGTATGAACTTTTGGATTTAGCGGTTTATTTTGTGTCAGTATATTTTATATAAGTACCGCGGTAGCCTAGAGGTATGTAATAGTAATGTATGTAATAGGCTTGCCGAACGTGGAATCAAAAATCATAGTTGGTGAAATGTGGGTGTTAATTATACCTTTGCCTACCTACATTACATGTATGCAAAACAACCAAAAACATGTGGTAAATATCCTGGCAAGTCTTATAATAGTTCTCGTCAATATTTCAAAAACAATATTCAACACCCAAACAATGCTAGACAAACTTTTAAATTATTGCATCCGTATGCTTCGTGCTAAATGCATTCCGTTGTTATTGTACTCGTGGCTACGGCGCATATGCATATTATGCACGCTCTCATGCTTGTTCATATTAAATTCCGCCATCACTTTTTATAATTCCGTAATTGTTTTTGTGCATTGTTTTCAAATAAAAGACATGTTTTGTATTCAATATAACCTATACTGGACTGAGCAAAACCCACCTCGATAGGTAGGTAAGTAGATAGAGGCGCAAGTTAAAAAATCTGAAGTTAAAATATCAAAATCGGGGGGATACAGTTCAGTCTTACAGTTACATATCCGGTATACAGGGTGTAAAGGGGAACACTCCAGAAGCAGAAGGCCCATGGTAGTACTCATGGTTCACAACAATTTTGGCACTAAAAAATGACGGCAACGCAAGTTTCTTTTTATCTCTCAGCTTTTTTTAAACAGTTTAACTTTCGTTATTCACCCTCTATCGTGTTAGTAAAGCCGAATGAATCAAAATTTTCCTGACAAACACATGAACTCGCAAGATGGCGCCACTTGGTTTTTTTTTTTCAGTAGATTTTTTCATGAAATTTTCGTTTCATTTAGCTTTACTGATAGGTTGGAGAGTAAACAATGTAAGTTGTGTACCATGAGTACTACAAGGGGCCTTCGGCTTCGGGAGTGTTCCCCTTACACCCTGTATATGCCAGAGGCTCGTTACCCTCGGCAACTGATGGCCCAAGATGGCCGTGTGGTTTTGGTCGGTTCGAGGATGACATAATCACCCTTACTGTTTTCGGCGTCGTCGGAGGTCGCAGAGTAACCTCCGTCCCCAATGAGCGTGGGCCTGGGGATTACAGGGTGGAGCCATCAGCCATCCCAGCAAAAGCAGGCCGCGGTGGGGACACCGTGTACCTCACACTCGAAGAAGTTAATCAAGGTACGAGAGATATGTTACCTACTATCTCATCTCTGGCAACTGAAGACTTGAAGACGGCGTGTATTTTAGTCGGTTCAAGTCCAACCATTTTCATCGACTCCGATGGAGGTCGTATCCTTGGGGATTTCGCGCAAAAAAGAAAAAAAAAAGTAAAAATAAGGCTGACGCAGAACATAATTTCTCATTACATGGGCTAAATACTTGTGATAATATGTAGTCGAACAATATAATACTGGGGAATAATGTTTACTATCTTCACGCATCATTTTACGTTTATTGTCCGAACCATTGTGATGTATTAAAAAGATGGCAGGACTATTTTGAAAGTTTGTTTGAAAGAGAGGACGAGGTACAGTCACTAACGTCAGTAATGGATGACCATGTTGACACTGATGAAAGTGGCATTAGTATGACTGAGGTTGTGAATGCTTTAAGGAGTATGAAAGCTGGAAAATCAGCGGGATATGATAAGGTGACAGTCGAGATGCTGAAGGCTGGACAAGGCCTCGTAACGAGCCAGTTATGCCGCCTTTTCAACATGTGTTGGGTTAGCGGCCGCGTACCAAGTGATTGGTGTAAGGCCGTTATAGTTCCACTATACAAAGGAAAAGGCTCGCATCAGGACTGTAAAAACTACAGGGGCATTAGCCTACTCAGCATTGTCGGCAAACTGTATGCGAAAGTGTTGATTGAGAGAGTTATGAAAGGAACCGATGAGAAAATATGGGATGCACAAGCGGGTTTTAGAAAGGGAATGGGATGTACGGATCAGGTCTTTTCCTTGCGAAGCATAGCCGAGAAATTTTTGGCCAAGAGTCAAAAGGTCTATTGCGCTTTCGTGGATTTGGAAAAGGCCTATGACAAAGTGATGAGGAATGAACTTTGGTCGGTACTGTCTACGTATGGGGTGGGCAGCAACCTTATTCGAGCTCTGAAGTCTCTCTATGACGACTCCAGTGCTTGCGTAAGGATACATGGGTCATACACTGAATGGTTTAGCATCCAAAAGGGTGTAAGACAGGGATGTGTAGCGTCACCATGGCTGTTTAACTTGTTCATGGACAGTTGTTTGCAAGATTTGAAAGATAAAGAATGTGGTTTAAGAATGAATGAGTTACTCGTCAAATGTCTTCTCTATGCTGATGATCAGGTTTTGCTTGCGTCATCTGCAGATGAGTTGCAGGAGATGGTAACAACTATGCATGTAGCTTTTGAGAGGAAAGGAATGAAAATGAATGTTAGTAAGACAAAAGTTATGGTATTTGAAAGAGATGAATGCGTGACAGAGTGTAGGATTTATATAGATGGAGAAAGAGTGGAACAAGTGAATGAGTTCATATATTTGGGAACATTGTTTACGAGAGATGGAAAGCATGAAAAAGATGTTGAAAGGAGAGTTACAGCTGGAAATAGAGTGAATGGGGCACTACACAAATTTATGAGCAGCCGGAATTTGTCCGAAAAGGCACGACTGGCTGTACATGGAGGAGTATTAGTGTCGACCCTTATGTATGGTAGCGAAAGTTGGGTGTGGCAGAAAAAGCATCAGAGTAGAGTGAATGCAGTGGAAATGCGCGCGTTGCGAAGTATGTGTGGAGTGACTTTGAGAGATAGAGTCAGAAATAGCGTGATAAGAGAGCGATGTGGAGTGATAGAAGATGTAGTGATGAAAATTGAGAAAGGTATGTTAAGATGGTTCGGTCATGTTGAGAGAATGAATGAAAGAAGACTAACGAAACAGATATATGAGGCTAGTGTGGATGGCACCGTCGGAAGGGGAAGACCTAGGCGCACATACCTGGACCAAATCGGGGAAATGTTAGAAAAGGGGCAGGTCAGGAGTACCCTAAACCGACGAGCATGCATGAAAAAGGTAATGAGAGTGAATGAAGCGAAAGGAGTATGTCGGGATCGTAGCAAATGGAGATCCGTGATCTCTGCCTACCCCTACGGGAAACAGGCGTGATTTTATGTATGTATGTATGTATGCATTGTGATTCAGCACAATTTACTTCGCAAATTATGCTGATTACTGGATTACTTGCCCAACAATGAACATAATATGCTTTTATTTTGTTTGTAATTGGGATATCGTAATGTGCAGCAAAAAACATAGTGATACAGTTCGTTAATATTGATTAAATGTAGTTAAAAGATAATTGTAGACTTGAATAAAACATACTTTCGAAAAAGGAAAGATAAAAAATTAAATATTTTAACTAGGTTGTTGAAATAGGCTAGATATGGAAAGGGAAGAACCAGGTACAATGGCATATAGTAGAAGATGCATTTATTTTATATCACTTAGGTGGCAGACAAGCACGCGGCCCACCTGATGGAAAGCGGTTACCGTGAACTATGGACATTTGTAACACATTTTTTATGATATATTTTTGATATTTTTTGTACACTAAATATAAAATTAAAAAAATTAAAAACTTCCTACATAGAAATACCTTGAAAAAGTAAACAAATAAATAGTAGTGATTTACCAGTAAGAGGGTGAGTTTTCTAAAAGTCACGCCATTTAATTTGATAAGGTGATTTTTCTAAAAGTCACGCCATTTCATTTGAGGCCTACATTAAGCGAGTTGTGAAAAAATATACAACCCACCATTTTGAGGCGGTGGCTATCGTGAATCAATTTTCAATAAACATAGCTAAGATCCTTTTCGACTAACCCTCATTGTCAAACGAAAAACTACATCAAAATCGGTTCATTCGATTGGGAGCTACGATGCACAGACACACACTAACAAACATACACACACAGAGAGAGACAAGTCAAACTTTTAACACACCCAGTTGATCTTACGCCGGGCGTTACAATGGAAAGATTTGATTATTATTTTGTGATCGAAATCGGTGCAGAAGTTTCACTGCACCGATTTCAAGATATCTTTGACCTAACTATTTGTGTCTTTAGCTGAATATCATCAACTACCAAACGAGTGCACCAGTGATAAATGTCAATATTTCACTAGATTTTCTAACAAATTTGTAATCTATTAAATTGCGGGCATGTTTTATACCTTGTACCATACTATTCGCGTATGTCAGAAACTTGAGTATGCCGTAAATAGATATACCTAATGTTGCATGAGGCAGTTTTCAAGTCAAATATTTTTATTTCGTATTTTTACGTGGCAAAGACTTAGTGTACGAGGTCACTACGGTACCCGATTGTGGCACTGTGCCAGTTGGTTATAATATGCACTGAACCGTCTGTGTTATGCATTTTCTTTTTAATCTACACTTTTTATAAAAGACTGAAGAGTTTATATGGCACATAACCACTGGTTCGAATTGAAAAATTCTTCTTGTATTCAATAGTTCGTTTATCGAGGTATGTTATAGGCTAGATAACATCACGCTAATATTCAAAGGAGCAGAGCAGAAACCGTAAATGTCAACAGATCCAGCAGATATCCATACGATATTTTGAAAATTAATAAATTGCGGGATGTGGTCTTAATGGGTGCTACGGTAAGGTGCTCCCACGAGGCAAAGAAGTCAGGACGGGTCAATTAGTTCGTAATAAAATACCTACGTAATACCTACCTTGTAAATGATTATGCTTCTCGGAAATGCACATAAGTAATGCTTAGCGATATTTCTTCCCACGTTTGACTTTAATGATATTCTATTTAGATTGGAAAAGTGTATGCTCCGATGGGACTCGATCCTGCAATCTTTCCTTTACCCCCCCCTACCATCGGTGGTGCGGCGCCGCAACACATTGTGTGGCATGCCACAGTTATTTCAATATAAGACTTTTTATTTATTGATGGCACGTAAATTGAACTTCACATCGCCTGAAAGCAGTCTCAAGAAAGAGTATAAAAACGTAATTACAGTGTTACAATGGTGGCGCTTAGCTTGACGGCTTATTCAGATGCTTTTTCACACCCCGCTTAAAAGACCCGAGAGTGTACGAAGAAGGAATTCCAAGACTTAAAGGTGGGGTAGAGGACTCACCGAACCGCTTGGTTGATGCAGCTGCACTGATCCGGCGATGCAATGCTGCCGCAAAGCATCGTGTACCCCTACTCTTACATGGAACATTAATGAAAGCCAATAAACAATGACTTATGGCTTAGCAACTGCTAGCTTACACAACAGTTCCTGTTCAGAGACCACACCACATAACAACTTTAATCAAACACGCTGATGCTACTCGGTAGCAGAACTTACTTGTTAAGCCACTTAAACATCTCAACAAGTTTATACCATCGGTCAAGCTACACCAAATAGTAAATGTTCTAAAACCAAGACAAACGCTCTCTGAGATTTATTACCTACCGAAATTCTGTGGAACTTTGTTCGCTGTGTTACAAGAACAAGACTTAATAAGACAATATTCAAATAGATATAGCGATATTCATGTGTGTTAGCATGCTGTAGGCATAGTTAAGGGACTTACGATTGAGAGGTAATGCGTTCGAATCCTTTCAGAAGCAATTTACACTGTTGATTGCACTTAGACATATTGCTATACATATTGATAAAACACTAAACTTGTACTTCCCCTCGATATTCATAATTGAACCTAATCGGTTTCGCCTTGTGGCATTCTCAAAAGTTTATTATTGACAGTTATGAACTTTCCAATTCCTAGACACTACGATATTTAACCACATTTTGAATGTGGGTAGTTTTAAATTTTAGCACATATACCAGCATAAACATGTTTCCTAAAATTTGGGGAAGTAATCTCTAGATGGCCCTAAAGATTTTGTTTTAAAATTGCACTTGAATTAGAATGTGAAGAAAAAATCTAGACATCCATACAGCTTGCCATCTGCTGTTAGACTTTGTAGGACTACAACTACCATAGATACCTCCCTATCCTACTATTCACAATTATTCACTTAAGTATCGAGATTTGCAAACATAATAACGTTACCAATAAAATATTATATAGCAAGATTGTCTAAATGGCATTGTTTACGTTTAACTCCATGAGGCTATAATTTGAGTTTAGCAACTTTTCGTTCGGTGTTTAACGAAATATTCCGTGATAGGGAGACCGAACTTTACTCAAGGAAATAAAGTTTAGTGAAAAGTTCGTTCGTTATTGTTTCATAAGTTAATTATTTAAGCAATTTTTTCTTCAGATTTTTGTTCTTACCACACAAAATAAATATGCGGGTATATTAATTCATACATTACATACCTATTACAGTTTTTCATACATATTATACGACGAAATGATATATTATACGACATTCTACACAACGATATCCAGATTCAACTAAAACATTAATAATATTCCACAGACTTAATATAGATGTACAATAAATACAAATATAAACTAAGTATTCAACTAAATTAATACTGACATGAAAATTAAAACAAAAAAAGGCTTCAATTAAAAAACGTCTATATACACTGACGGACTCATAAACTGCATCAAAGTAATAGACGACTTTGAAATAAATATTTTAACCAAGTATGCATACTTTCTATACAGATTTAAATTGAAACCTCTAGATTGGTTCGTGAACTTTAAAACAGCGTAGGGTCATATCTTTAAGTTTAAGTTTATGTACTGGAAAGAACCTTATGACTTTTTTTGAAGAAAAAACAGAAATTTAAGAAAAATTGGTTTAATTAAAAAATTGGTTTTAACAATAGACACAAACTTTATGCAAGGGTTTATTTGTGTTTTAATAAGGTGTATTACCCCCACGTGCCCTTATTACGGATTCTAATCGGTTCCGCATAGATTTTATAAGGGTTTTTAAAAGATCTTGCGGAATATTGTCCCATTCTTCTGAAAGTGCTGTTCTTAGTGCTGCCACTGTCGTGGGCGAAAGGTTTCTCGCATATGCAGCTCTTTTTAAATTGTCCCAAACATGCTCGATGGGATTAAGATCCGGGCTGCGTGCTGGCCAATTCATTGTACGTATCCCAACCTCTTCGCAATAATGTTGAACTTGTGCAGCTGCATGCGGCCGGGCATTATCCTGCATTAAAGTAAAATTTTCGCCTATGAATCCCATGTAAGGCACCACGTGATCTTCTAATATCTCTGTTATGTAGCGATGTGCTGTCAAACCCCCTCTATTACCGTTTTGACGGACCATGTCTATGAACACAAGTTCTGTTCGCCCGTTCATCGATATGCCACCCCTGACCATACATGAACCGCCTCCAAAAGGAACACGCTCCTCAATGCAACTTTGAGCATATCGCTCCCCACGTCGACGATAGACTCTTCTGCGACCATCTGCACCATATAAACATGTCCTACACTCGTCCGTGAACAATACAGAGGCCCACTGCTCTTCTGTCCAATTCAGGTGATGACGCGCAAATCTTAAGCGAGCTTGTCTGTGAGCTGTAGACAACTTTGGACCATTTGCTGGTCTAAAAGGGGTGATATCCGCTTCCTTTAACCTTCTTCTTATTGTTCGTGCACACACGTTTACTCCACGCACTTCATTAAGCTCGGTTTTGATGTTAACTGACGTGAGGAAACGATTTCGCAGGGAAGTTATAACAATAAATCGGTCATCACGACCTGTGGTTGCTCGAGTTCTGCCTGTACCACGTCTCCTCCTGTAAGAACCTGTCTCTACAAACCTTCTGTATATTCTAGAAACCGTAGACTGGTTTAAATTTAAATTTCTACCAATCGTTCGTTGATCCAAGCCCTCCCGCACCAATGCTACAATTTGTGCCGCTTGTTCGGACGAAGTATCCATATTATGGTTCAAAAACTCTCGATGTGTTAAAAAACTAACCCAACAATTATGCTGGTAACAATAATTCAATTGACAAAACAAAAAAAATCAATGAGAATCAATTTAAAACTTTGCTATAAATAACACGCAAATCTGATACTACAAGTAAATTTTCTTTTCCCGGCTATATTCATTTGTTTTACTGCAGTTCTATTTTTAAATTTAATTTTTTTTTAAGATTAAGAGCCAGTCTTTCCATATTTATATAATTTAATCTAAAAAGTTTGCATACTTATTATAAAAAATCCTTTTAGAGTAAACCTGAACTTTGATGCAGTTTATGAGTCCGTCAGTGTAGATACTTTAGTTATGAATAGGAGCCGTGTCGGTAGCTTAATGGTTTATCAAACACGCTTACTATCGCGAGGGGCCTAATTTGAATCCTGGCCATTATACTACCGATGTGAACCTACTCTTTACATAAGCCATTGGGTTTAGCTGCAAGGGTTAGAAGGAATAGAAGTAGTGTCGGTTGATAATAATCCTTTTTTTAATATTATTATTATTTTTCGAAACAAATGTTACATATGGCATACATTTTCTCTACAATCGTTCTTAACAGGCAGAAGCGAAAAAGCTATCCACCAGATGCTAGTAAGGTTCATTCTATTAATTCTTTTTGGCCTAAATTTCAGTATACCCATAATCAAAAGTCATAGTCAAAAAAAAAAAGATAAAGAATATCACCATCGCATTGCAAACGAAGCGTGTCGTAAGAGGCGACAAATAGCTAAAGCTAAAGCTTCCCAATATTAGAAGAGGCCTATGTCCAGCAGTGAATTGCAATTAGGCTAATTGATTGATGATATAATCCGAATAACTCCTGTATTTACGAGTATATGGTTATGAACTGTCTGTAACCCATTAGCAACTAGTGGGCTTATATGAAAGGTTCAATGACAATGTAGAGGAAACTCATGAAGTATGTAAAAAGCAAAAAAGCAGATTATGCGCTAATGCCCCTACTTAATCTGTAGACCAAAGGGCTTGGGTGCTACCTATAATTGTAATTAAAGATCATGATAAAACTCCTTATTGGGATTAAGCGTGACATCTCCCTGCCCAAACGCCATATTTATTTAGGATCGGTGTAGTATCGTGTACTCTTCCATTCATCTCTGATTGCAGTAATCTCAAAATTCACTCCCTTCCTAGCCATTGTTTGAGAGATAATTCTCAAACAATCCATGAATCTCCTCTAGGGTTTCTTCTCCACTTGTAGCCGTGCATAATGAATTCTTCTTCTAACATACTCATTTCTAATCCTATCCATTCTTATCATATCTTAGCATAGGTTTCCCCAACTGTGTGTCTGTATATATGTATGCTATCTGAATATAAAGTCGTCTTATATGCATCGTCTTTACATGCCAACTCTCTGATCCATACAGGACGTCAGGCCGGATCATGTTCTCATAGATTTCTCCTTTAATCAAATTTTTTAGACTATTTTTTAGTTTATTTATCCATCTGTTCGATCATTTCCTGTGCTTTAGTAAATCAATATAGTTCCCGTGACAATAGTAAATACAGTGTGAATGCCAACTAAAAACACATTGTAGCGTTTCAACTTCTCACTATGTGACTGTGTTCGTATACTTTAAAAGTACAATCAAAATGTAAATAGAGCAAGCATTGAAACACTTCTTATTTTAACTGGTTATACAGTTGTATTAACATAAGGAACAATCCTAAACTGTAATACAAAGTTGGAACAGTTTCGCGTATAATATGCTTTCTGGGTCAAACTTGTATACAGACTATGAAAATATTTAGAATGGTTAGTTGGTTTAAGTTTAAACTTAACACTGCCTTTTAACGATTTTTCTTTATTAAAAGATATTTTGTGAAGGGTGGGATACTAACCACTAACCTACGAGCAGTCTCAACGATAGTAATGTAACATATTACTAATTTTCATAGAAAGGAATGTCAAACGTCTCACTCGAAGTAGGTAAAAAGAGTTCTTACACGAGGAGATAGAATTACGTATGTGCACTATGTGCAGTATTTCGCAATGTATGGAGGTAGGACATGACGGTGTCTCCCGTCCTAATTGAGCAGTCCGACTGGGGAACTCCCTCCGCTCTACAGAAAACCGCGGCTAATAATAACCTTGTGTTGTTTATCCGACAGTGAGAAGGGTAGTCAGAGCTCACTTTCCTTGGGGCCTAGACAAGATGCATTCGCTCCGAAGCTACATTCGCCATCGCTCTGAAAATGTATAGGAGTGACATTTGTTGTTGAAATGTTATGTGATCCAATTCCGACAACAAACGGAACTCCCATACATTTTCAGAGCGATGACGAATGTAGCTTTGGAGCGAATGCATCTTGTCTAGGCCCCCTGGTGACACATACATAGATATAACCATTTTTAGGGTACTATTATTTATTCTAAATCACCTCATTTTGGCTGCATGAATATTAAATAAATATACAGTAATAAATCCATTGATTTATAATAATCCATAACTTACTTCACTTTTCAATTTTCTCTTTGAAACATTACCAGCTCTCAGCTCATTAGCAGAGGTTTGTGTAGCCAGCCAACATTTTTATAAACTTATCATTTGCTAACAAACACGCCAAATTGCCCTGAGCCCAGCACGGGGCACAAGTAGCCGCCTCATTACACTTTAACAAGTCGCAACTTTTACGGGAACTTTGTAAAACTCTCTCCCTCCCGATATAATAATTTTAAAATTTAAAAGAATATGTATCAGATCTAAAGTGATAGAACTAATGATAAAACTTGAAGTTTATTTAAGTTGTATCATTAGTTCTATGGATTTATGTTAGAGTTATCGATATTATCTTTTTTTCTTAACTTTTCATCCAAAAATTAAAGAGTATTTTAAAGAACTTGCAGAATGTCAAATAAATAATATATTATAGGTTAGTTAACAAAATGGAACACGGGTGCGAAATGCGGTCCCGACCTAAGAAGACTCTTGCAAGAATCTGGGATTGTTTTTTTTAGGTCTATTTACAAGTCTAATCTATGCCTAGACTATATAATAATTTGCTTAAGTAGTTTCAAACTTGCTTATAATCCAAATAATCGTGGATTTGAACTTATTTAGATATTTAACTACACGAAGTACCATTTTGTATTAACTCTTTTTATAGCGGGCCTGTTAAATAATACACGCGTATGCTGAATTAGAGTTTATTCTTCACTTACAACACGGTAAACGTAATATCGAACAGAAAATTATAATGAACGGTGGAGCGTGCGCTTGCGTTCATGACTCGTGGCTCACTGCCCGCGCGCAGCTCGCAGGCTGGCGCGTGCCGAAAAAAGGACGCTGCGCAGAACGTCAAAAGTCGCGTTGTGCGCAGACGCCAGAATACCTTGGCCCACGGCTCAGTCCGCTATCAAGCGGGCCGGGGGCCTACCTCTATTGGTCCGCTCTGGGACACGCCTGTTAAGGGTGGCATCACACGCTATAGACTCCCCCTCGAGTTCATGAGGACGACCTCGTCTATGGACTCGCACAGAACCCTGATCACGGTTACATGGACGTCCTCTACTACGTTTAGGCACTACGGGAGAAGGAAGGACCTCATCTCTATTATTAAAACGCACGAGCTGAGAAGAATGGTACTTTCCCAATACCTCACTAGGCGAGTTCGAATTAGCGATCAGGTAAGTCGTAGGGCTGACCTTTTTAACTACCAGGTAGGGACCATCTCTTTTAGGAATGAACTTGGCCGAGACATTCTTTGCGGCATTACTAAGAACATGTGACGTAATGAGGACACTATCCCCAACGTCAAATACTTCACCTGGCTGACGAGACTTGTCAGCATGTTCCTTACGCCTATCCTGTTGGGACTCGACGCGATCCCTTACGGCTGACAGGGTACTGATGAAGGTGCGAAGGTATGGCGTAATCTGTGGAACGAAATTCTCCTTATCAAGGATGGCTCTCAAATCAGTACTAACCTCTATAGGCGACCTCATTTGACGCGCAAACATGAGGTATGCTGGAGTAGCACCTGTCGCTTGACACACGGCACTATTCATGGCAAACCGGATCACACCCAGCTTTGTCGGCCACGACGTGTGGTCGTTTCCTACCAATTGGCCGAGCTGAGTTTTAAGATCCCTGTTCTTGCGCTCGGCAGGATTCGCTTCGGGGTGATATAGCGGAAGAAGGCTCTGGTTTATTCCAAGAATATACATACACTGCTGCATCACGGCGCCGACAAACTGGACCCCATTGTCCGAGATTATCCTGCGTGGGAAACCGTACCTGAGGAAGTACTCTTCAACAAGAGTACGCGCACAAGCCTCGGAAGAAGCTTCTTTTAACGCATAAAGCTCTACCCAGCGTGTAGCGGTGTCCTCCACTAAGAAGATCCAGCGCTCTCCCTTTTCACCTTCCGGCAAAGGACCAAACAAGTCGATGGCAACGACTTCGTTGCGTTGACTAAGAACTGGAGTTTGGAGAAGACCAGCCGGTTTCTCGTTAGACGCTTTGTATCGCTGACAAGACACACAACTTTTTATGTATTCAGCGATGATACGACGCATACCTGGAAAGAAAAAACGTTGCGAAATCTTGTGGAAGGTCCTCTCAATACCTTGGTGCCCCGCCAACGGAGAATCATGGCACTCCTTTAAGATATCAAGCTGGAGAGAAACAGGAACAACCAGCTGAGGCTCTTCACTATCGACATCTGGATTGTACCTATACAACACGCCTTGCTGCATAAAGTACCCTCTTTCAGACCATCGCTTTGCACCAACAGCTGCAACATCTGATGTACTCTCCAATTCTGTAACGATCTTTTCCAGGTCCGGGTCATCAAGCTGAGCAACTCGTAAGTCTGTAGGCCTCCGAGCAGGTAAGTCTATGACAACCGAACACACACCACACTGATCCTTACTTACTTCTTCACAGGGAGGGCGGCTGAGCGTGTCGGCGACTACGTTAGCTTTACCCGGAGTGTACTCGAACTGGATGTTGAAGGCCTGTAGTTTTAGCGCCCATCGAACTAACCTTCCTGAAGGAGATTTCAAGGTAAGAAGCCATTTTAAAGGCTGATGATCGCTGCCTACCACGACAGGGTGGCCTTCAATATACCCACGGAAACGCTCTACGGCCCACACGACCGCAAGAGCCTCGCGTTCCACGGTGCTATAATTTCTTTCGGCTGAATTGAGTAAGCGGCTTGCGTACTCTATGGGACGCTCGTCCTTACCCTCACCTTGTAACAACACAGCACCGAGAGCGTAGTTGCTAGAATCCGTTCTTAAGACGAATGGCTTCCGATAGTCCGCTTGGACAAGGATAGGAGCCGAAGTCAAACGCTTTTTAAGGTCTTCGAAAGCTTCCATCTGTTCCGCACCCCACATCCATACCTGGTTCTTTTTCAGCAGGCGGGTCAATGGTTCAGCAACCGCGGAGAAACTGGGAATAAACTTTCGAAACCAAGAGGCGGTCTGCAAGAAGGTCCGCAAGTGACGCAACGTCGAAGGTGCCTTCATGTCTAAGACTGCACGAACTTTGTCATCATCAGGCGAAATGCCATCCTGTGAAATGACATGACCTAGGTACTTTACCTTTTCACGTGCGAAGACACATTTCTCGCGATTAGCGCGAAGACCAAACATCCTCAGCCTTTCAAACACGACACGAAGGTCGGCGAGATGCTGACTGAAACCTTCTGATATGACGAGCAGGTCATCTTGGTACGCGAGCAAGGTCACGTTCTGAAGGGACGAGCCTGAGCGGAGCCTATCTATGAGCCGCTGGAAAGTAGATGGGGCGTTTTTCAGACCAAACGCCATCCGTTTAAAACGATACGTACCAAAAGGTGACACGAAGGCCGTTTTATCCCGGTCCTCAGGTCTGACAGACACTTGCCAAAACCCACTGCGCATATCCAGTGTACTCATATAGCAATTCCGTTTCGTCGACTGGACGAGCTCGTCGATCAAGGGCATTGGGTAGACATCCGTTTTGGTGACAGCGTTGAGCTTACGGTAATCTACACAAAAACGAAACTTACCGTTGGCCTTGGGGACTAAGAGCGCCGGCGACGCCCATGGGGACTCGCACTCTTCTATTATATCGTCCGCTAACATCTTTTCTATTTCCAACCGCATAGCTTCCTTCTTAGCAGGCGTGACACGGTAAGGCGGTACCGCTATAGGCAGATGGTCGCCCGTGTCTATTCTGTGTTCTGCGAAAGAAGTTGGCTCTCCCCCTGGCTCAAACAGGTCACTAACCTCGGTGAGCAACCGGGCAAGCAACTCGCGTTGTTGCGCGCTAAGTGAAGTACCTTCGTCCTCCCTAAGTGCCTCTAAAGATGCAACACACAGAGTTGGGGGTGACGCGCTTTCGTAACATAACCTATACTTTTGGTTACAACTGTCACCGAAATGCCAAAAGTCCTTGTCGAAATCAATGTTAATACCGAAACTTTTCAAAAAATCAATACCTAAAAGGGACTCGTTACTATCCGCTTCCGGGAAAATCACGAAGTTAACTCGTTTAACTTTGTGCTTTAGTGTCACCTCCACCTCTGTAGTGAGTATACACATTTCCCTACTGACACCGTCGGCCAACCTAACAAACCTTGTTGCCGACTGTAATGGGTGTCCTTTCCTTTGCAGAAGAGCGTATAGCGTGTGACCGGCAACGCTAGTCTTTGCCGCAGGGTCAACCAGAGCAATACCACTTGCACCAAGAATATTGACATTTAATATTGGCCGGCGTGAAGTCTTGACGGCTTCACTCGAAAAAGTTTTACTACTTTTAAAACATACAGTTTGAACATCATTGTTCGACATAGTACACAAATTATTAATATCATTGGACACAGCACAAATACTTTGAAAATCATTGTTAGACATAGTACACAAATTTTTAACATAACTAAAATCCCCCACAGCGTTCGTAGGGTTACCTCTACAATGTGCCTGCGCAGGCAGAGGGTTAACGGTCGGGCTGCAGCTTGTTCCTGCCGCGTTCGCCATGCACGTCGCTGCATCGCGGCACCGCGATCGCTCGCGAGCGCGCGCAGCACCTTCGAGGGAAGCATGTCTCGACGAGTCGACACCGCTCCGCGCGCCATCGCGCGAGCAAACGGCGCCAGCGTTATCGAAACTGGGCGTTATATCGACCGCATAAAACGATGTCTCCGCCGGATCGGACTTAGGGTTACAATTTGAGCACTTAGACCTAATAACGTTCGGAGCACCGCAGCCGTAACACTTAACTTTTTCGACGGTTTTATCTACTACGCTTTTATCACTTTTATCATTTTTATTTAACTTTTCACAACTGTCTTTAGTATGTCCACTACGACGACAGTAACTGCAGAAGAGACGGCGAGGTTTAACACTTGCATGATCGGACGCGTCGGGCGCACGTTGCCTTGAAGCGCCGTTGACAACAGCGGCGGCGGAGGGGGCGGGGCGCGGCGCGGCGCCGCTACTCGCGCGCGTTTGAATCGGAGAAACGTTCGCTGCCGAAGAAACTCTCTTAGCAACCGGAACGTGATTATCCTTACGCGCATCCTCGATACTTTGACAATTCTTCAATAAAGTATCGAACGTATCGATATGTTCTCTTTTCAGCCTTTTTCTAATGCAGCGATCTAAAAGCCCGAAAACCATATCTATTTGTACTCGCTCGCTTAGATCTTCTGGTGGTAACTTTGCCAGCAGGGCTCTGGCCTTTGAGACGAACAGCTCTGTAGTCTCCTCACCCTGGACTAAAGAAAACAGCTCTTGGTAAACTATAAAAGGCGGGCGACGCTCGCCAAATGCATTCCTCAGTTTGTCGAGCGCGTCAGCCCATGATCTTATTTGACCTTTCACTCCTTGCCACCAGACTGCTGCATCCCTTATGAGCAGCAACGACAAACCGCGAAGCGCGTTCTCGTCGGTGATGTGTACGCACGACTTGTAGCTTTCGACACAATCGATAAAGCTTTCCAAATGCTCTTCCTTACTGCCGCTGTAACGAGCCGTACACTGCGCGAAGTGCCCATTTATTGAAGCGAACGTAGCAGCAGCGGCGACGGCGGCAGCGGTGGCGTCGGCTTGCGATGGAGTTGAAGACCGCACCTCGCGAAGCAGTTGCTGACAAAACTCGTTCTGAGTTTGTTGCAAGGTGGTCAACATCGTTGTCAAGGTCTCCTGATTCAGCAAGATACTTTCGTTAGCTGGATCGGCATCCTCCGATGACCCCAACGAGTGCCTACCTCGATTCCGACGCGTAGGCATTTTGGATAACAAGTCACTAATTTAAATATCACAATCACTTTGTAGGTAACGATAGGTATTAGGTACTACACTTCGAGAACGAACACCACCGAACATTCCAGACCCTCAAACGTTGGGCAGCCAGAATATAGCGGGCCTGTTAAATAATACACGCGTATGCTGAATTAGAGTTTATTCTTCACTTACAACACGGTAAACGTAATATCGAACAGAAAATTATAATGAACGGTGGAGCGTGCGCTTGCGTTCATGACTCGTGGCTCACTGCCCGCGCGCAGCTCGCAGGCTGGCGCGTGCCGAAAAAAGGACGCTGCGCAGAACGTCAAAAGTCGCGTTGTGCGCAGACGCCAGAATACCTTGGCCCACGGCTCAGTCCGCTATCAAGCGGGCCGGGGGCCTACCTCTATTGGTCCGCTCTGGGAGACGCCTGTTAAGGGTGGCATCACACGCTATATTTTTATAATAGTACATGCTTTTTTATATCAGGTAGGTGGTAGGTAATCAAGCACACGACCAGATGGGAAGAGGTTGTTGTGACCTAAAGACATGTCCAACACCTGAAGCGTTACACTTCTCTTGCCAACTCTGAAAAACTTTAAAAAAAATTCTAGTACCTTTATTATGAAGTAAATTTACATTTTTTTTTTTCAAATTAGATCACTAGATAACTATTTTTTGTTGCGAATATCAGATAAGAAAACAACACAAAATCTTGTGAGAAAATACGAACCAAGATGAGACGCCGCGGACGTTTTCTATTAAAGCCAAATTCAACAGCTTTTTATAAGAAAAGTTCACAAAAACTCAATTTTCAACTGAGAGATGTAGACCGAGAGAATCGAAGGAAACTATTAGCGAAATTCGAGAGGAGAAAATCCTTCGCCATTTCAATTGAGGGTTCGAAACAAAATACGAGTGACAAAGCGCGTCCTGGGTGAGACCGTGCGATAGAAACCGGATGAAAACGATTCGTTCCGGTTAATCTAGAGTATTTATTACTTTGTTGTTTATTATTTAGATACATAGTTCTGTAGAATACAAGTGTCGGGAATACAGCCCGTTAGTGTATTATTGACCACTGTAGTTTAACCCCTCATAAGGAATACGGGATATTTACTACCTATAAATTGTGCTCTATCTAATAGTGAAAATGGGATGTATAGGAGAATTTTGAGTGCTTCAGATGTGGCTTCGTGGCTTAGCAATCAGAGCGTTCCCCCTGCAAGAGAAAGTTCTGGATTCGAATTTTCTATTTAAATTTGATTTGAACAGTTAGAATAGTAATTGCTTTAGAAATTTTTCAAAACAATGGGAAAATATTCAGGGTTTAGGCTTATTCTATGTTTTGTGAAACTGAAAAACAGATTTAACTAGTTATAGGTATCGAACTGAGTCTAATGTTTATTATATAAACTAGCTGACCCGCGCGACTTCGTCTGCGTCACCCCGTTTTTGCAACATTTTTAATTCCTGCTCCGCACCTGTTAGTCGTAGCATGATGTTATATACATATAAACCTTTTTCTTTAACCATTCTATCTATTGAAACAAACCGCATCAAAATCCGTTGCGTAGTTCTAAAGATTTAAGCATACAAAGGGACAAGAAAAATAGGGACAGAAAACGCAACTTTATTTTATACTATGTAGTGATATATTACTTATTTATAAGCTGGTAAATTTAATAAACCTGAGGCTGGAAATAGTATTGAATTGAATGAATATGCATTTTTATTAATATACCCTCTAACCCCTCCAGCTAATTTCAATAGCCAGGATTCGAACCTCTTGATCGTGAGGCCGATTCCTTAAGTACTAAGCTACCGCAACTTTCGCTTTTTCTATTACCTCAATTAGTCGTATTCAGTTCATTGCTCTTATTATAGCCTTCCTTAAATCTGCGTCATAGTACTAAGACATTAATAATTTTATCTCTTCATATATTTTGCTCAACTGGCTCAGATACCTGGTTAAAGCGAAATTCGAAAATATTGTACCTATCTACCTTCAGGTCATAAATTCCAACACAATATGACATAATAAATGTCACGACAATAGTAATCTAGTTGTAACATTTATATACCTACTTGTGTAAATGAATTAGATTTAATCTTTATAGGCAATATAAGTCATGAGTTTATTGCGTCCATGTGCCCTTTTGTTATTGACCCATTGATTACTTCCTCATTACTTTTATATTACGTGGGAGACATGTTTACTTCCAATGTGCTATTGGAATCGCAATCGTTTTTATGATGTCGGGGTAATATTCTTATCTAGAATAAGTTCATTTATGTGCGTTCTATGTTTGACAACTTTTACTAATACAATAACTTGCAAGCTTTCTTTATTTGCTAATTGCAAAGTCCAATTTTTATTTATTTATGACACGTCAATTTGACTTTGACACGTCAATTTGACTTTGACACGTCAATTTGACTTCTCCCCGCCTGATAGTAAGCTCAAGGCAATGTCTCAGGAACAAGGGTCTCAATTACAAACATGTAAAGTGTTACAATGGTGGCACTCAGCTTGACGGCCTCATCGGATGCTTTTTCACGCCTCGCTTAAAGGACCCGGGACTGTAAGAAGAAGGATACACGTGAGCTGGCAAGGTATTCCAAGACTTAATGGTGCGGCAGAGAAAGGACTTACCGAACCGCTTGTTTCTTGATTGAATATTTCGCACCGTATGCGGGTGACATTTAAGCCCTGCACGTGTTGTCCTGTGTATTATCGCCCCACAATAATTTAATACACACCCATATTATAATTTTGTCGCCCCACCGATGACGTCACGGTAATCCTTTAATGATAATGCACACTTTAAATAAAACAGTTAGGGTGCGTAAAGTTTATGCACTGTTTCAATTTACTGACACCCAGGAACGGACGGCTTGCGGTGTGTAACCCTCTCTAAGGCTATTGTGGTTTTACCCATATTTGCTTCCATGTAAGAGTATGCAATTAAATTATTTAAAATAGGTATTAGTGTCAAAATTATTTAGAGTTAGGAACCTGTTTAACATTGTACATGGGTTGGAGTAGTGCATCACCTAGGCTCTCCACCTGGGTAAAGCATGGGTTATACTGGCTTATACTGTCCCATGCTGCAGTGATGCAGTTAAATGGTATCCTTTATATGATTCAATGGATCTAAAAATATTAAAGGAGTGAATTTCTTTGTAGGTACTAAAATATAGTTTAACATAATACAATAATAGTATTTTTTCGAAAAAATGCTTTAAAATAAACTCAATTGTTTCTAATAAATGTATTTTTTAATTACTGTGGTGCCTATTCATCATCATCATTTCAGCCACAGGACGTCCACTCCTGAACATAGTTCTCTCCCATCGACGTCCAATCTGACTGGTTGGAGGCGGTTTGCATCCAATGGGTACCTGCGTCTTTGACTATGTAGACTGATAATGAACAACCTCCTTCAAGATGGACGGCATCTTGAAGGAGGTTGTTCATTATCAGTTCGAAAAACGGGACCCTATAAGTACCTACCCGAACTTTAACCAGGTGGAGAGCCTAGGCAAAACCTGAATCCGACCACATAGGATTCCATTACATTCCGAATGCATACCCTAAAATATTGAGATAGATACTGTAAATTCAAATCGAATTTTATGCCAAAATGCCTGTAGTTACGGCAGCATAGGGTTATAATTCCAATCCCGCAATAAGCTAATAACAAAAAACCTACTACACCTGCTTTCTATCACCGCACCGTTCGACTAATTTATCCCAGTGCTGAGCATGAAAAACGAAGCGAAGTATTGCGATAGGCAGTCTACACTCTACCTACTGTAAAACTGTGTTTGTTTGTGAAGTCCGACAATTGCAAAGCTCCTCTCGATACGTTTATGTTATGAATTCGATATCACATCTGTTCAACTGTTCAAAAATGATTGAGTAACAAATATCCAAACATCTTTACAAATTATCATAATATGCTATTATTAGAAGGGTTAAATTGGATACATTTTTGGCATAATATTTTTTTTTAATTTAAAACATTCTCACTTCAAACGCATCCTTCCTTACCTCGTGTCCTCGACCCGTTCAAAAAGTTGACTTTACTTTCACTCTTTGAGTGTAACCTTTTGCTTAATATTTCCTATTTATTTTTCACAACCTTTTCTACGCTCTAAGAAATTTCCTCTATTACATTTTTATAAGGGACCTTGAAAACTTTATCTTTCCTTTATCCCTTTGAGTTGAAGTAATGTAAACCTTGCCGATGGCACCGGTTTCACTTGAGTCCAACAAAAAGTGCTATAATGAGCATTTTGCGTGAGTGCGTCTTGTGAACCGATAGAGGATATTATACGATAGAGCTTAATATGTATATAACTTCAGTTATTCATGTTTTTTTGAGTACCTATGTTACTTAAAGCACACCAAGATTGGACTGTCACTTCACCGTATTGTGAATAAACAGTGAAAAGTTCGATTCTAAAATAATAAATTTCTGTAGAAGCTTAAGGAAACATGACAGCTTATGTCATAAAATGTCGATGCTTTAGTGAGAATTAGGCCCTGACATAGGCTGCTAATAAAAAAATAATTGTATTTACATTGCAAAAAAAAAAGAGACCGATTCTCAACTGAGGTAGGACATAGGTAACCCCGTCCTAATTGAGCAGTCCGTCTGTGGAAGTGAAATGTTTTTTATAAATCATTATCAACTTTGACAGAAATAGACATTCTAGTGACGCCAATATCTCTACACTAAGCCTGGGTTGTACGATCGTACTTTCATTAACAGTTCAATTAAAGTACCGGTCAGGTACAAAACAGGTTGCACCACCGCCACGTTCAAACGTCAAATTCTATCAAAAAGGTAACTATAACAGAGCTACTAAATACACTGGTGCAACACATTTAGGTAAACCATTAGAATCAATGTTACTGTTACTGTTAGATTTGACGGAAACCTTAACTTTAACAGGTAGGTGGTGCAAGTCTAAAAGTTACAAGTCACTGCTACTGACATTTTTAATTACGTAACGAAATTATCTAGTGATTGTATCTATATTTACGCTAGTAATAATAATGACCTCAGCCAACTTTCTTTGTAATCGATAAACAAAATTTACAATTGCAATACATATTATACCTACATTAAAAATATTGAAATGTTTTTAGGAAGTTTTCAAACAGTTTTCAATGTTGTCAAGTGTAATGAGGCGACTATTTCTGCTCTGTGCTCAACATCATTTGACTTGTTTGTTTTCAAATCGTAATTTACTGAAAAATATTTTTCTCACAATCGTTTTCTACATTATAAACTTTACTATTCGAATAAATTGAAAGTTAACATAATGTCAAAACAACCTATGATGAAACATTACCTTTCATTCTCGTGGTTCATGCACACAACTGTACATAGCCTACACTCATCACATCGGCACTTCAATATGAAGGTTAATCGATTTGAAATTTGAAAAGTTACCTTGAAAAAATTTAGGAAGGAATCGCGAATAGCGGTGTCTAGATTCGATTTAGTTATCTCGAATTCATTGTAATCACTTATGATTAAAGTTATTATGATCATGGATTTTTACACGATAAAATAAATATGTTTAAACAAGCACACGTAATAAAAAGAATATTTAAATTTGTCATTATATAACAGTGAGTTGTAGGAATATTATTATTTGCGAACAAAACTTAAAATTTTTGTGAAATGTAATGCAAACAAAATATATTTAGGAAGTTAGTTACAAATTTACATTTATTTGATATTTTATAGATGGGACCAATTTGTATATTATAATAAGGACTACTATGAATAATTATATGTAAACGATTCCCACCCATTACGTTTAGGGGTCACTGAAAACATAAGGATGATTATTTCGGACGGACCGGTACAATAATTTTTAATTTTGACGATAGTTAATTAGCTGAAAACTATATCATGCACTCACAAAAATACAAATAAGTACCATGAAAGCAATGACAAAATAGTAAATAATCTACGTCGGAGGTAGCGGGTTTGATTCTCGCTCATTGCAAATTTTTATATGCATCAATAGATCACATTGCATTGCTTCGTTTGCTATTAGATTTACAAAATAAATATTTTTGAGCGTATTCTAGATCCATACTGCAAGTCAATAAAGGTATACTTTGGGTCTAGATGGCGCTGTGTAGAAAATCGGAGAACATTACCATTTCATAATTCAAAATATAAGTATAATAATAAAGACCATTTAATCCGAAGGGTGTCGTAAGAGGCGACTTACTACAAAATACGTAGACCATACCACTGACTGAGAAAAAAAAACCTGTTGGTCCGTCCGGCGTGGCAAGAGTAGGCCAAATACTCCCGATATTGAGAAAGGTTTAAGTCCAGCAGTGAACTGCGATAGGCGAATTGATTGATTGACTAAGATAGCTACATGTCCTTACAAAATACCATTGCGTATGTTCTCACATGTAGCCCCTTAGAAATTCAGCGCGCGAGTCGAATTAATAGGAACCACCTTAATCGAACGACTTGAATAATTCAAACTCTGTCTCCTCGAGATTTGTCTTACCAAGGCAACTTTTTTAATTTTTCATGCTCTTGTATTCATGCCATTTTATGTAGTTCTTGTTAGAATTTCCTTTGTGATGTAACAGTCAGTTATGTTTACTTGTTATAATATATAAAATTTTGTCCTTAACCTGCAAAGACTCATGACCCTCTCCTCCTTTTGACCCTCAAAATTCAAAGAAAAAACCTACGTCAGTACCTGGTCCATTGCTACCTCACCCTCGGAAAAAGACAGCCGTCCGGTTTTGGTCGGTTCGAGTCCAACATAACCAACCTCGCTGAATTCGGCAGGGGGTATCCGTGGAGATTTTCACACGGAAAAAAAAGAAAGTACCTGGTCCATTAACCGGTAAATGTCCCAGCTTGCTATGGACCCCATGTTCTTTTTATTATTATCACCATATTATACCATCCTTGTGTTAGTTCTGATAGCTTCCCAGTCTTTCTGATGATAACCCCAAAAAATCCAAATGACAACCGCAGCTGTGTAGATTTGACCGATAATAATCAAATGGTCACCCAACTTTAAACTGATCTTTGAAGTATTAACATAAAGCGATTCCCTTTTGTGCACGATTGACTTTTTAGCTTTTTACTTGAAGATTTATAAATGAGGTCGTACGAAACAGGATAATTGATGGTCGGACGCGGCCGTAGGTCGAAACTTGGAAGCTGTACCTACGTAAACGTAGCCGATTGTTTACCGAACGAATGGTAAACGCGCCTGGCCAAAAGTGCTGTTTTTCGGTTATGTGACCAGCCAAGTCGATGAAAATGGGCTAAATGTATTAATGCTAGTCGAAAGTTCTACAGTCACGATTCACAGGTTAACAATTAATAATATAATGCTATTGTTTAAAATGAGTTCTGTAGTAAACGGCTCAAAGGAGATTAGTTAATTTTTAATTCGTAGCGTATCTCTGATTAGTTGAAAATTCTCGCTCTAGAACCCGTAACTTTAATAAATGTGATAAAATATATATAGCACGTTAACGCTTATAATGTCATATTGAATGTCTATATACCTTGTGGCTCTTTTGATAATTCCTTATGATAGTTTGAAATATATAACGAAGTTTAAGAGAGGACATTGAGCCGTTCGGTCCCGGTTGTCATACAAACATTATGGCAGTCATTGCGGTTAGTTGAAGATCTAAATAGTTCGACAAATAGCCTAAATACAGATCTTCGGTATCGCCAATGTATAATGGAGATCAGTATTATGGAGTACTGGTGCACTATTATGCACTGGAGCACTATTATGGAGCACCGATGGCTTAAAGGTGCATCCAGATTTGTGACATGAAGAGCGGACTGGACAGCGTGGCATCAACACATGACGTTGAGTTTGAACGTAACAACTTGTGGCACATAGGTACACAACCTATATTTGTGCTGACACGGCCACCACCCGATCAATGGTTTCATTTAAGCTTAGCTATCACGCAGCTGAATATGCGATGGACATTCTCTGACACGGTGACGGCAAAATGTTACGTAAAACGTAGACGTGGCATAACGTACTCTCCAAGGCACGAACAGACATATTATAGAACTGAACGAGAATCGAACCCACGCCACCACGCCACAAAGGCTGTCCTGAGCTTGACTTGAGAGGTTAGGGGGTAAATCGATAAAACCGAAATTATCGGTTTACCTCTCTTATTTTTTATATAATAAAATTGCGTACACAATATCATTTAATTAGAAAAGGCTGTTTAGTCATTAGCTATAGGTAAGTTTACCAATGATAACAATTAGATGTCGAGAGTCTTCGTTAATAGCTTTTACCCCATTTTCGTAATAGGGTAAAGAAGTCAATTGCATGTTGTAGTCGTTTTGTTTAAGTTTGGTGATTATGGCGAGGATCGTCGTAGAAAGTTGTATTAATTATACCTTTGCTACCCTTTTTGTTACCTTACTTTTTTTCTCCTGGGCTTTGACGCATATTTTCTTTTAGAGTTCAGTCCCTCCCTTTGTTGCTCGACTGTCAGTCAAAATCTTAAGTTACTACTAGCGTAAATATAGATACAATTTTCGTGGTACGAGAACCTCCGTGGCGTGGCGTTAGTGAACGCGACTACTACGTAGGAGGCGTGGGTTCGATTTCCGCTCAGTGCAAATATTTGTGTGCATGATTATGAATATTTAAATTGGTCTGGGTCTTTCTATGTATAATATGTATGTATTTACAAAAAAAAAGTGTCTCAATAATGTTTATCCGCATTCTAGAACCCATAACACAAGCAAGTTAAACTATGCTTACCATGGGTCTGGGTGGCGTTGTGTAGATTGTCCTAGAATATTTATTTATTTATGATTTTCACATTACCGCGTTACTAAATATAAAATGTCAGTGGCAGTGATTTGTGACTTTTAGTGTAGAGACATTAATGTCAATGCAATATCTATCTAGTTCAACTTTCTCAGCCCTAGGTCTTGTGTAAATACGTATGTCATTCGCACATTTTCCTTTAAGGATAACTTTATGGTCAACACCTTTTCCCTAAGAACATCCAAAGTGTTTTGCGATAATCTGTGAAAATTTTCATTTCATATGATTAATTTTAGTCGATTGCTGGACATAAGGCCATTGTGCGGAACTTGTGAACGAAAAAGCTTGAGCCTTTTAGCCCTTTTTTAAGACTTGCCGCTTTATAGCGATGGCTAGAAGGCTAAAAGGCTAAATAGCTCTTAAGCCCTCGAGGCTTTTTTAAAGGCGGACTCACAAAACAGGATTTCTTAAATTGTTCACTAACAAGGTATTTTTAGGCTTAGGCTTTTTTTAAAGCTTAAGCCTTTTTTTTGAAGACTGGCGTCGTAATTAGAGTTCTAGTCTTCTAGCTTAAAAAAACTATTAAGCCTTTTTTGAGGATCAGGTTAATAGAAACGTAATAATTATAAATTAAAGTTATGTTATTACAGTTTATTATATTTTAAATCAATTAATGAAATAAAAAAGCATCGTTAGGTACGCGAAAATTAATCACCAAAAACCTTTAGCCAGGATGAAAGGCACATTGATGATTGCGTCCATTGCCAGTGGCACTTGTATGCTTTTATTACTCAAGCGATTCCTTTTCTTATTGATTACATTTCCAGATTTGGAAAATGACTGTTCACACACTACCCTCACATTGAAATATTAAACACCACCAAAATACCTAAATGTTATTCTTTGTCATCTCTAAGATAATAATGGCGAAATAGCAATCGATGTGTTATTTTGTAGATTGTAAAAAAATATTCACGTATAAAATTAATAAAATAGTCTTATATTTAAAATAAGTCTATATTTAATATTGTAGCCATCGCTATAAAGCGGCGAGTCTCAAAAAAGGTTAAAAGGCTCGAGCCTTTTTGAACGCTGCGTGATCCTCAAAAGAGGCTTAAGAGTTTTTTTAAAGCTAGAACTTTAATTACGACGCCAGTCTTTTAAAAAAGCCTAGGCCTAAAAAAGCCTCAAGCCCTTTTTTAGTGAGCAATTTTAGAACTATTTGTTTTGTGAGTCCGCCTTTAAAAAAGACTTGTAAGCTTTAAATTTAGGACTAAAAGGCTCGAGCCCTTTCGACCGCTGTCAGCGGAACAGCATCCGATCTTTCGCTTCCTGTATACAGTATATCCCATCATTCCTTTTAGGATATCTGCCTATCTGGTAAGAGTCTATCTATCTTTTTCTTACAGATTCCAGAACTCGACTCATTCAATGCAGATGAGGCTACCCATTGTTACTTTAGTTTATTTATTCTGTGCGCTGTGTTCGCGGCGCCGAGCGTAACATGAAGTATTACTTAATAAAAAATAAGGTTCAATGCAAGTTCAATTTACTTTGCCTTTAACAAAAAACATTTTGTTTTACAAGAAGTTATAAACATGAAATACATCGAATTTATACTTCATTTTCGAGACAACAACAAGATTCTACATGAAGCTAATAAAAGTTCAAACAAACTTTTTTACGGGCGAATCTCAGGCACTAAAATAATCAAATTTGTCGTGAGACGATAAAATATTTTTACGACTCTATTCACCCTGAACCCTTGAAAAGAAACGAATATTAGATAAAACAAAATATATGATGTCTTAAGGCATCAATCGATATTATTGTTTTATACCTATCCTGAAGTATACAGGATAACATATTTACCTACCCACTGTGTTATACTTCAGAAGCCCTCTATCACTACCTTTTAAAACTAATATTATTTTCATGTTACTTTATTTTTAGTCATCATTCTCTGAACCTTTTCCTAACTCAGTTGGGGTTGACTCCGCGAAGCGACTGCCATCTGACCTCCACAACCATTGGTCCAATGACCATTGGCGATATCAAAGTTCTAAGCTAGACTGGTTGGACTTATTGAGGGCTCCAACTACACGTAACGACTGCCATAGACTGCCATGTTTGTATGGCAACCGGGACCGATGGCTTAACGTGCTCTCCGAGGCACGAACAGACCAGTGCACTAGCCATATTCATGCATACAACTTTTTGCACTGAGCGGAGATCAAACCCACGCCCCGTGCGTAGTAGCAGTCGCGTACATTACCGCCACGCCACGGAGGCTGTCTGATAAATTATAAATAAATGTATCTGCTACAATAAGGATTACTGTTACTGTTACGCAGACGGTCCAAATATCACTATGGAAGTAACGTCAGATTAAAAAATATTAGTTTTAAGAAGTGGCGGCATTTTCCCAGGTTTACTGCTATATGTAACACATATAACTGCGACACAATGGTACGCTTTCAACATCTGGCCAATGTCATCTACATGTAGGAAGATACAGGAAAAATAAGATGAGTAAAGACGTAACGCGTGTGTGCACGTGTGTCATTTTCAAAAATTATCTTTTGTTACTATCAATACTGTAACAAATCGACCATAATATAGCTTTTTTTTCACAAAACGTTTTCACAGAAGAAGTGTAATTTTATGTTACAACTTAAACTTAAAATTTTCCCTCGTAACTTTTAAAGGTACAAGTTGCAAAAGTCGTTCAAACTATTAAGCACCATCCATTCGATGGATCTAGATATCCATAAAACTTTAGTAGTTCTACATCAAGGAACAAAAAAGTTACACTCTGGAGGGAAACTATAGAAGTACTAAATATCATACACGGTGAATTTTAAGTTGCAAATATTTTAACTTACGTTGAAAAAGTGTTGTACATTTTCAAAGTATTTCTAATTCAAAATGATCATTACCATCCAATTTCAGTATCTCAGGAGTGATTTACTATCTAGTAACTAAGTTATTATGCTCTATCATACTGCTCAAAGTAAATCCAATAAGTTTGTAAGTAAATTAATAAATAAATATTCTAGGACATTCTACACAATGCCACCCAGCCTTCCAGCTATAGTATTTCCAAGTTGTGTGGTTCTTCAAGAAGGGCATAAGAAGGTTTCTACTCTGGTGTTACAAACATTCATGACATGATCAGGTAGGTACACTCTGTGTTCGTCATCCGCCTAAGTCCTATTATTTACACTCGTTTCTGTAGTTTTCTTACTTAATATCAGTCTTCATTATCATTCCTCCAAATGTATCAAGGACCGTGTAATTGACGTAAACTTTAAATAAGCTGGTTGTAATATAACTTTGAATTTTCTCTCAACATTTCATTCAATTACCTATGAAGCAGCGGTAACGAGAAAAGATTAAATAAACCGCAATGAGTTTAAATTTACATTTAATAAACTACGGATCGGGAAGATAACGGCTGGTCCAGTCGAGCACAGCGCTTACTAGCTTAAGCGCTGTTGAGCAAAACGCTACGTAAATAACATTATTATACTTCGCTTGCGAGCGCTTTGAGAGATTTTCACTCTGTTTACGCAGGATCTGAATTTGTACGCTTCGTGTTACTGGTTTTTAATGTTGATTAATTATTATGAAACTGAATCTAAGTATATTTTACGGTACTATGGTAATATCTAGATTTTAAGGTTACTTGTCGTTTGATACTCTCCAAGACGTCAATTGATAGTGTTTGTGCAGCTAAGCACACAATCCACACAATCTTTATCAACACTATATTAATTTGACATCTGATACACATTTTCTTTAACGAGAAAACCTTTCAACGCAATGAAACATAATTTTAAAATACATTTCTAACTGACACTTGAAACTAGACTCACGAAGAAGTACATCTGCAAAATTAGATGTCAAAGAAACAATGTTTCTTGTAGTAACGTCTCCAAGGCGAGTGACACAAATGGATACAAACAATACATACAACGCAGAATTATAAAATGTTTATAACAAAATGAAATGATGGTTACTAGCTATAACGTAAATTGCTTTTTTTGTGATGTGCAAAATAGATATTGTTCCTTAGTGCGCTTCAGCTCACCGTAGATAAAAGCGAAGTATGTTGATTTCAAACCAACTAAAATTTATTAAAACTTACTTATTATGGGTGTGTCATAAAGATAAAAAAAAGAAAAATAAGTTTACTCAACCAAAAAAACGCCCCGCTTAAAGGACCCGGGACTGTAGGAAGAAGAAAGACGAAGTAAGTAAATTACAGATTTATAAATATACCTCAAAGATAAAAAAATCTTGATGGCGGTGCCAAGGCACATCAATGATCAAGACAAATAGCAATGACGTCAATCCAGATATGTCTGTCTACTCGTTTGGACTGCCTTGCAATTTATTACACAAGACTTCACACACATGCATTTCATTGGCGATTAGCAAAACTGCGATTTTGGATATTCATAGCTGCGTCTTACCGTTTGGCTTGGCACCGACTTCAAAAAAGTTTTTACGCGTATTTAACTTATTTATAATATGTTCGTGCATTGTTGCTTTAGAACTTGGTTGAGGTTTTTTTGTTAAAAGTAAACTTATTGATAAAACTGATCCTAAATATACATTTATTTTGGCAAAAAAATTCAATAAGCACTATGCTATACCTAATTTCATTGCCGCACCAGCAAACCCATTTCAGCTAAACTAACTATTACCCGGACACTTTTCTCATTCGCCCCATTCGAGACGGCCGTCACTGTGTATATAGGCCGGGGCTGCCCGCACTTATCTATCACCATAGATAAGAGAGCTGCTAAAATTTCCCAACCCTCGTTATCTGTACAACTTTCGTACACTTTTATCTCGTCAAATTCGTTTGTGTTATATATTTTATAGGGTGGTCTTAAAATTTTAAGGTGGATACTTCAGGATCAAAAACTTGAGAAATAAACACGAAATATTAGGTTTACTTCAAGATATACTGAGAAACAAGCATTCATCATCATTATTGCATTAGTCCCGGTTGCATCTGAGTCTTTTGCTTAAATTCATGGTCTGCTTTTTATGTTCTAACTGCGAGGTGGGTGAACGACCTGTTACTGATATTGAAGTTCTATAGTTAGTCCAATTATTGGAATTTTTAAGACTCCAATTATTATCCACTACGACTGCTATTAGATGTTTGTATGACAACCAAAAAGCTTAAGCAATAAAAATAAGCGGATCTCTAAAATATAAGCTTAGGATGGTATCGTGAAATATCAAAGACGGTGATGACGTTATCTTGTTCTAAAATGGTCTTGAAATTCGCAATCAAGATTTTGGAAACTTTACTCATCCAGTGACGAAGGTGACACTTGCGTAGATAGATAAGGAAATAATCATTCGATATCGGGACCTTATTGGATTCTGAAGTTATTTAGGCACATTGTTTAAGATTGAAATGTTAATACTCCGTACTAGATTCGGGTCTATAACGGTCCCAATAATGTCGAGATTCTGTACCGAGTGAGTTACTTAGAGACGTTTGGATTTGTCAAGATTTCCTGAAACTAAAGTCAAACCCACACTATTCAATCTTACCGCGCTATTATTCAGCAAGATTCTGTCGAGGAATTCTATTCAAGATTCAATATTATTATATTTCGAAGTAAACACCGACTGAAATTTTCAACATTTAGTATGCAAACTATTCAAATAAAAAAGAAGTTAAAAATGTTGATATTAATCTAACGAAGATCGAACATGACAGTATCTTAAATCCCAATTGAGCAGTCTGACTGGCGAGGTACCTCCATCCTACAAAATATCACGGCTAATAATATACTCCTTGTGTTGTGTTTTCGGCGTTGCATATGGTAGCTTCAGGCTCACTGGAGAGTTTTTATGTCCTCAGTGAGAAGAACGAGGCTTAAGTTGACACTGCTATGTGCGGTGGTTTGAAACCCTGTTTTGTCTTCTGGAGTCACGGCACAGAAACTCTCCCAAACTGCACCACACACATGAATATTTGTATATAGTGGTAATATAAACTTTCTTATTGGTACACTAAATACAGAACTATTCGGTTGAACATAAGAACAACATATTCTGTAGGTACAACAAAACACCGCGACAGATTTTGCCAACAAACTTCAAATCTCTTCTTGTATTATGAATTTTCACAGGTTTTTACTTTTGCTTTTGCTAAAAGTACTGTGTAAAGTTCTGCTACGATTCGTTTACCATATTTTATGTCAGTTTTGCACTTTGTTTGTCCAATTTGGAAGATATTTGAGTTGAAATTCCGTTAGCTCAACTTATCACAAAGTTACAAAGTTTTAAAAATGTCTTCGAACAAATCAATTCTCTTAGAGACGTTTCGAAATAATATTTTTCTGTGAGTAAAATATGATCTGTAGATAAAATTGGAAAAATAAATTACTAGTTTACTGTGCGCTTATTCAATGCAGGGGTAGATCGATATTGAATGTCCTTGGTGTATTATTTTGCATGTATTTTTTGTTTTGCTTTGGTGTACAATAAAGATTTATCTATCTATATATCTATTATTAGAAGGTGCTTCATTTGAATATTTCATATATCATCTACGTCTACACTAGTGTACATGTGCCCTAATATTATAACGAGCAAAGATTTTTTATTATTGAGTAAGTGTATGTTTATAATCAATAAACTCAAAAACTACTGTGTCGATTTCAAAAATTCTTTCACCTTTGGAAAGCTACATTCACTTTGAGTAACACGGTTCTTTTAGACAATATTAGGGATCTTCCCTAAAACTTAAGTAACGCAATCCAAGTTGTAAAAAGTACCACAAAATGTCTTTCGTTGTATGCGTTATGGAAACTAATTATGATATAACAAAAGTATGTGAGTCGAATACAGAGGCAATCTTATAGAGCACTAAAATTTACAACACTACCTACGCGATAACCGACATCCACGTGGGCGGAGCCGCTAGCAGCTAGTTAATAAATATTTTTCAACAAAGATCAAGAATTTATTTTTCATTTATAAGACTACTAGATAGTAAATGGTAACACCACCGAAGTCACTACTCGAATGTCGTCTACGTCACCGCGACGCGTGAAATCGAATTCCACTCAATGCAAAATGTTTTAATTACTTTTAGAGTTACTTTCTTCATCATCGTCCAGTTAGCGTATGTCCAGCTGAGCTTATATATTGTTTTGGCTTGGTACGTTAGCCTTTCCAGTAATGTCTGGCGTCTGACCTCACAATCTCAAGAAGGAATTCTATGCCAGTACCTTGCTCAGTATTTAGCGGATTCATTGAAGTCAGTTTTGATTTTGATTTTAAATTCAAATTAATCTTTTCTTTAAATTATAGATGCGGTTGATTTGAAATACAATGCTCACCTTTATGCTATTTTTATAATATTTTCTTTATAATATATAAATTATATTACTATAATGCTACCTTGGCCGCATAAAAAGCGCACCCAAGCCGTACATATTACAACGGTGTTTATGGCTTAATACTAAAGTTTCGAATTTAGAGTCGGCTAAGTTTTGAAGAACAGTAATAATTTATCCAGCTCGCTGCCAGAAATTCCAAAGCCGTCGATTTATCAGATCGAATCACGGAATAATTCGGAGGCCTAAAGTTAACAAGTCTGAAACAAAGTGGAATTATCAAGTAACGAAACTTCACTATGACTTGTGACGTGTGAAATTAATGTTGAATATACTCGTATGTACCATATATAGGACAGAATGTTACATAAGATACCTCTAAAAGTAACCCTCGAAAACGTAATGCAAAAATAACTAAAACTTAGAAAGAGTCTTATAAACACCTTATCCATTCAACTAAGTTAAATTACATAGTGGTGAATTTACGTTGATAGTAATAACTGGTTTAAACCTATGATTTCTGGATCGCAAGTCTTACATTTTATCCACGAGGCTGTCGTTTTTTAAAAAGTCCAACTCCACAACTTTTGGGGAGAATGTATATGTGTGTTTCGAGTGTGAACAGTATCGATGGTATACCTCCTTAAGTGCTTCACTTAGATTCTACGCGAGAATCCGTCCGTACTTTACTCTAGATCCATGAGTGTGTACCTATTTAATGAATTATTATAACGTAGAAGCGCACACAATCAATCACTAACAACAGCGAAGTTTGTTTCTTTGCTACGATGATTGATCAGGCAGCAGCTGGCTTCATGTTATTTTGTGTTCTTAACATAGTTTTTGGTTCTATAGCTCATGCAAAAATAAATAATAAAACTTAACGTTACTTAATAATTTTGATGTTTTGTTAAGTTTAAAAAAGGCAGGAGCTTTTAATACATAAAACCAACATTTCCATGAAATAAGTGAGGTCGCCATACCTTCAATACTAGTAGGTACCTACTTAATGAGTATCAAATAGTGCTAAATTATTTTTGTATGCACAATTACAAATTTAAAAAACCCCTACAAAAATAACTTCCAAGCACTTCCACATGTTTTCGAAACAATCGAATCGATCAAACCCGACACGACAACGCATAAATTATTTTTTTTTTTACATTTTAGTGTATTTTATTAGGTATTTTTGGGTCAGGGGTTTTTAAATTTTTATTTTTATATTTATTTTATAGTTTTCAAATTAACCCCTTTCATTTCTCACCCTTATTGACGGACTTGTAAATATTCGTAGAAGATAATTCGTTATTTGGTGGTGGCGGCCATCTTGGATTTGAAATTGGTCAAAGTGTATCGTATTCTATGTCATTTGAACTTTGTATGCTGTTAACTATCTTAACCTTCAACCTTTCCCCCTCCTCCCCCTCCGTTCTACAGGGTCGATGGCACGAGTGTGACGCTCATGGTGTTGCAAACGTCCACAGGCCACGGTAACCACTTTCCATCAAACTCGTGTGCGCAAATATTTGCGTAGCACGAGAAGCAAATCCGCGATCTCGACTCAGCAGTCAAATGCTTTGCCGCCACGTCACAAGTAAAATGTTTACGTAAAGACGTACTAAGTAAATTTTGATTAAATTCCAAGCAATTGGTTAAACTCACCAAGTTGACCACGAATCCAATTTCTGAACTTTGAGATGTAATTTAGTTTGTATGTGCCGAGTGTTACTTAAATAACGGTTTATTAAAATTAAAACTGTTTTTAACGGATTTGGTACTAACTGTTGGGACCTAAACATAAAATGGCGAAATGTGGGTGCTAGCACCTCTGCCTACCCCTTCGGGGATATAGGTGTGAGTTAATGTTATGTTATGCAAGATCAATATCTTGGTTAATTTTAAGCTATTAAATTACAAGAATAACGAACTCATGAATCTGTAAGAAAATTTCGGCATTTTCATTTTTCAAAACCTATGTTTACTGTAGCTTCTTAACGGTGGAAATAAAATTGAAATTGGACCGACCAAAAATTTCAAACCAACATCCTAACTATCAAACCTTTCCCCTCTATAGCATGAGTATTCATTTTATTATTGTTTATGTATATACATGATATACAATACAGATAATAAATCGCATTGGTTTTTATTTCAACGAGTAATATTCTCGCAAACTTCCAATAGTATCATGAAAAGGTTTAGTTCGGTGATACTGTTTTGAATAGCAGACTGTATAAATATTCGGTTCTTTGATCCGATACAGAAAAATACGATTGTGATCAAAAATGTGTGAATATGAATTATTTTGCAGTTTACCGCGTACTTTGAAATGCAATACGGAATATTTTAATCCCAAACGATTCTATACAATGTAGTTTTTTATTTCCAAAATAACTATAGATTATAAATCCAATAATTAATTATTCCGCATCTATTCCACCCAAAACAAAATGATTTTTTCGAATGTGACACTTAATTTTTGTTTTTAATTTTATGAACATATGTGTGTGTGTATGTATAAAGTAAACTAGATCGATGTCTTGTTTGTTAAAAAAATAAGTGAACTCTTGCAAGTAGTTAGTCTAAACCTAATTACATCAATAAGAAGATCTATTATTCAGTAGCTTCTAAGACTAGTAGCTGTGTAGTGGCATCACTTCAACAATTTTAGTTTCAAACTGTCTAGAAACTTTTGGGGCCCACTGTACTTAGCCAGTAATTAAAATATTTTCTATATATACTCCTATCTGTATTAAAGGCAAAATATAATTTCCACGCGACATTTTTCCAAAACAGATTAATTACACCTCAGTACCAAAGAATATTTGATTAAGCGCAACTCCGTAGAGAAATCTCCGGATGGCAAAGCTTTTTAATTTAAATGTGATTTTAATTAACACCTGATGTAAAAGTTATATCGAATTATGATCATGTCGCAAATGTCACTAAAGTTATATTTTATGATGCCATGTTGGAAAATACACATAACATAAACTCACGTCTATATCCCCGAAGGGCCACCATATACCCATATTTCGCCAGTTTATTATGGTGAGCCAATTGCCACTAACCAGGCCAATAAACCTTCGATAAATACACACATAACTTCGAAAAGCATCGATTAGTCATGGGTGTGTGCCATGGTAAACCTGTGATCGAACCCGAGACCTCGTCTCAGCAGTCCATTATCCATACACCTGGCTACCGCGACTTCGTTGTTGGAAAATGGGTTTCGGCTAAAGTTTTATAACCGGCCCCCTGCCTGAAGTTAACCCTCATTGGGAATGTAAACGTAGACGGTTTACGTTACGTTTGTTGAGTATCTCATAGCGTTGTTCATATGCATAAGTTAAACTCCCACAGTCGACTTTTACGACACCCAGGGATTGAGTTGGATTTTTTTTTTAATCGTGCGAACGGATACCTCCCGACCGGAGCCGGTTGGGTAGGTTATGTTGGACTCGAACCGACTTAAACGTACGCCGTCTTTGGGTCTTCAGTTGCTGAAGGTCGCACCCTGGCAGACCAGGGGCCTTCTCTTCGAGATGAACCCCGTCGGGTGTAGGGACCACGGTGTCCCTATCTAGCCTGCGGGTATCGGGAGGGATTGAATTGGGTCCGGTCGATCAGCGTGGAAGTACTTCTGCTCCCAGACCAAACGTCACTAAAGTTATTACTTACTACATCAATTAAGGGGAGGTAGTATGAAAGTGAGGGATCATCTCAATACTGTAGATGGCACAGTGTGTACTAGGGTGGAAGGATATCGAAGGCCAACACTCACGTCCAATCATGCGTAGACTTCCTCTCGGGGTTGAAAAGATGTTATTTAAATAATTGTGTTTCACAATTTTATGTACTTACATAAATATAAGCATAAACTCACGCCTGTATCCCCGAAGGGGTACGCAGAGGTGCTAGCGCCCACATTTCGCCAGTTTATGTTTAGGTCCCAATGTAATAGTAGGTGGCGAGCCTATTGCCATTAACCGTACCTATTACCATTTATGTACTTACAGCTAGGAGATAATAGATATATAACATTCAGATGGTGGTTGCAGAATAGTAGAGTAGGCTCTGAGGTTCAAAGTGCCTGCAAAGTTGGATCCAGACTGGGGCTAACGTGGTGGGAACTTCGAGAGCATTTTTTCTATGGCGGTGAATTCTATCGATATAGTCAGAATTTCTGAAACAATCCCTAATACCATGGAACCACGGCTAATTAAAATTACCCACAGACCCGGTAATGGTTCGTCTCACCGGGACCACGGGTAAACACTGGTAGTGAACACGACAGCTACGCAGGAGATGCGAGTGTATGCATGACTATGGCTATTTGCACTGGTCTGTTTCGGAAAACACGTTAAGTAGTCGATCCTGGTTGTCCCCTGAATCCGAGGTGACCTTCGGATGCGACCTTGGTTAACGCAGGATGCAGATGATGATAAAGACGAGTAGATATCTAGTAACTCCATTAAGTATTCTATGCTAGCACACGCCAACAAAACTTTGTAAACTCTGTTGATCTTTTAGCCATGACACGTCTGAAACATAAAACTGCGACGGCAGCACTAAAAGTCGTGAAACAGACGATTTGGAGCAACTTCAAATTCCTGAATGAAATATTGGAGCACTCTCTTGAACTGTGACCGTAGTCCTTTGATGAATTGAAAACAAGTTTAGCGATTGGTGCAAGTAAGGAGCGCGCGGTCCGAATTATTGATAGTCTAGAAGTCACTGAAAGTCCTGAGGTCTAGAGCCTCTGCAGCTGCGTAGTAACATAGCTGCCATGGTGGTTCCAACTAGTCCCAGCCTCTTCTTTCCTACATTGGAGAACGCGTGCAGGTCTTAATATTGTCACTCGTATATCGGCACACAATTTTTGCGAATCTTTTCTTTGCCGCAACATAAAGCCCTGGAACCACAACCTGGTTCCAAACCACAAAAAAATCATATAAAAAAATTGTATACATAGCAATAAAATTATAAATTGAGTTATGATCTATGTTGTCCTTGTCTACAACTTGTCCTTTGTGGTTTCTTGTATTTATTTTTTGTTTTGTTTTTTGGTGTACAATAAAGAGTTGTCTATCTACTTATAATCTATGTTTGTAATATGTCTTTCTAATTTAAGAATGATGTGCTTTGGATTTTTTATGCGACTACAAAATGCACAAGTGCATTCGATACGTCTATAGGTTACGGTAACCATGTGAGGTGTGTCGTCTGCTTGTATGCCACGTAAGTGGCATAAAAATCACATGAAACGATAGTTTCAAATCGGTATAGAATAATACTATATCAGCGAGTAACAACTGCCAACATTCAGAAAATAAAAAAATATATTTATCACACAATTCGCGCCAACAAAAGTTTGCCACTATCAAAACATTACCCGTAGATGAAAGCATCTCCGAGAATCTTGTAACTTGGACGCGATAACTTCGCACAGCGTCGTTTTAAGTTAAAAAGTTTCGGAGTGGCCCCTCCTTTTAACTTTCCTTTGAATGTATAAATTAAAGATACATTTCAACTTTCCCTGATTTAATTGTTCTCTGCATTATTTGTGTGTCGCTACATTCTTCAACATGAATAAATAATATTTTTGTTTATTTCATCTTTCGATTTCAGGCTGCTCGAAGTTGTGTAACAATATTTCTTGTTTAATAAATTATGCATTCTTGAAACTATGTGTTCAACTTAACTTGTGCTTGGAAATATAACACATTATTTAAAGAATACATAAAAGTTTGAATATCAATGAGGATATACTTATTTTGAAAGAATAATATAACTATAATTTTTCTCAGAATACATCTTCCACAGTGTATTCTAACGGATTGTAATATGATAAATACCTAAGTTTTGAAAAATATATATACATAAACATTGACATTGGGGTTAATCTACCGTGGGCCATGGAGCGTGTTTATACTTGGAGTCTCTGTGAAGTATAAAATTTGTAAAGAAGTCATTCGACTAAGAGCAAAAATCACAGACGTAGCTCGCAGAATAAGCAAGCTGAAGTGGCAGTGGGCTGGCCACATCTATCGAAGTAACGATAGCCGCTGGAAAAAAGGAGTTGTTGAGTGCAGATGAGACAAGTTAGTGTGAGACGTCAAATGGAAGGTAAGAAGCTCCATAGCTAGATAGAGAGAAATGAAGAAATTAACGAAACATATGCAGTAATGGGGTAGAATAAGAAACATCACCCTCCCCGCAGCCCAAGAGCGGCCGTGACAGCGCATAGTCAGCTTGTGACTAGGACTAGCGCAACTTAACCGAACATTAGACAGGTAATTTATTGTTTTTATCATACTTTATGATTGCGGTAATATCCTGGTTTCAGGGATTATATAGGTATTGCGTTAATATCGTGGGAAAAGGAAAGAAAAGAAAGTATGTTAAGACTGATTTAAAAGTAGAGTTTTTTATGAAATTTTAAAACAATTATAATGTATTATGTCAAACTGATTTAGATTGGAAAGAGTGAATGCTTTAGACGGTACTTGATTTTGCGACTGGTCTCTTGCAATGTGAACCAAATAAACTATATGAAGTAAGTCTTGAACCACGATAAATGCACAGAAGAATTTCCAATGCCTGCTTGCAGCTAAGTTGGTAAAATCATTCTCCTTATAAGTAAAAAGCCACGGATTCTAGTTCCATCTCAAGCATTTATTTATTCCAATGTAAATAAATTTGAAAAGTTCTGATTAATAGAAGAGTCAACGCATGTTCCGTGCAAACCCCTTTGATGAGAAGTGAATGCGAAGTTCGTACTTCTTACTCAATACTATAACAAAACAATATTATTCAATAATAACAAGTAACAGTAGTCTAGTTTCTACCGCTAAAAATAGATACATCAAAGAAAGAAACTGAAATTTATCTTTTAATATTCACCAGATATAACACTATTTTGTATCGAAAATATTATTCGATTTCACGCGCCTGTAATAATATCAATAAATAAATAAGCATTGCGAATGGGCAATACCTATTCGATAAAAGCAATCATGATACCCCCATACCGGCAGCCCACAGTTTATGGAACCTACAACTTACAAGGGCAAGATTTATCAAGCCGACCCTACACCTGAAATACGAGAATTTTCAAGAAAAATCCTTACCGGGTACTTTAGTGGGTGTTATAGTATACCAATGAAAACTTTTTTGCGGTTTCCTTCGAGGGCCGAAGAAATGTTTTATGAGCAAGACATAGTTTTTTCGTAGATGTGTTATAATATATTTGATAGAAGTATTTGCCCATGTAATTCGGGTAAGAAATGCCTCTTTTATTTTTAGAATAATAAGATTATTTATTGGGATGTAATGTCGTTTTTGAGGAGCTTCGAAGCTTTTTTATTTTATTATATTTTGATTATTAGGCTTTGTATCGAAATTGCTAGAAAATCATTATTAATTAGACAAAAAAATGAATTTGAGTACCAGAGTATACCCCTAAATTGTTCTCAAAGCTTATTTTAGTATCGCATTCTTTTCAAGTTAATTCGAAAGAGAAACTGAGAACCTAGCGAGGATCATTATTAAAACCCGCTTTATGAAAGCGACGCCGAGATAAACTCAATTCACTCGAACCATATAAAAGAAAATGAGTCAAAATGTTTTACAGAATAAGATAATTTATTTATCATAGTACGTAGGTGATTTGGTGCTAATAATATTTTGCTAGTAATTTTCATACTTCTTAAATGACAGACAAGCATTCTACTAACCGCCTGTATGATCCTCACACCCTGGGGCGGTCAAGGTGCGATCATCCAGCGTATGTTTTAGTCGGATCAAGTCCGACATATTCACTCTCACCGGCTCCAGTAAAGGTGGTATCCGTGAAGATGTTGCGCAACGAAAAAATAATAAAAAAGCATGCGACCCGATTTCTAAACGAAAATAAAATAACTTTGCTGAACAATGAGTGCAGAAGCAAATAGTTTAAAACAGTTTTGTGAATTAAATGAACGAAACCATACATACATAACCATATATCAAATAAAATGATGAATCAGGCTCACGAGTAGTGTTGATACGGCGATCATGGTGCCGTTAATCACTGACTGATTGCTAAGAGCTTTCACCACCGCCTTAGGAGGCTCTCGTGGAGCAGCTGAATCATAACACTTGACGTAGAAGGCGGTACTCTTCGACTGGGTACGTATAGTGAAGAGATTTCTCTAACTTCAACCTATTTTAGTCGACTTCAACCGATTTTAACCGACTTCAACCGATTTTAGACGACTTCATCTTGGGCCCTAACCACCGGCACCGGTAGGTTGGTCCCTGTATCCGATCTTCTGTCGAATCGACGGCATTTTTAGATTCCATCGTGGTGTAGTCATTTGTTTCACGGCAGCGGCGCCGCTACTCACGGAGAGGGCCCGAGCACAGGTTTCACTCTACGGGAAGGCTAACTACGTCCCCTCCGTATCTGATACCGGGGGCACACTGATTTTTTATATTTTTAAAGATGTAGGTATTTTTATACCGAGGTCTGCAATGGACGTCCTGTGGCTGAAGTGGTGATGTAATTTTATATAATACTATTCTAAAATGTCAGTAAATGTGAAAATATGTTTATATAAAGAGAAAAAAATAATAAAAATCGAAGGGTCCTTGGTCCTTATTTGAAAGAATGTACACGGGTATGACTTTTAATGATGATGATGATGATGATGATTCTGTTTTTAACCCCCGACGTAAAAACGATGCGGTGTTATTGCATCATTTAGTAGATCACACAAAATAAACTTTAGCATTTTTATTAACCCTATAGCTAATGCTAAGATAATATTTTTTAATACCGAATGAAAATATAAGTAGGTACACTTTGTTTTTCAAATGCGCTCGCGGAGATTTGGTGCCTGGGATGAGTTTTAAAATGTTAAGTACCCATAAAAAGGTGGAAAAGCTTTTTAAAGTTAATAAAAACAGATTGAGCATTAACTTTTTAATGATTATGTACCGAATATTGTATTTACTTTCATAGAAGCTACTTGGTTCGAACGAAGTTGTAATAAAAGGGTTAATTCATCTTTTTTATCTTTGCCTTACTGAAATAACATCGAACGAACACTTTTATATTTTTTGAGGTTTTAAAGGTATTACAAAGACCTTCAATCTCATTGGGAGCTCTATTTTGAGGTCCAATAAATTCAATCAAATAGCCTATCGCAGCCAATTTAAGCCAGTTCTCCCGATCTTCCGCTTTCAGTCTATCCCAGCCACCCATGACCTCATTACGAATTTTATCCTTCAAAGAGACCCCAAGCACAACTCGCTCCGTAGCCCACTGTGCTACTTTCAATTGTTTGACTAGTTCCACCGTCAGTGTCCACGTTTCGGCAACGTAGGTCATAACTGGCCAAATAGTCATAGATCCGTAGGTCATAGCTGGTCCAATAATGGCTACTTAAAATGTAATCCAGGGTTGGACCCTCCCACAAAAACACCCGAGCTAAGAACTCGTACGGATTTTTTTTTCTCGTGGATGTCTTTTAAGGTGTTTGGCATAACAGCAATAGGGCCATTTGGCGTTCGAAAATAGACTTGTTTGTCCCTGGATACACATGGTTTGCGGAAACAGGATCAAGATTCAACTCCGACGCAGCACACGAGCAGCCGTGATAAAAATATAAACTCAACGTAATTCATGCAAATGTTATTGAAATTACGAAGCGAATATCACCCAAAAATATATAGTTAATGTGATTGTGTGAATAACCTGATCTCTATTACGTGCCCCGGGTTTCGAAGCGAACGCACTGTAATTCATAACCTGTGTGGTATTCATTCCACATGAGTCGTTAGCACCACCGAACTGAGAACATGTTAAACACAGCTGTTTCAATAATTTATTTTTCGAGCTTAAAAATTATTCATATGGTAATAAATACTCTAGGGCACTTGTTTTAATTTTGTATATAGTAAATTCGTACTGTTTTCAGCATGAATGATCTGAACTACTGCACGGCCGGCTTGGACCATCAGTTGCTGAGGATGAGGTATCCTCAGACTTCGGCTGACCGCCGTCGCGGCCTGCTTCTGCTAGGATGACAGGCGTCTCCGCCCGTCACTCTCAGGCTCATGGCTCATGGGGGACGGAGGTCAGTCTGCGACCTCCGACGTCTGAGTCGCCTCCGCTCATCGCAGGAGATGTTTGCAACACCAGGGACGTCGCACTCGTGCTGCCGACCCTGCAGAAACAGGCGGGGAGCGGAGTATAGGTTAGTAGTGTTTCTGTGCTGTAAGTAAGTACAGAAAAGAAAGCAGGGTTATGTGGCCTGTTTTTATTTGGCTATAATGGGAGCGGCTGCCGTCTGACCTTTCAGCATGAGTTGTAATTAGAGCCTTTCTGACAGAGTTGTTCGTTCAAGGGGTACAGGGCTCCGTTTGACTTGACGACTATATATATAAACGGGATATTTATAAGCCGGGACCGTTTTTTAACTAGCCCTCCAAAGAATAAAAGTGCTCAAATTAAATACCAATAAACGGTCACCCATCTAAAGGGCACTTACAACACTGAGAGCTTAACTTACTGATCGTTCACTGAACAGTGAACGCACCTGGCCAAAAGTGCTTTCATATCTGTTACAATATCGATCGATCACTGAGCTAGGAAGAAACGTGCCAGCATGAGCTTGTTCACAACGTCATAATTTCTATCGGGCAGCTATCCCATCAACAAGATTTTATCTTCCCTTTGTGACATGTTATAGAGTCGCTATCGGTTCGATCTTAAGTAACTTTCTGGGGAGCTACCAATACTAACATGATAGATCCGAAAGTTCGGGCACGAATAATACGTCAACGAAAGATGCAGTATTTCGTATAGAAGGAATAGCAGAAATAGACTTGAGCAGCAGCCTAATCTATGGGCCAGTTAGAGACACCATGGTTCCACGCCCTAGAAGGCTATCTTGATACCACATTCAGGAAAAGGTCAGGCGGGGTACAAAGGATATATTTTAGGCAATCTTACGTACCAGCATCGGTAAGCTAAACGATTTGTAGCTTTAGTCAGTATGAGTTAGACATAATCCCACACAATCCCTCCATAATAAAATTAAAGTGATATTAAGACAAGTGGCAGCGTGTCAACCCAAGTTCAAACAAAGAAACTGTCTAGCCAGCGCCAAGTGTAATATTACACGAACCACTTGTTACCACTTTTGACCCTTCTATAACTCAAAACCTCTTTAACGTAAACACATAAAATTACGTGTGCTTAATAATTATATCCATAAGGACACCTAGAAGCCCTTTTATGAAGCTAGCTCAAACGGTTAACAACAGCAATTATAATAGATTTCCAATAAAGCAAAGAAATAGATAGATTTAATACTTGTGTATAATATTATTTTCTTCTTATAAATACATATTTGGATTTTGCATAGAATCCTTTTTTACATTTATGTTTTTGGTAGATCTGCATTAAACGGTCGCGGTTTAATATATTTCATGGAACCGATTATCCAAAATCCTCGAATTGCACTTGCGAATGTATCGTGGTAGGCCTATTTTAGTCTTTAAACATTTTAGAATACAGTGAACTTTAACAATAGGATAAATGATTAAGTTAACATGTTATTCGTAATTACACGGAGTCGATGACATAGGTTCGCTATTATCAATGAATTTATTGGAATTGCAAGTGGGGTAACTTTGCTCTGATATAGCTACACGTATTACAGCTGTTATACTACGAGTGAATTTGTTGACTTGTTAATTTCTATTCATAATTAATTGCTGTGAGTGATTACAGAATACTGCGGTTAATAATAACCTAGTGTTGTGTTTCTGGTGGTAAGTAGGGTGGCCATAGCTCACTGGATATGTTTTGTGTTGCCAGTGAGAAGACCGAGTGCTTAAGTGGACACTACTATGACAACTGTGATGGCATGAAACTCCACTTCGTCTCTAACTCTTAACCTTTAACACTTCTCAGCCTCCCCCCACCCTCTACAGGGTAGGCAGCACGACGGTGAAAGCGCTGATGTTGGAAACAATATTCCAACAGGTGGGCCGTGTGTGGTACTAGAGTGGTATAAAAATAACTAGAGTACAACAAATCTTCTGTTGTGTATTAAGAACTGCTGTATTACTTAGTACCTTAGTATATTATGTACTTTGATATTCAAGTTCCAAAAATCACTATTGTTTTAACAAGTTCACAATTCTGCGGCGCTAACGTATCGTATAGTATTCATACTACATACAGGTATTATACTAAGCATGTAGTTGATATTCCGTCTAAACATAGCGTATAATCAATGAACAAACAAATTAGAAACATATCAAATCTCGAATTCAATTTCAAAACAACATCAATCACAAAGGTGTCTCCATATTTGAATATAATCAAGAACACACATAAATTGTGGAAAAAAGGTCGAAATATTTCGACAGGCCGTGTCAATACTTGGAACGTTTCCTTGTCATTTCCTAAAAAAACCTTAGAGGCCCAGAAATAATGAGTCCGAAATCAGAGCTTGATTACAAAAGCCTCCTCGCTCCGATTACCATAGCAAAGAGATTTTTAGATACGAGAAAAAAAATCTAAACAACTCAAAACTCCCGGGACAAAGGGAAACGCAATCACTTGGCTTTTGAGAGTAAAAAAAAATTAAAATCTTCCAGAGAATTAAAATTTTAGCAGGGTTGAAAAGAAGTTACTAATATTGTTTTAAGATTTTATGTAGATTGCTTTTCAAGGAGGTATATCAAAATAATTAGGTTGTGTTTTCATTTAATTTTGTTTTAATTTTTAGCTACTCTTTGGGTCATACTAAGATAATTCTACTGGTAACCCTGTTGCAGTGTTCACAAGTTCTATTGTGACTATATCTCGAAAAATTCGTCAGTGATACTCCGATGGTCTGCAAGAAACGCAGGACGAAAGATACCAGGCCAATAAACATATAAGTCACATCACATATCCAAAAGATGCAAAAAATAAAAATCATACATTTTACTAAGGTATATCTGCAGACTAATTCATAAGCAGTTTGTGTAGTGTGTAACGGTGTACAAAGCGTGATGAGATGTAACGTCCCCCACACTACCGTGTGGACCATGCGAGTGTCACATACGAATTTGTCTAGCAACAGTCAGAATATAATACCTATTAAAGAGAACAGCTGAAAGGGCATAATAAAAAATATATTTACACTGGCCTCCAAAAGTTCCTGTAGACCTTAAGATTGATAATCCTATGACAACCTAAGTCTAATTTAACTAAAAGTAACATACAGTTTATTAAAAAATAAATAAACTCATGCAAATAGTATACTAAACTTAATTACATCTCGAAAGAGATGGCCCGCTTTGGGTGTGAGGACCACGATAATCCCATTTAGCCCCCAACAGTTAGTTTCTAAGACTAGTAGTTGTGTAGTGTCATCATTTCATTCGATTTTACTTTCAAATTTTCCAGGAACTTGTAGTATACTGCATAAATAATGTATCTGAATTGGATGGGATGCAATTCAATTATATTATGTACTTTAGTAAATCGGTATTCTTTCGTTTTCCATAAATTCATTTGCACTAATTTCGTTTGCCATAATCATCCCCGGTCATAATATTTACTTGCACTATTATCATTTATACTAATAACGTTTGACATAACAACTCAACAGTCATAACGTTTATTTGCCATAAAATCACTTTCTATAACAACATATATCATAATAATTAGTTTCCATAAGTTACACATCTCATAATCGACTCTTGACATAATCAAAATTTGATATAATTATGAAAATAATACATAATATTGTTAGGTCAAAATTAATTAAACCACCCAGAAGTAGGAGCCCGCGAAGCGGGCTCCTTCGAGCTTATTTAGTAGACGTCATATGAGGTTTAGTTTCAGGTTTTCATTGTGAATAAAAAATTTGTGTCGTATAATTGACATTATGGAAAACGAAAGTTATGGCAAATACATTTATGGATTTTAATTATTATGACACTTGATCGATTATGACCAATGAAATTAGTGAAAGTGATTTTATGTCATTTCACGATTATGGCAAGTGAAACGTTATTTCTAATGAAATTATGGCAACTACCAGTATGGCAACTACCAGTATGGCATATAAAATTATGGCATTTAAAATTATGGCAAACATTAGTAAACCTAGTAAATCTATTTTCATATGGTATGGTATTTAATAAATGAAAGTAAGTACTTTTTGGATACGGTATGCAGTGTATGGAAGCGCCTGTTGGCTACTGTAGCTTGCGCCAATTTTGCTTTTATCAATGTCGTACTTAGTAAACGTAATGTATGATCTGAGATATTCTCTTTCCACGGTTTACTGACTCCTCAAGTAATAAGTGCAGTAAAAGCCACTGTACCGTCAGTCAATTCTTAACACTATCTCCTTAGCATTATGAACGAATTTAGAAAAATTGTATTTCGGTGTTCACACATATTTGTAATTTGAACAGTCGATAAATTACCTACAAAATAATTGTTGTCGAAGTTTATTGGCTATAATATTAAAACGTTGTTCATCAATTACCTCTACTAGATTAAATTAGCTACGAATAAATCACTTAATAGGTACCTATATATTCTATTTTGATACCTAATTCTCTGGCTGATAGGTATATTAATTATTGAAGCTTTAGGATATGGTCGCGATCTGGGTAGCAAGCGGCGCGACGAGCGGTGCCATGCGCCAAACCCAGTAGCGTGTGCATGCGCAGTCCACGCTGTGCCATCGCATCGAAGGGTTGTATGCATGAATCATACAACTTTTTGGACTGAGCGGGGATCGAAACCGCGCCCCGTGCGTAGCAGTCGCGTGCACTACCACCACGCCACGGAGGCTGTAGGTAGGCAGTAGAACAACTCCAATGTTAAATTGAAAACACCTTTGAGCTGAGTTGACATATTACTTACTATAATATTCATTATACATTATGACACTACGTCACTAATGAAGCTGCACTGCGGGCGTTGCCGCTAGACAACCGCTAATAGCGCCGCTATCTTCGCGGCCACTCACATATAAATTTTTAAAATAAATGTACAGCATTACAACACGGGCTTGATCCACTGCTGCCGCTGCCGCTGCCGCGTCGCTTGCCACTTAGTTCGTGGCCACGGTAGAAGCGCTGAAACCTAATCAGATTATCGGTATCAATACTGATATTATAAAATTAATAATGGATATATGTAAGAGTAAGTATGTTTGAATTAATTAAAACAGCATTAACAATATAAAAATTAGAGGTATACCATCTTGGAAACGGGTCTTAATCTCTCACTAAAACCTCAATTGGCGAAGTTTTATGTTAATGAAAGTCTTTTTCACATATCAATTTAACATTTTTTCAAGGAAGAGTAGAAACTAAGTGAGTTGATAAAGATGTTTCATCCAGTCGGAGAGACAGCAAACTTATTTTTTAATCTACAGAACACCATCTTCGTGAAATATATTATTTTGTCTACCAACCATGACGCTTAGGGACGGACCTAGCATACAAATTAGATACCAAAATCTGACTGTACTACATCAAGGAAATTTGAACTTACTTCCCATAAGCTTAAGTTGATTTTGGATTCCATGTTATCTAGTGGAAGAAGGGAGTCATCATCGTTAAAACCTAATCGTGGTACAGGTCTCATTATGCAAAGTAGTCAACGTCTACATTATGAAGTCGCCGCATCACAATAAAACCAATTATGTTTTTTTTGTGAATCCGTAATTTATTAGCCTTTAGTAGTTCCACCCTTATGTGTTTATAAGGAGTTTATGTAGACAAGGGCAAGATGGGGACATCGTGGTTTCCACATCTGAAGGGGTCCACCTCGAAACTGCAGATGACCCCAAGTTAGCCTAGGTGTAAGGTTTATGTTCTAGGACATCTTGATATCTGAAGACCCAAAGGGGGAATCCGGTTATTAGTCGGTTCGAGAGAAATGGTTTTCCGAGGATATTTACGCAATTTAATAAGAACTTTTGTCTTTTTATCCAAAAAAGTGTAAGCAAACAAGTTCATTTCATTAATAATTTTGAGAGAATTTATAGACCCATACCGTAACGTTTTTTCTTTTAATTTTGAAATTTATGATATACAGTGTTTGCTTAAACAACCAAATATAAAATGATAGTCATAACGGTACGGGTATACATTTCCACTTTAACTAAAAATAATTTTAACTAATTTAACTGTTTGCATTATGTATTGCTTGGCTTGCCATCTTTCTCTATCCCAAGTTATTTTAATTTTTCCCGATCCATTGTGGACCCCCAAATAGCTATATTCATGAATAAAAATATTATAATATTATATTTGTACTGAGCGGGGATCAAACCCACGCCTCCTGCGTAGCAGTTGCATTTAGTACCAGCACGCCACAGAGGCATATCAAAGAAATTCGTATTGAATTTAACAAGCAAGAATTCAAAGTTTAATATTTCAATATTATATCCATGAATAAAATCAATAAAACAATAAAAATGGGACTAAATAACTCAATGAAAGCTGCTGACGGAACAGAGCTCCATAAACGCCGTGAGTTCTCTGTTTATTTACCTACATTTCCTGATATATTGCGTTTACTGAATTGATGAGATCATGCCCCTACCTAAATTCAATATTGCTAAAATGATTTGTGAATTCAATTATGGGTTCATATAACAAGAAGGTCGTGTCATAATTTGTAGAATCGGATTAATGTTTTTAATTTAAGAGGAGTTTTAATCGTTATACTCTTATTTAGTTACGCTTTTTTCCTTCGGGGTGAGCATAGTTAATAGTTTTACATTTGCAGTGGTGTCAATCAGATATATTCTTTTTAAGAGGTTTATTAGTAGTAAAATAGCTAGTAGATCACTTTGGTGTTCAATGGCAATCAGCTTAGTGTTCAACTATAATTTTCTCGGAACCATAAAATTCAACTGAGTGTGCAGTTCCACGGCAATGACGTTAACAAATTGATTAAATATTCTATCTATGTACACATTCCATCACTTTCATCATTTTATTAACCATGTATATTCTATACTATAACTGTTCGCTAGTATAAATTTTAATATATAAAATAAAATGAAAATACTCATCTGAATCAAATTGAATTTACTTCTTCACTACGTACATAGTTTAAAACAAAGTCAGAGATTTGGCCGAACTTCGATAGTTTCCGTGAAAGAAAAGCATCGAAAAGTCATTAGTGTGTGCCATGGTAAAACCTGGGATCGAACCCGAGACCTCGTCTCAGCAGTCCATTACCCATACCACTAGGCTACCGCGGCCTTCACATGCATACAAATATTTACACTGAGCGGGAATCAAACCCACGCCTCCTGCATAGCAATCGCGTTCACTACCACCACGCCACAGCGGCTCTCAATATTACTGCGACACTATGTAGATCAAAAATAAGCGTTATTAAGATTGCCTGTGTTTTAGTACACCATTCAAAACTTAATACCGTGAACCCTTATCTTCAAATAGAATATAAAATAACAATACTGTTGTACCCAGAGTCACGGAGCGTCACAGTACAATTACCATAGCCGTACACTTCTTGCTGTGATTGCAAATAGCGCGGACGTGATCGAGATGTGAATGGAACTCCGCTTAACAATTGATGAGCACTGTAATAGTATTTATTTTATTTGCATATTTTGTACAAGTTTCGTGGGAGGATTGTGTTTTATTTTATCTGGTTTGCTAGATTACTTCTTGTATTTTAAATTTTCTGTTGAAGATTCTGTCGTTTTAATACAAAAGATGTGATGTATAGTATACATTTTCTTTTCATACTTGCGAATAAAACTAACTTCGATACCGACTATACACATAAAATATTGAGACGTTAGTTTTATTCGCAATCGGCAACCGTTGAACTACGAAGGTTCTTGGTGTATTACTATCCCAGTAGAGAAGACGCATGTCCTTGACCATCACATATATATTATCAATCAATCAATGCTAATTAATATTGCCAAGCTTTCAGCACGGTTCGGTGCTGGGTTTCATATCGAGTTTTACTTCTCTGTAAGTAATATCATCTTCATATTTTTCTGTTTGTCGCCTCTTACGACATCCTTCGGATGAAATGACATCGTGGTCCCTTCACCCGACGGGGGTCATCTCGAAAGAGAGGACCCCGGGTCAGCTGGGGTGCGAGGGATATGTTACCTCCAGCAACTAATGAAAAAAAAGACGTGTACGTTTTAGTCGGTTCGAGTCCGACATAACCTACCTAACCGGCTTTGGTGGCAGCATTGACGACATAACTAAAATTATTCGCGTATTACGATAGAAATGTCACTTAGAACCTTTCCCTCCTGTTCATATTGTTGGCTTCTTTATAATTAAGGGCTTTGTTGCTTGGCGACCAATTGTTGGTTTTGTTTTGACTTTTAAGTTAGTCACTACTACCATCGGTTCTCACAACACAATCCGAGTGGAAAGCTTGCACCGAAGCTTTGTTCATCAATAAACTAGTATCTTAACGATGCGAGATTTTAGTTAGCCTCATACACCATGTGTTCAAACATAATATCACATAAACCCACGCCTGTTTCCCCAAAGGAGTAGGCAGAGGTGCTAGCACCCACATTTCGCCAGTCTATGTTTAGGTCCCAAGGAAATAGGTGGCGAGCCTATTGCCACTAACCGGGAACTTATAAACCTGCGATAAATACACACACAACTTGGAAAAGCATCGAAAAGTCATTGGTGTGTGCCATTATAAAACCTGGGATCGAACCCGAGACCTCGTTTCAGCAGTCTATTACCCATACCACTAGGCTACCGTGGTGTGTTAAAAAACGGAGTTATTGCTTCAGAAGACATTAGTAATAGTCAAATCGACACATTTTTTCTCTATCGCTTCTACCTGCGTAAAATAAACGGTATCAGATAAACCGATTTATTAACAGACGTCGGCATCAATTTTCTATCGTCGCTACATTTGCACGAATCGCATAAAGTGAATATTTCCTACCAATCTGAGTTGTGGCTTGAACGTCGCATCGATATTTTTCTTTCGATGTTATGTAATCGATTAGTTGTTGCAACTAAATGGATACATTGTTTTTGGTTATACTCAACCAGCAATATTGATGCTAACGTTACCTGTAAGTATAATACGGTAAATTGGCGGATTGCCAAATGAATCTCTGGCGATTTCTTCTAGAGCAGAAGAGAAGTCAGAGCACTGATGATTCAGGTTGGCAAAGTCAAGATCATGAAAAGGAGGCATAAAAAAAGGTAACAATTTTTTTAGCTAACTGACTATTGAGGAATATGGATACTGGCGGTACCAGTGATAGAGAAAGGAACAGCTAGATAAGGCAGACCTTTCACATGTCAGCGTGCGCTGGTCACTGGCGTAATTTCTTTGAAACCACGTGACCAAGTTGCAGGCGCCTGTGAAATCCATCATTGGTTACGAAGAAATTGCAACAGTCGTGTACGTGATTGGTGACACGCTGAAGAGTGAAAGGAACCAGTTACCACATTGAATACTTTTATGAAACCATCTAAAATGTAACATATTACACAAGTAGTTAAATTTGCATTGCATTAAGTGATTCGATTTCAGCGCTAAGCAAAGTTAATTTACAATTTTTCTTATAAAGTATACTTATCTAGATAAGGCTGTGTTCCATAATGAGCAAAAGAAAATGGAAACTTTCAATGTCTTCGAACAGTAAATCAAACGCCGCCCGACCTCAGTTTTAATAAAGGACAAAATTCGATCAACAAAATCTCACATCAAAATGATTTCAGAAATATTCACTTAGGGGCGCTCTCCGAATATTCGTGATATTCGTGATAGTGTGGGGATAGGAAAATATCGACTTGTAATAGGACTCGGTGCCACGACCTCGATAAAATACGTTTTTACGACAAATTACGTAGGTAACGCGATTTTGAAACACGACATCCCTTTTTGCGACAATAATTTTGTCGTCCGCCATTTTGATGTTCCATTTTATGAATTTAACGTTGCGTACTCTTGTCATCTTTTTGTAATACTTCTAGAATAGGCTACAAGGATACCTTCTTGAAATGAAAGATGGGTTATTTGTTAAGGACTAAGGTAGGGAACAAGGCTATGGATTACATGGTAATGTGGCTTCGTGGTTATAATATTATTGTGGTATGGTGTTTTTAAAAAAATGGTGATTCAGTTTGGTTTAATTTTACTGTAATTTCTATAATTGATGAAATCAGGGTAGATTATCCAATACATAGAAAAAATCGTGTTTTTTTTAAAAGGTTTTCCAACGATTATATATATAATATAACGATTTTCAAATTTAATCTCACAAATTTTCGTAAATATTGTTTTACACGTTTTAAAACATAATTTAATTAAATCAGTCCCCTGGACGCGGAGTTTTGAAACTGTACACCATAGGAAGAGACATACAAGTCATTAAAATGGTAATTTTGAACATGCGGTGTTTGAGCATTAATGTATACCGAGCCTTTTATGTTTAGTTCAGAAAAAGGTTGATTTTCACATGAGCAGTGATAGGGTTTGTTGTTGATACTTTAAGTTTTGACTGCATGTGTGGCGTTGCTGTATAGCATTTAATTGTAAAGTCTGAGGTTTGTTTCGTCAACTCACTCTCAGTGCAAATTATGTATACCCATCGCAGTCCAATGCTGGACAAAGATCTGCCAATGTTGGAAGGCTTTGACCTACTGTTTCGCAGTGATAGAGTCTCACCCAACCTTTATTTCTCCGTCACCATGCGTATACAAATGTACTGTACACTTTCATACCTCTTCCTTATTCCTTTTGTTTCTTTCTTATGAATAATATGTGTGTATTTACAAAACCACTGTCCAGTAGTTACTAGTGTTTTTATTTACTTCTTCAGTAAAGTTAATTTTGCTTGTAGGAGGGATAGTTGAAATAGGTTACCATCAATTTGCGTAAATGTTTTTGAGGTATAATAATTTATGATAAATACAAAAGAACTGTTTATTCCCCAATTGAAATAAATATACTATTTTATTCTCGTATCTCCTATTCTTAACATCACAAAGATTCAACATAAAACATATGTATATGTAACTAGCTGTTGCCCGCGGCTTCGCCCGCGTGGATGTTGGTTATCGTGACCAAACATACCATATTTATGTCCTTTCCCAAGGTCTAGTCTACCCTTTCATCATCAGTCATTATTCTCTGAACCTTTTTCCAACTCTGTTGTAGTCGGTTTTCCAGTCTAACTGTGATGCGGCTGAACTTCAATATTTTCCGTGAAGCGTTGCCATATGACCTCCACAATCAATGGTCCAATGCCCATGTCGATGGCGATATCGAAGTTCCAAGTTAAAGTGTTAAAGTGGTTGGACTTTTTAGGACTTCAACTACCAGTAACGATAGATGTTTATTATTTTTTTTATTTATGGCACGTCTATTTGACTTCACCTCGACTGATGTTAAGCTGAAGCAAAGTCTCATGAAAGAGGGTCACCATTGCAAACACGTACATACAGTGCTACAATGGTGGCGCTCAGCTTGACGGCCTCATCAGATGCTTTTTTACGCCCCGCTTAAAAGACCCGGGACTGTAGGATGAAGGAAACACGTGCGCCGGTAAGGAATTCCAAGACTTAATGGTGCGGCAGAGGAGAGACTCATTGAACTGCTTGGTTCTTGATGGAGTATTCTGCACCATATGCGGATGACATCTAAGCCCTGCACGTGTTGTCCTGTGTAGGAAAGAGGAGGGCGGGAATAATTGGAAGAGTTCATCAGAACATTAACCATGGTAGAGACGGTAAAATACTGCCAGGGACCAACACATCTTTACGCATCTACAAAGGTTCGGACAGGACTCCCAATAATGCGGATCGCGCGTCTCTGCAACCTGTCGAGAGCCATCCCAGAGATGCGAGCAGTATTCCACGCAGGAGCAAATTTGTGTCTTTTAAAGAAGACACCGCTGCTCCGGCGTGAAAAAACGTTTGTATGGCAACCGGGACCGACGGCTTAACGTGCTCTCCGAGGTACGACCAAACCAATGCAAACAGTCATATTCATGCATACAACTTTTTGCACTGAGCGGGGATCGAACCGTGCGTAGCAGTCGCGTCCACTACCACCACACCACGGAGGTCCTTTCATCAACAGTATACACTATTATAGTATAGGTGTTGCCCGCGGCTCCACCAGCGTGGATGTACGAGTAGGTGACCGTGACCAAAAATAAACATGTTGTCTGTGTTATGACAGCGTGCGATTTGCCGTAGACTTTATAGAAGAAGTGTGCAGGTTGCAAGTAGACTTGGGTAAGTACTGTGAGTACCTAATATGTAACGCGTAATATAACACGACTGCGTACTCGGTTGCTCTGTTGCATACAGTACCTACTCGAGATGTACTTTTTGGCGAGTGTTGTCCCTTTTGATATGGCAGTTTTAGCATTGTAATGAACGCAAAGGCGTTTTGTCGTCGCTTGAGATGACGATCTTCTGGTGTAGATTTTGCGGTGTCCTCGTCTAACCTCCGGGTATGGAATGGCGCACTTTACGCCACCACCGCAGGTTGCTTCTGCTAGAGTGACAGGTGGCTCTACCCGTCCCTCCGGGCTCATAGGGGACGGAGGTCATTCGCAGACTGTGGGTGTCCGGAGTCTTCTCCGAAGCCGAGCCGCTGTCTCCTTCTCAAGCATTATTTGCTCGTAGGAGGAGACGGCGCATAGTACCATAGCTGTGAGTAATGCAGCGAGCAAAAGAACTATGTGGAACCCTAAGTCCTCGCTCGCATCACCCTCGTATTACACCACCACAATCTTCTTCTGTCGAATCGACGGCATTTTTGAGTTGCCATTATAAGAAATACAATACAACACTGACAGCACAGAAACTCTCTTAACCTTCACCCTCCTTTCCTTTTCACATGGTCGGCAGCACGTGTGTGATACCTCTGGTGTTTCAAACGTTTTACCGTCTCTACCACGGTGAATGTTCTGATGAGATCGCCCAGTTGATCCTACCTTCATCTTTCCTACCCAGAACAATACGTGCAGGGCTTAGATGTCACCCGCATACGGTGCGGTGAACCAAGAACCAAGCGGTTCGGTGAGTCTTCCCTCTACCGCACCATTAAGTCTTGAAATTTTTTACCAGCGCACGTGTTTCCTTCTTTCTACAGTCCCGGGTCCTTAAAAAGCATCTGATGAGGCCGTCAAGGTGAGCGCCACTATTGTAATACTCTACGTGTTTGTAATGGTGACCCTATTTCCGGACACTTTGCCTTCAACTTACCATCAGGCGAGTTGAAGTCAAATTGACGTGCCATTAATAAGTAAAAACATCCATAGAATAGGCCGCGGTGACCACTTTCTATCAGGTGGGCTTATGTGCTTTATTCCATCTAAGTGGTATAAAAAGTTATACGAAATCATGAACTAGGTCATGTTTAGAGTACTCAAAGTACTGGTATGATATTATTAAGTGCGCCTTTTTTTATGCCTGAACGTTTTCCTTGAAAATTCCGTACACAATGTAGGCAGTTCAGTTAAACAATGATGTCAAAGACAGAACCGACATCTATTTCACATTTCACAAATTAAAAGTTGTTTAAAAAAAAAAATTGACAGGTCTTATATAGTCCTGTATGTAACGAAACCATACCTTGAATTTAAATCGATCTACGCCATCTATAGATGCGCCATGTACTAAATAATTGAATAACAAATTTTAATTTCATAATTAATTACGTATTTTTTTTTTACAAATGTGTACGTAAAAATGAAGTTTTTTTATTCACATACTTGACTGGACATAATAAGACATAAATATCATCTATAAGAATAAAACAGCGCCCCCTATATCTTTACTCATATTTCGTTTAACATCATTAATGCTCACAACTTCGGTTCCATTGAACCGATTGCGATGAAACAAACGTAAGATTTTAAGTCTGACCAAGCCCCTTCTAACAAAAAAAACCGCATCAAAATCCGTTCAGTAGTTTTTGCGTCCATAGCGGACAAACAGACAAACAGACAAACAGACAAACAGACAAACAGACAGGAAATGAAAAAAAAATATTTTCGTTTTTAGTATCGTCCACTTAACATATCCCAAGTATTTTTTTTTAAATATCTCCAATGTACAGACACGACCGCTTTACAATTATATAGGGTAAAACCGTTAGAGATGGCCGTACGGGAGAGATGGCCAGTCGAAATATTTTCTAGTAATATTCGCTAGATGGTGTTGTTTTGGGGTCAGTTGACAGGGCTTATTGCTTGGGAGCAGTAGCTGATCGAAACTTCGCACAAAAAAATAACTCAAATTAAGTAAAATTGGATTTATTATAAGCAGTACTGCTAAAATTTTAGACAAGGTTCATATTTTTACTTGAAATGGAATTTTTTCAATAAGTTACTTGTATTTTTATACGTTTTTTGTAGTTTACATAAACATGTGTTCGTTCTAACGTCAAAATGGCAGTAAACTAGTTTCTTGTTACTTTTATATTCGATATGGCCATCTCTCCCATACAAAAAGGAGAGATGGCCGTATGCACTTTGGCTTAGATGGCCATATTAGTCCGTGTTATTTTCTTTTATATTTGATTGTATTTTTTTTTGTTACAGATGCCAAATTAGTATCAAAGAAAAGCTATTGCCTCTCGTGGCAACTGAAGTGAACGTGGCACTCGAAGTTCAACTAAATGTTGAAAATGAACCTATACCGGGTACATCAGCCGAACAAATTAGTGACAAAGACGATTGGACGCTGCGCTCCAATTTTAAAAGAGATATCTCCTATCCCACCAAAGTTGATAGAGATCCGTAAACGCAGTAAGCAACTGGGCGAGCTTTTAACATCTAATGAGAATTTGACGTATCATAACATAACATAAATTCACGCCGATATCCCCGAATGGTAGGCAGAGGTGCTAGCACCCACATTTCGCCAGTTTATGTTTAGGTCGCAATGTAATAGGTGGCGAGCCTATTGCCATTACCCGGGCACTTATAAACCTGCGATAAATACACACATATCTTCGAAAAGCATCGAAAAGTCATTAGTGTGTGCCATGGGTCGAACCCGAGACCTCGTCTCAGCAGTCCATTACCCATACCACTAGGCTAGACGATATGTGTTTGAAATGTGGACAGAAGAAAACTGAAATTAAACAAGAAAGAATTAGTGAAAAAGCAAAGGGAAAAGGGAAATTAGCAATGGCCGTCTATCCCGTACACCTAAGGCCAACTCCCCCTGATATGCCGGGTGAGATGGCCAACTGCGTTTTTTTTTAAATATTTTTTTAATGTAATTTTTATTATAAAAACCTTTGTGTCATGTTGATTATTCAAATTCTGATTAATGTCAATTAATTAAAAATATAAAGATTTGATTAAAACATTATTATTTTTCATTTTATGGTGCTTCAAAAAAACTATGGCCATCTCTAACGAACTTACCCTAATAGTATAGATGGTACCTACATATAGTATGTAGGTACCATTTTTTTCATCTGAGGAAAGCAATTACACAGCTTTCGAGTTTCCTCTAACGTAATTAAACCTTACAAGGTTGGTTTCAAGGTCATATGACGTGATTTTTTTTAACATCTCCAATTTGATCGATGTATGTTTAAGATCGTCCCAGATCAACCTGCCTACTGTAATTTGCCTTATATTCATGATTAGTTCCGTGAGCAAAAGTTATTTTAGGATATTTGTTTCAACTGATATGCCTAGTTTTCATTTTTGTTTTATCTTTTTTTAAAAAAATATTTACAGCTAGATACACAAATCACTATCACTACATAGTATGAAATAAAGTCGCGTTTTCTGTTCCTATTTTTCTTGTCCCTTTGTATGCTTAAATCTTTAGAACTACGCAACGGATTTTGATGCGGTTTGTTTCAATAGATAGAATGGTTAAAGGCGAAGGTTTATATGTATATAACATCATGCTACGACTAACAGGTGCGGAGCAGGAATGAAAAATGTTCGGGCGGGTCAGCTAGTTAATAATAAGACATAGTTTTGAACATGGCCTTAGCATTGTTCACGATAGTGAAGCTTTACTTACCAGTCCCTTGGCCATCTTTACTTGTGAGGCATCTCTAGGACCGCTACAGAGTGATGCAGTGATTCTGAAGATGAGTAGGGTAACCAGAGCTCTCTGGAAGAGGTTTACACAAGTTATTTTATTCTTTAAATATATATATAATACCTTATTCTAGTCTAAGTACGTCAGGCTCGGCCAGTACAAACAGACAGTCAGCTTGACAGCATGCAGCATCAACAAGACAATATACATTTTAAACAATTTTCTGGGAGGAACTACCAATGCTAGCTTTATTAATTTGAGCTTACTACAAGACTTCATAGTGTGAATCTTCAGGGTCCGTCAGAGGGATACTAGTGTTACAAAATACCTCTATCTGTGTTCGATATATTTATTTACTTAATTCCAAAAATTTTGAATTTTATTTTTTCAAATATCTCTGCGGACGACAACGGTTGAAATAATTTCACTGGTTGTAATACATTATCAATGATTTCCTGTTGACACGCGAATACGTTTTTAAATTATTTCAATGTAATGAAATTCGCAGTTCATTGGTGACAAGATAAGGCGCGTTCAGATGCGGGTCTCGTACCTGATACGATAATTAATATTCATGAACATTTTCACAGCAGAATAACACAGTTTATTGAAAACTTTAGTTTATAAATTACTAACTATTTAACGCCCATGAGGTGTAATTTTATTACTGCCGTTAAGTGGCGAACCTATTCAGAGCATTAATAATATTAGCTATCGATATATTTATCTTGTGTTGTATGGAGTTTCTAATATTGCAAGCACTATTGTAAAAACGTTTGTCGCCTCTTACAGCGCCTTTCCGATGAGAAATGGTGGTAATATTCTTTCTCCGTCAGCTTTTGTGATGTGGCTCTAGTGAACGCGACTGCTACGCAGGAGGTGCAGGTTCGATCCCCGCTCAGTGCAAATATTTATATGCATAAATATAGCTATGTTTTCGATTGGCATACAAACATTTATGGTAGTAATTACAGGTAGTTGGAGCCCTCAAAAAGCCGACTAGCCTAACCACAGAAATTCTATGTCGCGAATTTGGTTATGGACGTCCGATGGTAGAGGCTTTACAGAAAATATCGAAGTTCAGCCGCATATTAGTTAGACTAGAAATTCAACCCCAGCTAAGTTGGGAATAGGCTCAGAGAATCATGATTCTTTCTCCATCACTTCACAGAGTTTTACATAATAGGTACCTACTAACAATTATCCACGAACAAGTTCGATCCCTACTCGGACAAAAATGCGGTTTAGGTCGTACTTCAGAGAGCATGTTAAGCCGTCAGTCCCGGTTGTCATAAGTTGGAGTTCGAAAAGTCAAATTACTGGTCTAACTGCAATGTTCGAGTCCGACATAATCACCTCCATCGGTTTTGGTGGAGGTGGTATCCGTGGGGTTTTTTGCGCACGGTAAAAAAAAGTCTTACAAACATCCAAACATCTTCACAAACTTTTATATTTCTGATATTTATAGGAATTCACACAGGCAGAACCGCAGTAACAGTTATTTATATTAATTAAAAAAAACAGCGAAGTAAGGTCTCGTCCTAAGGTCAACACACACGTCATCGCGTTTAAATTAATATTCGCAGAGCTGTTTTTTAATTTGTTACGGAGTTGATTGCGTTGCTATATTAAATGTGAAATATTCATTTACTTTGTATATTCACGTCTCATTTGCAAACTTTTTAAAATAAATGAAGTTTCCGAAGTTGGAGTGAAATGTTTTGAGAGTGTTATGTTCGTATCTACGGCTTGCCTCGTTATTCATAATTAACGTTTAGGATGTTAATGTGTTTTATATTTTTCGGGATTTTCCTTCTTAGTGTCTTATATGGGGGGACCATAATGGGTCATTACTCTCTGAGAGTTTTTGAAGTAAAGTTTGACTTTCCAGTTTAACTGTGATATTGTAATCATACAGATATTGTAATTAAATTTTAAAGCAATTAGTATGCTGAATATTAAAACAATAAATTTTAGATCGGAAAAGTCAATGCTACGACGAGACTAAAATCTGCTATCTTTCTCTTAATGGGGGAATGATTTAACTGCTGAGCCACGTAACCACGTTTTGAGCAATTGAAATTCTCATATACAATCATGATGGGGCAATGATAGGAGCCATCAATCGACCATGTCTGTGGCTCAGTCGTTAAAGCATTTCCCTTATAATTTTGACGACCTCCGCGGCGTAGCGGTAGTGAACGCGACTGCTACGCAGGAGGCGTGGGTTCGATTCCCGCTCAGTGCGAATATTTGTGTGCTTGAATATAAATAGCTGCATTGGTCTGGGTGGTTCTATGTTTAATATGTATGTATTTACAAAAAAAATGTATCTATGTTTATCCGGATTCTAGAACCCGTAACAGAAGCTAGTCAAACTATGCTTACCATAGGTCTAGATGACGTTGTGAAGATTGTCCTAAAATAAGGAAAAAATCGAGAGTTTGAGTCCTATCGGACTTTTTTCCTATCTAAATTGTCATACAAATATTTGCTTTGAGCAGGAATCCAAATTGTATTACACGATACTAAAAACTAACGCAATTTAGTCTCCGTGTCATATGAAACGAGACGAGAGAGTTTTGAATGCACACTCTCATGAACATGAACTAATCTAATTTCTATGAATGAAAGTTGTTGAATATAACGCTCTGTCCGAAGTCATGAGTTCAGAGTTCCTAGCAGCGTTTATTGTTGACGAACGTATTTTATTAAATACACAAAGGGATTGTGTCTGTACATCGGAGATATTAAAAAAATGCATTTGTTTTCTTAATTTTTTTTTTTTAATTCTTGCTCGTCTGTAAGTGCACAATAGACGCAAAAACTACAGAACGAATTTTGTTTGATATGAGCAAAAGTCGCGATAACCAACATCCACGTAGCCGGAGCTTCGGCTATAGGATAGTATACCATAAAACAGTTCAGTTTTAATATCTTTTTCATGTTGTATTTATGCACAGAATGTTTGATACTACACAATATGGTACTTCATTGAGCCTACAGTATTCATGAAAAAAATTGCGTAGCTTAAGGTGTTGACTTTACTCCCGGGCAATGCATACTGCCACCAATTGAAAGTCGCGCAGCGAGCCATGGAGCGAGCTATGCTTGGACTTTCTTAGACGAATAAAATTTGCAATTAAGTTATCTGACAAAAAACTAAAGCTCGCAGAATAAGTAAGTCGAGGCCACATCTGTCGAAGAATCGATGTCCGTTGGAGCAAACGAGATCTGGGGTGAACTTTATACGGTAGTCTGATGTTCAGGAACAATGGCGTATATCGTGAGAGGCATATATGTCCAGCAGTGAACTACGATAGACTGATTGCTTTGATTTGACAGTATGGGAGCAGATATCGGGGTTCAAAGTGTATATAGGATTGATGACTATAAAAACACATTTATTATGGTGTTGCAAGTTAACCACGCTAACAGGTCATAGGAGAGGAAGTTTTTTTGCCACGATAATGTATAAAAAAATGTAGATAAACTCAATGTCATAAGTTTATTCACTAGGCAAGCAGAACACGCAGATGTTCAGAAATTTACTGAATAAATTTATGCCTAGTAAACACCGCACGCATTGTATCAGCACATTCGTCACAATCACACGTCATAGAAATCGCTCGGATCGCTCGCGCGACTTTTTTTATCAAGATACGACGTTTGATTTGCATTTATAGTGGTTGTTACTGTTTTTCGTTTTTTATACAGAACTCACTTGCACGTGTCGTGTAAAATGAAGACATAATTCATTGATTGTTTCTTTGTACTGTGGTGGCGCATTACAATAACATCGCATAAATATTTTACTGTTGTTATATAGGTGTAATAAATTACTTCAGCGTTTAGCTTCAACAGTATTTTATTGATACAATCACGTAGTACACAAGCGATTTTTTCATATTTTTTTTATATTCGATAGGCTTGCGTTTGACGGCTATCACACCTGGTGGTAAGTGACGATGCGGTCGACGGCGGAGCACGCTTGCCTAGCAGTAACCTATTCACTCTATTCTTGAAGACTTCCAAGTTATAACTATTCGGTAATACGGACTCGGGCAGGGCGTTCCACTCCTTGGCTGTACGCATGATGAACGTATCATCGAATCGCTATTTATTTTATTGTATAGGATAATATCAACGGGATCTTATTTTGTTTTGGGGCGCGTATTCTGCAGCTATCGCAGACAGTTCGATACTGTTGGATACTTTGTGTTAACACCAAGCTGGCCCCTACGGTTGAGGAGGGATAGCCTTCTCAATTCAAATCTGGAAGATAACATGTAATTGTAGATACAGGTTATCTTCTAGTTTTAGGGTAATTCTTCCCGAGTAGATTCATACGTAGTAGGGTGTGATATTATGAACGGCATACATACAAATGCAAGTATATTTACACCCACATTTAGCCGAACATTCTATTATCCTATTTCCGTATAATTCCCGAACTATTTTCAACTCTAGCTATGCATCTGGGGCTGAGTCCAGGCTGTATATATCTGTCTGATCTTATACAGTCCTATCCCTTAGTCGCCTTGTACCTACGCATGGGAAGAGATGATGCGGCCCAAATTCTACTCGAGAACCACGCGGCGGCATGGTTATAAAGGAATTTAACTTACTCTAAAGCTTAAATGGTATTTAGCGTCACTAGTATTGTACTGCCAGTTCATTAATATCTAGGAACATAGGACTTTGACCATTCGTGGTACTTATATAAGTATCTCATGCTTCAAGATAAAAATAATGGTAAAATGATTTCTTTAATTTTAAGACGCTTTAATAAACACAACACATTGCACTGTAGGCTTACCATGTAACGTATATCCGAAGATAAAAAGAAATACCAGTGGTATTAGGAATGTGGTATTGGATCCGTAAAACGTATTAATCCTGCAATCGGATCTAAAGACGATAAGACATTATTTTGGCTCAAAGCCAATTGAAATAAATCCGCAGTAATTTTACTGTACGCAAATGCTACGAGTACGTAATTCATTCGCGTGTTTCGGTTCCGCCCAAAGTTTAGAATTACCCGAAGCCCAAGGACTGCACTTTTTATACCATATAGGTGAGATAATCGATATCGCCATTGGTCATTAGACCATTGGTTGTGGAGGTCAGATGGCAGTCGCTTCACTAAAAATATTGAAGTTCAGCCGCATCACAATTAGACTGGAAAGCCGACCCCAACTGAGTTGGGAAAAAGGTTCAGGGAATGATAGGTGAGATAATTTCTATCAGGTGCTTGCCTGCACACGGCCCTCCCGGGAAGTGGTCCCCGTGGTCTAAGAATGTTAACTTCTTCCTACAGTCCCGGGTCCTTTAAGCAGGGCGTCTGAAAAAGTATCTGCTGAGGCCGTCAAGTTGACCGCCACCATTGTAATACTCTGCGTGTTTGTAATGATGACCCTCTTTCCTGAAACTTTGCCTTCAGTTTACCATCAGGCGAGGTGAAGTCAAATTGACGTGCTATAAAAAAAGAAAAAAAACAACACTCACTTTACCAACCCTGTAGAAACTTTGAAGAACCCCATATTGTAATCACTTGGAAAGCGAGCGTGCCACAGGCCTTTATTCGGATGGAATAATTAAATGATCATAATTTCCGTATCAAATAATTTACATTCCGTAACATATTGGTCCTTCGAGCTACATAATAATGGCATGTACTAACCTACATTTTAAGCTTTGGCGAATAAATGAAACAAAAGTGGGACTGAGCGTGATTGTTTGAATAGCGATCGAATGGTATCGGACGCGAACAGGCGACGCTACCTAAACGTGGACTAGGGCTGCCAGAAACGGTGGCTTAGAAGCAAACGAGTGGACATTTTGTAATACTAGGTTTTTTTAACATGTGTCGTACAACCTTTTGTCACGTGCTTCACGATTTTATAACGGTAGAAGTTCACAACGTTCGTGAAAGAAGAACAGGTTGAAGAACAGCTAGACATAATGTAAATACCAGACACAAAAATAATCTCGTTGTCTGTGATAGCAAGTTCCACAAAATTTAAATTTTTTCAGGGTAGTTTTATATGCTTTTAAACAAGTTCCCTAATGTTATTAGAGATTTGCCTATACACAGATTTAAAAATCTAATTAAAAGAAAGTTATACTAAAAAGATTACTATCACTATATGCTATAGACATTCGCTATTCCAATTTTTTATCGATTAGCAAAAGTTAGCATATTAATACCTCAAAATTCTGTTGAAATTGATGTAGGTATATTATACGTAGTATCCATTATATTATTATATAAAAATTTTAACAAATCGTCCAACAGAACAGCTTATCATCATTCTCCAAGCCTTTTCTCCACTCAGTTAGGGTCGACTTTTCAGTCTAACAATGATGAGTAATGAACCATCGCCCCAAAGATATAAACCTAGAACATGACTTCGTGGCTCGGCGGTTATAGCATTACCCTGTAAGAGAAAGATCGCGGGTACGAATCCTTCACTTTTTCCGATTTAAATTTGAATTTTAGAACATTTAGTATTCTAACTGTCTCAAGGCCATTTAAATCTGCTTAGCGTTTAGATCATTCCCCTTCTAAGCGAAAGATTGAGGGTTCGAGTCCCGTTGAAGCATTCACTTTTCCAATCTAAATTAACTGTAACTGTAACTTCGATAGTTTTCGATAAAGCACCGTTATCTAACCCCCACAACCAAATAGCGAATGTAATAAATGTTCGTATCAAAACCGATTAACGTGTTCTCCAAGGCACCGAAATACTATCAATGTAAACATACATTAAAACATACAAATATTTAAAACATGTGGGAATCAAATGCACTACCAACACTTCACCGAGACCTCTAAGCAGACCAACTTATATTTTTAAAATATCCTGAATATGCGTATCAATTTCGTTACTATTCCAATTTGAATTCGGAAGAAGTTAGTAAAGTGAATGACACAATTCCCCTTTCGGCAATGAGTTACATCGCCAGATAACCCGTTATCTGCCGAACACTATTTGTTAGCGAGAGTTGAAATTAAAACCGTTGGTTGAATGGAGATAGCCCTGACTACAGAAACGGACGAAATGTTAAAAAAGTTTCGATGGTACTCCAGCTCGTATTTCAAATTCTACAATAGCGCGCTTGGAGAGAGATTTATTTTAAAACTGAAATTTTCCCCCGCCATTGAATGGTTGTTATAAACAAACGATAAATTAGAAATTTTGCAATTTTCCTTCATTAAAATTAATTATGTTCGGAGGTGGGTTGGGCTCAATTTGGAGAATTATAATTAAATCATGGGTTCATTTTTGAGGCAGGGTGAAAAATCCAGTTCATTTTTTGAGATTAATATTGTAAAAAATTGTAATACTCACTTAATAAGTTTTTAATTGTATGCCCGGATTAATCAAATACTTAGAAAAACACACAATCTACACAACGCCACTTAGCCCCATAGTAAGCATAGCTTAATTAGCTTGTGTTATGGGTTATTGAATGCGGGTAAACATACTTAGGTACCTCTTTCTGTAAATACATAGATATTATACATAGAAACACTCAAACCAATGCAAATATTCATGCACACAAATATTTGCACTGAGCGGGAATCAAACCCTCGCTTCCTGCGCCGCAGGCATGTTCACTACCGCCACGCCACGGAGGTCGTTAGTTTACCAACAAAATACATTTTCTTCAATACCAGGAATACAGAATTACGGAAAATTAAGCATATTGCTTAGACTTTTTTAATGTGTGTACGTCAACCCTCAAAACATAACACGTCTTTTTTACAGTCATGTAAAAATCATTCTCAAACACATTCACTGTTAAAGTTTGACTTTTCAGATACTAAAAATTAATCACGGCTTAAATATTATAGTTCTAAGCACGTTTAAACTTTGTACATAAAATGAACATTACTCAACTAAGTTAACAAGCTCCCTGGCAGCTGAAGTATTATTTTATACTAAACGTGAACAAATCATATTTGAATTTAAATTGGAGAAAGAGAACATCTAGATTGGAAATTGAACCTGTGGCAACTGTATCTAAGACGTAGTAGTTGGGTAATATTGCGGAGGATAATTGAAATACCGTCAAGCTGAGCGCCACCATTGTAGCACTGAACGTGTTTACAATGGTGACCCTTTTTCATGAGACTTAGCTTTCAGTTTAGCGAGTTGAAGCCAAATTGGCGTGCTATAAATTAAAAAAAAAATAGGCAAAAGGTGTACTAAACAAAAAGTACCGAATTTTATGTGCCAGGCTATTTTCGAACAGAATATGTGCAGACACTCTTACAAGATGCTCTCGTTGGCTGGCAATCTGTTATTCTGCTCGCGAAACTCGGAAGCGTCCAAAGCTAAGGCTTGGCATCCATAATTTCGAAACAAAACTTATAACTGTATTTCTTTTATCAATTTTAAATGCTTCACTCGGCTGCCTCGAACTTTATTGACTTTTGAAAGAAAGTTGGCCCTGAGAGGTTTTAAAATATCTACAACTAAGGTCATTCTTATATCAGACTGGAAGGAAACTGGATTGTCTTCAACTAGAATTCAGACCAATCCCCGTAATCCGCTATCATGTCTATACATTTTGAAGGCTTTTTTTATCGTGCGAAAAATCCCCACGGATACCCCCCCGGAGCCAGTTGGGTAGGTTATGTCGGACTCGAACCTACTAAAACGCACGATAAAATCTGGAGGTGAGGTAGTCGCAAACATATCCCTCGCACCCCGGCAGACCCGAAGCCTTCTCCTCGAGATGACTCCCGTCGGGGTGATACATTTTGAAGGCTTCTGGTTGGTTTTAATATATCAAACTCGAGTTGCGGTGCCTCAAGTTTCGTTTGAGTTTACCTAATGAAAGAAGGAGTTTAGAGTACTTAGTTGTAGTAGCAGTTTACTGCTGGACATAGGCCTCTCAATGTGCGCCACTGCTCCCTATCCTCTACCCTTCGAATTATGTCCCAGCCGGGACGCACTGGACCAAGACCTTTGTTTTCACATGACATCTACAAAAATAAGGATGAAAAGTTAAGTTTATATGTGTAGGTATGTCTCAAAATCTGAAATGTTCTGTTTAGATTCATTTTGACACAACCCGTCTCAATGATGACTCATCTTAGCTGACTCTTGGTAATTTTTTGTATTATGTATGTATTCCCGAGAATATTTCCCGTTAGTGGTAGTTAAATTTTTGTAATTATGGAACGTGTCGTGTTGTATTGCTTAATACAAATAAATTTCAAATAGAAAAAGCTAACACTAAGAATGAGTCCTAAGCACGCGACAGTGTTGCTAAGTCAATTTACATACATTTCAAATGACCTAGACGAGGGTGTTGTTTTTAGAGGTTTGTATAAGATACTAAGCATTTGCAATTGTAATAGTAGAGACAAAATAATGGTTGTTGCAATTATTAAAAAAGGTGTTAGAAGGCAAAAGCTTGGTTTTTTGAGTTTAAAAAACCCTGTTTAATTGTTATCATGGCAAAAAGTAAAGCTGTGAAGTATCGCGACATCGCGTTAAGACCCGGGTTTCACTAACCATATAGCAAGCAACGCAAAATTGAATAACTATATGTACATTGCTTTGATTTATTTTATATTTGTATAATTATAGAATTTAATCTTTTCAACAATTCAGCATCATGTTTTATGAGATAATGTCAGATAGACATACAGAAAGATAAAGAGTCTTAGTAATAGGTTTCCATTTTTACACTTTTGAAGCAAAACTCTAACAAGACACCGCATATTCTATGAAATTCTATTTAGAACTCTCATTTTTAGTTTGACTTCATTCAAGCATAGTCCGGGACTAACTGAAAAGGTTCATTTAAGACATGCCCCGGAAGATCTAATTGTTACAAAAGCTTTGTAGAAATGGGAAGAGAGATTTTGTTAGAAAACCTTTAGTTAAAAAGCGTTTTGTTTTATTACCTTTTGTGATAGTCTGCCTTCGTTGCAAACTACTGGACGGACTTAAATTAAACGTTCAATATTTTACTTTAAAAGTAGCATCAAACAGTACTGCTGAGAAAGTAAAAGATGGAGCGAAATCAGACACTGTTTGGAATTTGATGATTGTATATAGTTATCTGTGTATCTTGGACCATTTATTTTTGTTATGTATTTGTAGTATAAGTTTGCGTTTTTATTTGTGCGCAATTATAATTGCAGTTTCGATTTCGACCTCCACAACCAAAATGCTCTAATGACCAATGGCGATATCGAAGTTCCAAGTTAGACTGGTTGGACTTTTGAGGGCTCCAACTACTCGTAACGACTGCCATAGATGTTTGAATGGCAACCGGGACCGACGGCTTAACGTGCTCTCCGAGGCACAACCTGACCAGTGCAAACAGTCATATTCATGTATTCAACCTTTTGCACTGAGCGGGGATCGAACCCGCGCCCCGTGCCTAGCAGTCGCGTGCACTACTGTCACGCCACGGAGACTGTAAATTTTCAATACATTTATATATATATATATATAATAAACTAGCTGTTGCCCGCGGCTCCGCCCGCGTGGATGTCGATTATCGCGTTGTACGACTCTACTCGATTCACTACTTGCCTCTCTATACTACTTTTCCTTGCTGTCATGACAACGGAAATTGTTAGCGATATTAGCGCCAATGTATAGAAATTTACCGGATCAATTGAGATTTATGATTATTACTGCGCTCCCTTGTATGGTAGCGTGATGATATATATTACTCTATGTTATGTGCCTATGTTACTCCTAGATATTGTAGCCTTTTAGAGGTGAAAGAATTGTTTAAATCACCCCAGTACTTTTTGAGCCTATTCATTACAAACATACGAACATACAAAAATAGGTACAAATCTTTCCTCTTTATAATATTACTATAGATAAGCCTTCTAGAGGTGAATTAACACATTCACAAATCATTGTACTCTCTATTACGCGGGACCAAAATACACCAAAAAACACAAGTCACTAAGGTCGACTGGAACTATGTATCTGAGGCTGAGTCTATTATTATCTGACTAATGTTAATTAGCCGTATCCCTTAGTCGCCTAAAAGAAAACGCGCTAAAAAATATGATGTAGCCCAAATTCTACTCTGCCGGAAACCTCAGGAAGGTACAATACAATTCTTACAAACAGTATTAAATCTCCGGCTTATATGATATTTTATAGAATTTCATATTTTTTAGACATGTGTTATAATATAATCCTATTAACAACATAAAAGCAGAAGTAATTGTTACTTCTTCGCGCAATAACGACTCAACGGATTCGAACGAATTCTTAATATCCTGGATTTACACATAAGCTGCTTATATCGCGAAAAAATAAGCCAAGTGATACAGCTGGCAATTCATAAGTATCAATGAGCTATCTTCGTTTTCATTTATTCCTATTTCTCATTTATTTTATTATTATAGATTATATGAGAGACTCCTTGCTGTAATTTTTCCAAGTGACTAATTATGAGGTTGCAAATTTGGTTGAGAAAGTTTCTAAATTGTCGGTAGCTCGAGTGTGATGTGACGCCCCTTGCGTTGCAAACCACTTTCCATCAGGTGATCCGTGTGCTTGTATGCCACCTGAATGACATAAAAAATACTCATCTCGCCACCTCAAGTAACACCCCAAGTACATTTGAACTATCTCTTAATTAATAAATCGTTGTCAAGTTTTCACTTTATTTTAGAGTACCTACCTATTGTTGACTATTGATTAATTTACCCGTGTGGTGACGAACAAATTCTTTGACTACACCATCTCAAGCATGACTACACCATCTCATCCTATATTATTGTAAGAGGTGAGTAACGGAATATTACTCATGAATTATTATAAACTAGCTGATGCCCACGGCTTCGCCCGCGTGGAATTTTGTTCCCGTTCCCGCAACCCTTGGGAACCTTTTCCCGGGATAAAAAGTAGCCTATGTGTTATTCCAGGTTCTAATCTACCCCTGTACCAAATTTCAACCAAATCAGTCCAGCCGTTTATGCGTGAAAGAGGAACAAACATCCATCCATCCAAACAAACTTTCGCCTTTATAATATTAGTAGGATATTGTTTTTTTTCACTTTTACTTCTCCATGATTTAAACCTTCGAGAATGCCGCAAGGTGAAGTCAGTTAGGTATAATAATAAATGTTGTGGAGAACTACAAGTGTGTTGTTATGAATAATATATAACAATAAGTTCCACTAATTGGCATGAACCAACAGTATACTCGTAAATAGCATGAATTATAGTGATAATTTCCACAACACTGTTTCTTTTTCCTTCTCTCGCGGTGGTGAGAGAAGGAAAACTCGAAAGAACCCTGTGCTGACCCATTTGGTCAGAATGGAAACAATAGGCAAAATCCTTCCGACATTGGTAGAACCTATGTCCAGCCGTGAACTGCAATGAGTTATCGATAGATTGATTGTTAAAAATGGCACTTAGAGTCTTGCTGCACATTCATAATATTTATTACTAAATAAATATCTCATGTCTTAAAATATCGAATATTTCAGAACAGTCGTAGAAACCTTGTCAATGGCGAGAAACTGGTCAGTAATAAAAATTGTGTGAGAGCTGTGCAAGTGGTATGAGTTAATACAAATAATCTTTTAATCTTTTACCTTCTTTTGAAAGGATTAATAATATTTTGTCGCAATATCAAAGTAATCCATTAGTCCCTTGAAACACTCTGGCTAAACGTTTTTCAGTTTAATCGTCGCCTCTCGTCAACTGGAACTAATAAAGGCAAGTTGTAGTGTTAAGTTTTAAAGGATTTCTGTTTTCCATCTGAAGTATATACGCTTTCACACTATAAATGCTTTTAACAGCACAGTGTGATGGTTGACTTCTTAAACGTAATGTATTAATTCTATTGACGACCTCTGTGGCGTGGCGGTAGTGAACGCGACTGCTACGCGGGATACGTGGGTCAGATTCCCGCTCAGTGTAAATATTTGTGTGCATGAATCTGTATATATTCATTGATCTGGGTGTTTTTATGTAAAATAATTTATGTATGTGTGTTTACAAAAATTGAAGTCCAAGTATGTTTTTATGTTTTTCCCATAACACAAGCTAGTTAAACTAAGCTTACCGTGAGTTGCGTTGTGTAGATTGTCTTAGACAAATTTAGAAAATTTAATTTAAAATTAAGCAATGAAGCTTCGTAATAGACCAATAAAATGTAAATAAATAACATCACAGTAGAATTCAAGTCGTGGTGGCGTGGCGGTAGTGAACGCGATTGCTACGCAGGAGGCGCGGGTTTGATCCCGCCGGATTATTATCTGACTCAAGTATAATATAAAGTTTATCGCAATCATTTTAAAGTTGAATTTTAATAAAATACTTTTTGGATCATTATCACTAATAATATGTGCATAACCATACCAATATACCTTGATAGTGAACTTAAACTTAGTATAAATTGTAAGTTGGAGTTAGTAAAGTATTGTGTAATACACTATTACGTACACACACTCGAGAATATTATCTTGTTTTCTCACTTTATCTCAAGAGCATTACATTTGTTACATTCAACACTAACACACATTTTCTACAGAAGAAGTGCTCTAAGAAATAAATAAATCTGTCTACAGTGTAATGTATTCTACTAGCGGGTATTCGTACTACCGCTCGACACTACCGCGGCTCATCCGGTGGCGCAACTTTTCTCATATTTCCTGCATGTTATTAATGATAGTAATAGAAATTGTTGGCTATCAGGTGATAGAAATTAATAAACATGGTATTTATTATTACTCGTATATCGACCACTTAGACTCTAGACAAACGTGTCAACATTGTTAAAACATTATTACTATAAGGATAGAACAAAATTGATATTAGCTGCACGAGTATTATTAACCTTTTTTGTGATGCAGATGCAGTTTGTTAGCGATACTGTGTCCATATAATATATTTGTATATACTCAAAGATCGATCACTTCAGCTTATATCAGCAAAAAGAAGACTAATGTTTTTATAACCATCCAACACCAATCAATATCGATGGTGAAACTTCGAAATGGTTATTTTGTGAAACATTTGACTCAATAAGAATTGGTATAGATAAGTACTAGTTGGTAAATATGCTATTATTTTAACATTCCTTACTCCAACAAAACGTTTGCGTTACAATTATATTATATGTGAAGAGATTTTTTTGCTAAATAATCATTTTGCAAATGAAATTATGCGAAACAAAATTGTGGGAATTCGTTTCAGTAAATCATATGTAGCCCGTTTGTTTTGTTATTGTTTTTGTAAGTGCAAGTGCTTATTTTTTAACACTCATACCTAAAACTTCATTGAGAGATTAATAAGCACTAGCGAAATTCTAGTACCTATATAACATGGACTTTTTTTATATGGATTGTCTTATTTATTTTATCTTTATTGGAGATAAAAGCGTTGTGAAGAAGTTGCATTCGAGTTCGTTTGAAAATAAATATTTTATTATTTCAATTTGTATACCTTTTGGTCTCTCATGATAAAAACAAAATACTTGTAATACTCTTCACATTAAATTTCACTTTGTACTTTTTGGCAGTGAATCATCATTTGCATGTCAAACAGTTAGCAACTTTTTAAATTGTCGAGAAGTCTATAAATATATTAAGGGACACCAAAATTTTCGGTGCGTAGAAGTAGCATTTGTGACTACTATATTGCAAGTTTAATGAAATATGTTGGAAGGATTTTTGTTGACATCGGAAATAGAAGTATATTATTATTAATTAATGACACTTGGTGGAACTTATTGTTATACAACATTGATAACATACTTGTACTTCTCCATGATATTTTTATTGCAACTTACCAGTTCCGCCTTACGGCATTCTTATAGGTATGTCAATGTAGACCTTTGAGAATGGATGGAGACGAAACCGGTTAGGTTCAATAATAAATGTCGTGGAGAAGTATAAGATTGGTTTGTTATAGGAAATAGGAGTGTAGGTCTCTTCCAATACGTGACATTATGCGGATTACGTACTAGGAGCGTATTAGGAAAGGCTTAACATTAGGGTAATAATTTTCTGTCCTTCATTATACTGCTACTATAAATAAGAATATGTTTACAAAAAAAATGCTTTCTCTGAGAGTACACTCTCGGAGCGTCAAAACTTACCTACCTACCGTTTTTTCTAGTGTAAGACTGATAGTAGGTAAAGTTATAAATTAGTTTAACCTTGAGAGATCTTTATTTAGAATCCTAGATTACACTGTACATTCTTTATAAAGCTGACTAAATAATAATGTATAAAATATCACGTTCAACAAACTGAAGATAAAGAGATTTAGTTTTAAAATTCATTTACTACGTTAACTGATCACGTTTTACACAAAGCGCTTAAAACGTTTATTCTTGACAATTTTCGTTATGTACGAAAATCCTGATATTGTCAAGAATTAACGTGATTGGCCAATTTTTGAACTACGAACTTTATGCAATACGCTCCGAGACACAAAAAGATACAACTGAAATAATAATGTGCACAGAGAACTAGGACAATACGGCTAAAAAAAAGACACACACACTCGTACACAGTGAAATATTTACATACAATTATTTTTACACATTGTTGAACTTTTTAGGGCTCCAACTACCCGTAACGACGATCATAGATGTTCGTATGACAACCGTGATCGACGGCTTACATGCTCTCTGAAGCACGATCAGATATGTGGAAATAGCCATATTTATGGATATAAATATTTGCATTGTGCGGGGATCAAACCCGGGCCTTCTGCGTATTTCACTACCGGCACACCACAGCCGTTAATATTAACATCGCCTGCCAAAATATAAGTGCACATTTATAAAGTGCTCATTGAACGTACAACGACCAGGTCAACGGCACGCAATTCAGACTACTAATTAAAAGTTTAACTTGACGAGTAATAGCTTTTGTTTTTCCGCCTATGAATTCATAATTCATAATAGCAGCTCATAATTAGTGAGAGTCGTTGGAACGAGGTGTTCTGGAATTATGTAACTTTGAACGCAATATTAAGAAATGAATGCCTAGAGTTTTTGTTTTAAATGCCGTTATTAGTTAATAATGTAATGACTTTATTTATATCACTTATTTAAAATTAGTTTTCTTTTAGAAATATTAGCAATCGGAATTATTACTATTCTTTTTAACCCCTCCAGCTAAGCTCAATGACTTAGGAGTGGGTTGAGGTCGGTTTGTACTCGTAGTATAGTGACCTGGGTTCGACACTCAATCGTAAGGTTGACTTCTTAAACACTGGTCTAAGCTACCAACTCTTCCTTGTTGTAATTACTTATTAATCAATATTTTATTGCTGTTTCAAAGATTCCTTTTTGGTTGGGTTTGACTTTTACGGGTTCCTATCGTCAAAGAAGAATATGCGCTAGAACTTCAAAATTTCAGTCTACAGTCATGAAAGTGTACAATAACAGTTTTTCGCAATTGATTTAAAAGTGAGCTAACTACGCGTTCAAAACCAGGCACTGTCTCTGAAATGAAAATCATATTTATGTCTAACATTTGTACAAATATTTCTGATATTCGTGAAACACCAGCAAAATTTCATTTTCCTACCCATTCAGTTTATCCTGGCCTATTTTCTAGTTCAAGAAGTTTTTCAAAAACTGTCACAAAGATATTCACCAACATAAAGTTGCACACAAAACAGTGAATTCGTGCTCAGAACACGTCACATCCCACACAGCCACTGCACGTTCTCATTGAAATATACTTACTTACATACAATCTGCAAGCAAGACTTTGACAAATGTTGGTCCATAATTTCTAACCATCTCCACGGACACCACCAGTTTGCCAAGACCTTTGGCGCCTGTTCTTAGGAACGAGAAATCAAAGAGCATGGACCGGCGTTCGAGACAAATGGGGCTCAAAGTAAAATGGACATTATGGAAACATCGGTTCGTGGTATTATCAAGCGGTAAATGTGCTAAGTCAGGGGCTACTTATCTGAGCTATTACTCTTTACTAAGTGAAAGGTATTTGCATTCAGCATGTGGGCATGAAGATGTTTCAAGTTATGGATCGATCGGGTGGTTCCGAAGTTAAATATATTTCAGTTACTTAATAGCCACCGCCAATTTGTCGCTGCGTACTTTGAAACATGATCTCAAAGGCTAACCGCTTCTTGTAATGTTACACATTAAATTTAATGGTATAACTAATAAAACATAAACTGAAATCGCTTCTTTAGACTTGGAAACATCGCAGTAAGAAATGCCAATAAAATTGACAATGGTGAAAAACAGTTTAAATTATATAACGAATGAAAATGAATATGATATTTACAAAACAAGATCTCTTTTGATGCACACCAGCAAAATAACGAACACAATAATCCAGTAGGAGCGACATTCGAAACATCAATAATTAACATGGCAATTAGCAGCTGCACTTATTAATTAAAGCTGTGTTGCAATCGGTGATTGCTTGCGATTCATATTGTGTTTCTACAAAAAGCTTTGGTATCAGTTCGATAATGTGGATTTATATAATCTTATTAATGAATTGTGTTGCTATTCATATTGTTTGTTGGAAACATTTCAGGCATCGTTTAGATTATGAACAATATTCATGTTATTTTTGTATCCATTCAATCATGTGAGTTTTTATGATTTTTTTAATAATAGGTTATTATTTATATTGTTATCATTGAGAACTCAAGATTGACGTTATCTTCCTGGAAAATAATTTATTTTATATCGTGTCAATACTGATTCACATAATTGTATTAGTTATTTTGTAAATTGTTTCACTGATTTTAGAACAGGGATATACTTTTAAGCCTGCAATACATTCTCATTGAAATTTATGCAGGTAAGACCACAGACAACAACTAGGAGGTAAATTCAGATAATAGTAAATATCAAATTAATTTATCAGTTTCAGTGAATCAACAGTAGATATCAATTAGAGGTAATCATGTCGATAAGGTTGTTCTAATTCCTGTTTTAGACAACAAACTAATTAATTTAACAATACAATGATGTGTGTTGATGTTTAATCAAACCAACATAGAAGTGCTTTTGTTCCCTATTCGCATTAATAGAAGCTACATGAGTTAATAGTAACAACAAAACGATACCTAATGATAGTTAGGTACGTATAAAAGTAATGTAAGAGAACGTTCATACGCGAGTTGCAAAATTAGACTGTCTTTGAATATAGTATTTATTGGTATCATAATTATTTTTTAGAAGAAGGTATTATTAATTTCGTTATAAACAAAGTAGTTCCATAATTATACTACATGAACCCATACCATTAACCATTTTACAATTGATAAATTGAAAATTAACAACTCTTTGAATGAAACATGAGTTAATACTTTTCCATCATTATTCAAAATCATATAATTTTCATCAATTTCATTTTGCTTTTCGTACGTCAAACCATGTGATTGGTTTTGAGTTTTGGGATTGTTTGCATTTGTATATTGTTTACGTTTGATACGATCCTAAACATTGTGATTATAGTTTATATGTTGAATCAGTGAAAGTGCCAAATCTACATGAAAAGAACTTTTCTGGTTCCACATAAATAATTAGATCATTAACTTTTACAGATTGATCAATACAGAGAATAAAGTTATAAAAAATTATCTACCATTTCAATGGAGAATGTTAAATTATACTATTATAATATACTCTATGATAACTCTACGTTTTTCATTTCTTATTTATCGTCAGTAGATTGAATTGCATTTATATAGGAACGATTCACCATTTTTTTTCTGCAACAAAATTGATGTGAAAATAATATTAAATTTATATTACCAACAAATTCCTAATTAACAACCATCCAAATCAGGAAAAATGTCGCTTAGTTCAGAGATTATGTTATCGCGTTACATCGGTTCAGTAATTATTTTAATTAATCCGCTCAACAGATTTTTTGTTCCTGATACATTTATAAAAAGGCCGTTTTACTTTATACGCTATAGGCCATAATACGCTCCAAAGTCATGCAGTCTAAACATAAAACTCGGATTAAACTCAAACATTTTATGCTATAAGCGGACCCGACACCAAAGCCACATTAAAATTAACAACCAAAACTTTTGGACACCCAAAAAGATTTGCACAAAAACCTGATTCTGCACAATAGCAAGGTACCAAACGTGCGTTTAAGCGTAAAATTAACTTTGTAACGATGTAATGCCCAAGTGGGCTAAATGAAAATGGTAAATAATAAAGTAAAATCTAGAGGGCGTGCCAAGTCAATTTTGCGACTAAATGAATCGAAAGTCGTTACGGATAAAAATCATTCGGTTCTCGCGTGCTGGGTGTAATGTCGCAAAATTTTTGATTTTCCTCCTCTGATTGGCGAATTGATAGGGCTGATAAGGTTTGCGGCTGATTTTTGCCGTTAAATAAAATGTTGCAGAATATCATTAGCTGTACCTACCTTAGGTAATTACGAGCTCGTTTAAAATTTCGACTAAGATTTTGGAGACTAAGGGTTAGCTGGAAGAGAACTCAACCATAAGTTAAGCTCGCCTTTTTATATACCATCTGATTGTCAATGTAATAAGGTGGCCAGCCTATTGCCATTAAACGAGCACTTATAAACCTGCGATAAAAACTTTGAAAAGAATCTGAAAGTCATTTATGGTAAAACCTGGGATCGAACCCGAGACTTCGTCTCAGAAGTCCATTACCTATACTAGTCGGCTACCGCGGTCCTTATGTATTGGTCTGATTGTATTGTATTTATGTCATTTATGTGTACAATATAGAATAAAATAAAATAAAATTACCCAATGTTAAATTAGATTAATAATGTTCTAGGAAAAAATAACTAAGTATGTATAGTAAGCTATCGGAACGAAGAATCCTGGGAATACTGATTTCACTCGCAACGATCTTCTTTCTGTTTATTGTTTTTGAAGTGGTTCTGATTCACCAGGCTTTTCGGTAAAACTTTTTGTTCTTGATATAAGGGAACTTGACATGAGGGATAATATTAGTATACCAGTTGACATAACTGGTCGTAAATTGGTTACATAACATAAACATAAATTCACTACACATAATTTAAGCTACAATCTATAGGTACATAGGTATCATTATAGAAGATAAACGGCACGACGACAGCATCCGTACTCCAAGATAACGTTCATATGCAAACTTGTGCAAATATACAAAATTAAACATTTATATCTATGCTCAAGTTTAGCAATAATTTCTTCTCTTCCAACTTAGGCACCCACTTTTGGTAATTAACAGGATTGGGTTTTGATTAAGTAAATAAATGATTCCTTTAAGATTTTATACATTCAAGTTTTAAGTTGTTGGAGTGCAATTAAATTGTTTCTGTATGACTTGACTAATGGATTGGTAGCTGCAGACTTAAGAACTGAGGTTTTTGAATTTTAGAGAAGTGCCTAAAGTTTTCAGTAAGACAGTTGAATTTCCTGAACATTTTAAAGTTCCAAATAATATTTTTCGCACGACTGATAAGGAAATGAAGAAGTATTACGGTAACTTTTTATGGGAATATTTTATATAAACCGCTCGCTGCCTGAGTGTTGGCATAATTAAGAGGTCTTAATAAGAACCAAGTTTAATTTCGTTGAGGGCTACTCCAATCTGATTTATGCTGATGTTCTGCACTAAATGAAGTGGTTTTATAAATATTATGTTAATCTGCTATACATTTTTATACAATATTAAAGTTAATTGCTCTTTTATATCTAGAATTTATCTCTTTATCTTTCCAAGAGAGAGAAAATTCAAAGAGAGGGAGTTCAGCCTCACACACTACGACCCGAAACGGTGCGCGCTGTGCGGTATGAAAGGAGTTTCATCCCGCCTATTGCCGCCAATCAGGCACTTCGTAAAAAAAATGGGTAGGTATGTCAAAAAAAAAGTTTCTCAACTGGAAATGTGGCAGGTGAATAAATTTGGAAGAAAAAAATTGACCCGATTCCTCGCTATGCGGTGTAAATCGCAAGGAAACTAATTACGTGCTTAGTCTCACAAGCACTACCAGTTAACGTCTTGGAGAATATCTTCTTTATTCTTCATAAAAAACGGTGCCAAGTAGTCAATAACTACAATAAACACAATCGCGGATTTTTTTCTGCTTCACTAAGTGTTGTGTAACAATTCGTTCATATTTTTCTCTAGGTCTGTACTTGTACAGTAATAGTAATCCAATTGTTGATTTCAAGTACAATATACCCAAATATATAAGATCAATGAATTATCTAGGATTAATAGTTGTAAAGAGTGATATTGACGGTTCAAAACTCATAAAGTGAGATCATTTCTCATTGAGCACATCTTTGCGTTGGTTCATGATAGGTAATTACAGTAAGTGCAGTATTACTTTCCACGGCCTCCCAATCTTTTAGCTGATTGAAAGGTATCTTTATGAAAAATATAAATTGAAGAATGGTTTCCGGCAAAGACATTGATCTATGATGTTTGTTAATATATTTACATATAAAAAGCAAAGCAACTGGTTGACATTTCCCATGATCAAGAGGCCAGGTCTTTTTGTTACGCAACAGATTGGTTTTGCCATCCAATTTGACAATGCCACGAGCCTTTTGAGTACGTTACCGGTCGACATCGCTAGGCATTATTGATACCTGAAGTTTTACCCCTACCTGAACCCTTTTTTTGATTCGTGAAAATATTTGCTTATTGCTTTACATAATCTCTCGTCTAAAATAACATAACATAAACTCATGCCTATATCCCCGAAGGGGTAGGCAGAGGTGCTAGCACCCACGTTTCGCCAGTTTATGTTTAGGTCCCAATGTTATAGGTGGCGAGCCTATTGCCATTAACTTATAAACCAGTTGTGGAGGAACGGGATATGATGTCCCTCCAACACAAAGTAAGGATCCTCCGACCAGGCAAGGTGATCACGCCTGGCGGGCCGCGGCCTGTTCTAAAATACATTTTTACATAATTTACAATAAATATTGAATATTGGAATATTTTTAAATATTAATGATATAAATATTTATTAAATAATGTCAATAAATATTTATTGAAAATTTATTAAATATTTATGGAATATTTATTAAATATTTATTGTAAATTATGTAAAGAAATATTTTAGAACGAAATATTTTAGATCATCATCAAATTGTCATAAGACGTCCACAGTTGTACATAGGCGTCCCCATTGATCTCCAATCTGACCGGTTGGAGGCGGTCTGCATTCAACTTGTACCCGCGACGCTGACTATGTCGTCCACCCATCTCAGGGGGCCATCTTATGCCTCGAATCGTCTACCAGTACAGTGGTCTCCATTCGAGAAACTTTCGGCTCCAACGGCCATCTCTTCTTCTTCCTATGTGATGTTCAATATTTTAGATACTCGTACCTATTAATAATCATTTACATACATACATATGCTCACGCATACAGCATACAACCTGTTGTATACTTGCTTAATTTAACCGATGAATACTTAATTTACTCTTTTACATAATTATTTTTATACTTCTAAAACCCTAAGTGTATTCAGCCGAAATAACAACCGCCCACTTCTCAAAGTCAGTTAAATCTATAGTTCCTGCATATGTAACATTAGCATTATTAGAAGGTTAAACCATTACCCACACTTCACTTGATCTACAAAACCCTTTGATAACATACGATATTGTAAGTAATTTTAAGACCAAGGAACTTGCCAGCCAGAAGGGATTACATACTTCCCAATGCAAATATTTGTTCAAACATTGTTCGGAAAATGTGGATATTGGGAACATAAATTGAATTATACATTTTATTTGGATGTTCATGTTTGAAAACTTAGATATCTAGCTAACTTTATAAAAATAGATACACGTGTACAGCACAGGAATTCATAGTAACTAGTTTTCATTTTCACTCACACGTGTACATATCTATACAATTACTGGTTTACATTGCATTTCTAATTATATTATTACTGAAAAAATCGTTTGTTTTCTAGTTACGCAAAAATGACTGGATTAGTTTAGATAGAATTTGTCAAAAGATGCTCTGCTCCTACCAGACTTAAGTCTTGCCTGTCATGAGACAGGAGCATAGAACTCGACTTTATCATAATCATCATGATTTTAGCCATAGGACGCCCACTGCTGAACATAGACCTCTAATTCGACCGATTGGAGGCGGTCTGTATCAAACGGGTACCTGCGGTGCGACTTTGACCATGTCGTCTGTCTATCTCGCAAGGGGCCATCCCACGCTTCGTCTACTGGTACGCGGTCTCCATTCGAGATCCTTTCGGTTCCAACGGTCATCTATTCTTCTTCCTACGTGCCCCGTCTACTGCCACTTCAGGTTGGTAACCTTGTGGGCTATGTCGGCTACTTTCATTCGTCTATGGATCTCCTAATTACTGATTTGATCTCGCAGCATTAATTTGAGCTTTCTTATGTGGGTTCACATCTCAGTGCCATAAGTCATCATTGGCAATACGCACTGATTAAAGACTTTTGTCTTTAAGCGCTGAGGTATTTCGAACGAGAAGACGCTAAATAACTTTACGAACGCTGCCCAGCTGGGTTGGATTTGACGATTGACCTCCGCCTTGAAGTTTGATCAGTCTAATCCATCTCTCCAAGATAGACGTACTTGTCTACAACTTCGAGGGGCGAACCTCAAACTACCAGTGTAGTTCGGGCGAACCCAGTCGGCGGTCCTTAGAATATGAGCATTCGCCTCAACCTGGGTCTTTTCCATATTCATCTTGAGGCCCACCTGTTGCGAGACTCGGTTGAAGTCATCAAGCATTGTGTTAAGATCCTCCAGCGATCCTGCCAAGAGTAAGATATAGTCGAAAAAACATGTGAGTGATGCATTCACCATTAAAATTGATCTCTAGACCTTTCCATTCCAGAAAGGCATCCTCCATTGCATTTGTGAAGAGCTTCGGAGATACAATTTTATTACGTTATCGCAATATCGTAATAAGCGATCGAACAGTAATCAGATTAAAATTCATAATGTACTTAGATTAAATAAATATACCATTTTAATTTTTCATTCTTAAACAAACAATATTAAAACATGATTACCTGAAAGGTTAAAATTAAATGAGTTTAAATGAAGTAAAGTACCGATAAAATGATATAAATACCGATATTATATAACACACCTTCATTAAAACCTTAATTCAACATAACATAATACTCGTACTTATGAACATCAACAGGCGTCATAAATAAATGTCTGGTTACTTGGTTACCTTCAGTTTCAGCCAGTCAATACATTAACATAACAAAAGCAAATACAGCATACAAAACACGCGTAAGGAAAAAGCAAAAAGGGCAGGTTACGAATTAACTTCGTTGATCGCAGAATTGAGAAATTTGGATAAGAATATATCACTAAATAAAACTTTGTTAAGTATCTTAATGGTAGTGATATTAAGGTATATCTTAAAAATAGTGTATTTCATCTTAAAGGGGGTACCTTTGGGTGTAAAGACCGCAGTGTGTAATCCACGGATCAAATTTCAATTCACATAACCACTACCATTGAAAAATCATCGTAGAACTAATCTCAAGTTCTAACTGAAACCTGAATAACTTGGGAAACAATCCAAACTAATATTATAAATGCGAAAGTAACTCTGTCTGTCTGTCTGTCTGTCTGTCTGTCTGTCTTTGCTTCACGCCTAAACTACTGAACTGATTTGTGTGAAATTTGGTACAGACATAGTTTGGAACTTGAGAAAGGACATAGGATAGTTTTTATTACAAACTAGCTGACCCGCGCGACTTCGTCTGCGTCACCCCGTTTTTACAACATTTTTCATTCCTGCTCCGCACCTGTTAGTCGTAGCATGATGTTATATACATATAAACCTTCCTCTTTAACCATTCTATCTATTGAAACAAACCGCATCAAATCCGTTGCGTAGTTCTAAAGATTTAAGCATACAAAGGGACAAGAAAAATAGGGACAGAAAACACGACTTCCAAATCCAAATCCAAATCCAAATCCAAACTAATATTATAAATGCGAAAGTAACTCTGTCTGTCTGTCTGTCTGTCTGTCTTTGCTTCACGCCTAAACTACTGAACTGATTTGTGTGAAATTTGGTACAGACATAGTTTGGAACTTGAGAAAGGACATAGGATAGTTTTTATTACAAACTAGCTGACCCGCGCGACTTCGTCTGCGTCACCCCGTTTTTGCAACATTTTTCATTCCTGCTCCGCACCTGTTAGTCGTAGCATGATGTTATATACATATAAACCTTCCTCTTTAACCATTCTATCTATTGAAACAAACCGCATCAAATCCGTTGCGTAGTTCTAAAGATTTAAGCATACAAAGGGACAAGAAAAATAGGGACAGAAAACGCGACTTCCAAATCCAAACTATAATATTATAAATGCGAAAGTAACTCTGTCTGTCTGTCTGTCTTTGCTTCACGCCTAAACTACTGAACCGATTTGTGTGAAATTTGGTACAGACATAGTTTGGAACTTGAGAAAGGACATAGGATAGTTTTTATTACAAACTAGCTGACCCGCGCGACTTCGACTAAGTCACGCTACTCAAAGAGCTGCTGAAACCGAAGAGGTGGCTCGGGAGCGCCGGCTCTTAGACACCGAACGTCACGCTGCTCAAAGAGCTGCTGAGACAGAAGAGACGAGGCAGGAGCGACGGCTCTTAGATGCCGGCCGTCATGCAACTCAAAGAGCTGCTGAGACAGAAGAGATGGCTCAGGAGCGCCGACTCTTAGATGCTGGGCGTCATGCAACTCAAAGAGCTGCTGAGACAGAAGAGATGGCTCAGGAGCGCCGGCTCTTAGATGCTGGGCGTCATGCAACTCAAAGAGCTGCTGAGACAGAAGAGATGGCTCAGGAGCGCCGGCTCTTAGATGCTGGGCGTCATGCAACTCAAAGAGCTGCTGAGACAGAAGAGATGGCTCAGGAGCGCCGACTCTTAGATGCTGGGCGTCATGCAACTCAAAGAGCTGCTGAGACAGAAGAGATGGCTCAGGAGCGCCGGCTCTTAGATGCTGGGCGTCATGCAACTCAAAGAGCTGCTGAGACAGAAGAGATGGCTCAGGAGCGCCGGCTCTTAGATGCTGGGCGTCATGCAACTCAAAGAGCTGCTGAGACAGAAGATATGGCTCAGGAGCGCTGGCTCTTAGATGCTGGGCGTTATGCAACTCAAAGAGCTTCCGAAACTGTAGATCAAACTCGAGTACGTCGGCTTTTGGATGCTGAACGTCATGCGTCTCTGATTTCTGCAGAGTCACATGAAGAATCGCATAGACTACGTGTTCTATTAGCTGCACGGCAAGCACAAAGACAAAATATATTTACACGTAATACGTGGGAGGTATTTCATGATGCTGCTTTTGATTACGACCCTTTAATCGATTAGTGCTCTTAGGACGGATGGCTAAAAAGTGCACATATTGTATGGCACTAAAATGGAAACAGGAAACTCCGGGTATGTGCTGTTCTGGAGGTAAAGTTTCCACATTTCATCGGGAACTATGTGGGTAAAACCAAAAATCTGCTGGAAGTCACTATTCCACGCGAACGAAGTCGCAGGCAAAAGCTAGTATGTCATAATTATAACCGAAGCATCTAAGAATTGAGTCCTAGGTATCCCGTGCACAGTAAGTGGAGATTTCATCTTATAAAGGCGCAAGTGGAACACAAAATGCCGTGATCTCAGGACTGATACCAAGGATATACTCGTAGATTATCCACTTCATGGTTTACTCTCCACCCACAAAGACTAAAGAGGCTACGATTCTAAAAAGTAGAATACATAAAATAATAATATTAAAATAAATATTTTTTTTCTTAATCTCAGTAGTCTTCTTCAAAGGTTTTTGCAACGTCACCATTGTTTAATTATATTATGAGCACTTGCAATTAGGTTCGTGACCCATTGTTTCTCGTGACAGCGAGTGTGAAATAATTACGTCCTCCGATACCTTGTTCCAGCAGACATTTTTAATTCATAGTTATTAGACGAAGAAGTACTTTTTACTTTCGAAGTACTCGTAATAGATATAAGCGACACTAAACCTGTAAGGCTTGAAAGATGATATTTTAATATTTACCTCATCGAAATCAGTCGCAGTGAAGACAAATTTGGAGCTATTTGATTAAACCTAAAATTCATTCTAGAAATACGGGCTACTATAACTATTTATGCTGAGCAAAGTAGAGGGAAAGTTTTCAAGTGCAAATTTTGAATCAGCAATCAGGTATGCTTACAGATTCATGAGCGAAGCCCGGAGGGTGACAGGTGGAGCCGGCTGTCGCCCTGGCAGAAGTTGGAAGGGGCGACTACGAGGTGCCTCATTCAGCCCTTCTCCGGGGTAAGATGAGGACACCGCGGTTCCCACTCCTGTGTAGTCCTTCTTGATAACAGAGTTAGCTTTAAATCATCCAGGGTGTGAGGGAAATGCCACATGGGTGGGTCACCTTTATCTAAAAGACGGCGTGCGGTTGCAGCCAAATCGAGTCCAACATAATACCTGTGGGAGTAATGTGTAACTCCCACAGTCGTTTCTCAATCGTTTCCTATCCAATCCTTACAAATCCGAGACTCCGACTCGTTAATCTCTCAAACGGCGCGCTCAAATGACGTAACCGTCAAACGCGGCCCTCATTACTTTTAATGAGAGTGTTCATTAACACGAATCAATTGAACCAAACTAACTTGCAAATTAAGTATATTATAGCTGATTTATACTTCTGTTTGATTATCTATATGGATAGAAAATCATGAGCTAAGAATAATTAACTGTGGTTGGATAACATCAAGATTGTTGTGTGTTTGAATATGTTCAGAAATTCTTGGTTACATTCATAAATACATATGCTCACGCCCGTATTCCCCGAAGGGATAGGCAGAGGTGTATCCAATGACAGAGGGCTACAGTATGAACCTTATATCCTGAATATTGACATTCCATGAAGCATATTTTTAAGCTTAAAATAGTGTCTCACTGTGTGTGTTTTACAGCCTGTACAATAGATTGTGTTCAAAAGAATTATTTGACATGATGCCCACGCTTAGTTTCTATCATCTAATCGCATTATCATCAGATCAAACAAATAGATGTATGCATATAAATATTTTGCCTGAGCGGAAATTGAAACCATGACGTTCAAATGAAAATTCTAACGCTTTACTACCACGCACAGAGACCGTAATTGCTTTGAAAATCTTATATAATTTTATAAATTCAAACTAAAATTAACATCTATAAGTTAGTCAAGCAGGCATAGTAAGATAACAGTTCCTATTCAGCGGAATAGAACTCTTCAAGAATCAAAGTTTAAAACCAATTTGAAGTTCATCAACCTTTTATTCATGAAGTTGCCGCCGCCGCTCCGAGAAAAGTTGTATAGAAGGATTGATTTCTTTTTATTACAAACGGTTTCTGAGACGATTGGAGTATTCCACATAACCAATGGCTTCAATATTAGTATTCTGTTATTTTATCATTTATTAGTTCTTAGGAATCTAAGTGAAATGGTTAGTGAGTTTAAATTTAACAACGACTGAGCAGGCAAACTATGGTAGTTCGTACAAAGCATTATACCGATTGCTTATAGTGTTGTCAGAAGAGAAAAAATTGGAAGTATTTAAAGGTAGAAGCAAATGGAGGGCTATAAATTAAATAAATATTATGATTTTCTATGTAAGGAATCATACTGTTTATATCAGTTTCAAGGATTTCTTTTCCATTTTTCAAATAAAATCAAAAATCCTAATCTAACGACAAATCTAACGTACAAGATTTGTCCCACATTAACATACTAACAGGGCAAGTTAAATAGAAGCTTTTAGAAATAAGATAAGTAATAACTTCTTGAATGTATCTAAAACAGCGTTACATTTGCGTACAAGTGTATCACTCACTTCACTAACAAATCAGATTTGTGACGTAATGTTACAAGTATGGTTACGACAAAAGACTATCACAAAATGACTATAATCGTATAGGTTACATAATAAGTATCTCTATTGGCCGACGGTCATATCTCAAAGTTTCATAAGCTAAATATATTGGAGTCCATTTGGTAAGGCAAGTGCTCCCGGTGGGCTATAGATCACGGTCAGCCTGGAGGGCTCGTTACCGAGATAGGTCTGTTTAAATGATTTCATTTTATCGCTACATGGCACTTGTTTAGTTTCTGAGGTGTTTTTTGGTAATTAATTTAGGTTTCATGGTTATTTATATGTTACATCTGGGAGTATAGTTTTATGTATATTTTATGTAACAGTCAAAGGTTATCATCGTTTAAAAAGATTTTTACCTGAATAGCCAGGCAATAGTAAGTCTTAATGCACAGATCATGAAAAAAAGGAACGTAGGTAAGACATGATGGTATCCCTCATCCTAATGTAGCAGTTCGACTGGGAAAGTTCCTGTGCCCTACAGAATACCGCGACTAATAACAACCTTATAATGTATTTCGGGCGGTGAGTTGAATAACTAGGAGCTCACTGAAGGTTAAGTGTTGTCCATGGGAACACCGAGAAACCCTGCTTTGTTTCTTGCACTGACAGCACAGAAAGTCTCTTAACCTTTAATCCTTCCCTCTCCCTCCCCTAGGCTTGCCTATTACGTGGACCCGAAAATCATAGTAGGTGAAATATGCGTGTGTAATACACCTTTACCTAAACTTGCGAAGATTACAGGGGTGAGCATATTATGTATGTATGTATGTCTTATACTGAGTTCTCGAGTAAAACGCTTTTAATTCTGATGAAACTGCAGTAGCGTTACAGTTTTGACTGGTAGACTTCACAGATTGTTGGCAGCCCTCGCAAACAGTCTTATTACAATAATGCTAAGAGGTAAGAACATCAAAAACACAGCGAAATAACCTTTCAAATTTGATATTGCTTGTATCTTCATTCAGGTGAAAATTACATTATAATACTTGCTTGTATTATGGCATAAAGAAGTCGTTTCACGAAAAATATCGAAATTCAGTCGCTTCTTAGTCTAGAAAACCGACCTCAACCGAATTGGAAAAAGACTCAGAGGATGATATTCTAATACAATATTCTAAGACAATCTACACAACGCCATCCACCTAGATCCATGGTAAGCATATAAGATTGTGTTATAGGGGGGAATACGGGTGAATACACTTCGATTTTTTTTTATGTAAATACATATATATATATATTACACATAGAAGCACCTAAAACAATGAATAAAAATCATATTCATGCACATAAATATATGCACTGAGCGGTAATCGAACCCACGCCTCCTGCGTTCATTTTCACTATGCTACAGAAGTATTATAACAAATTTTATATAATTCCATGTTTGGTTATTGAAATGTTTACTAAATTGTGTACCTTTACAACGTCAGCGCCATAAATTCATCGCAAAACTATTCATACATTTTAATGTATGACCAAAACATCGCAAAACACAAAAACAGTTCGTCCCTGGTAATATTTTACAATAGAACTGTAAACCTACTGAATATTTATCACATGTTTCAGGCATTTATTATAAAACCTATGCAAATGTGAGAGAATGCGAGAATCTATTTGTACGGAGATCGCGCTCAAGGGAATCGAAGTCTGAAGACCAATACTTGTAAACTTCAACCATCTCAGAAAAAAAAGTGATTGAACTGCAATTGAATTATGAATTGACTGTAAATAAATATTCTTATTTTAAAAGTACAATCCCGTATTGGTACGGTTTCTAATCTCAATATAATCTCAGTTCAAGTACGTAACGATCGCATAAAAATATCAAACTTTATATATAAAGGTAGGAAAGACTACGAAGTGTTTTCAAAAACGATTCATTCGCGTGACAATATCAAAGTAAAAACAAAATACTGATACACATTTCTCAATTTTCGAACACATTTCGATGCATATTGGATGTTGAAAACTTGGCTATGGGAATACTTTTTATGAATAAATTTAGATCGGAAAAATTAAATGCTTCTACGGGATTCGAAACTAACGTCGTTCATTGTGGCCGATAGTTCGCATGACTGTCGGTAGATGGCCGCCACCATCGTCCCTAAGATGGTTATATAGGAGAATTTCGAATACATCAGACATGACCTCTAGTCATAGCGTTCCTCCTGTAAGGAAAATATGTATGTAATTTTTAATCTAACTTTACTTTCATAATAAAATTCGGACTGTCTTCGTCAATCAGGATACTTGTGTTATATGGTTAAAATGGATCAAACAGCATTTCTTACTTACGGTTACGTGTTTTTTATACCACTTAGGTGGTAGACAAGCACGCGGCCCACCTGATGGAAAGTGTACCGTGGCCTATGGACGTTTGCAACACCAGGGGCGCACGGTAGTGCTGCCGACCATAATATAGAGAAGAGGGGAAAGAGTCTCTATGCTGTCAGTGCAGAAGACAAAGAAGCGTTTCTCGGTCTTCTTACTGACAACCTATCCAGTGAGCTACATACTACTTACAACCAACTAACGAAGTACACAAATATCGATGATTGACAAGCAACGGTTCAAATCTAAGCCACACTAGGAAAGTAAATTTTGAAATAATATTATCTTGATTGCACTGATTTGAACTAAAATCGTTTTTGATTGTAATTAAAAACTGAGATTATATCGGATTTAATCTCAATTTATAGTTATTTAATTTAAAAAGCCTAGTGGTATGGGTAATGAACTGCTGAGACGAGGTCTCGGGTTCGATCCCAGGTTTTACTATGGCGCACACCAATAACTTTTAGAAGTTATGTGTGTATTTATCGCAGGTTTATAAGTTAAAGTTTATGCAGGCTCGCCACCTATTTTATTGGGACCTAAACATAAACTGGCGAAATGTGGGTACTAGCACCTCTGTCTACCCCTCCTTCCTTATGTTATTTGTACAATGAAAGTTCATTATCAACACAAATAAATTGCTAATTATTTATTGTACTTGAGTTGATTGATAAACTTTGATGGAGAAGGGATTCTGCGTTATTAATTAGTTTAGTTTGATTGTTCTCTAGATTTTGGAAACGATAAAGTAAACTAATCAATAAATACGTTTTTCTTGACATCATGACCTTCGGAATCCAAGCCAACCTATTCTGCGAACCAGTATACCTGCAGATTGACGAACAGGTCTTTCCCTCGAGGTTGAAGGTCAGATCAATTATTGTATCTACTGTTACTAAATGTTTGTAAATAGACCAAAAAAAAAAGAAAAGCCCGCTGAGTTTCTTGCCAGAGTACTTAAAGGCCGAGGCCGCGTTTTGAACCGATCGGCGGTGGTCCATTTGCTCACTTACTTATAATGTATATGTATGTATAAGTATATGTATATGTGTCTGCGTCACCTCGTTTTTGCAACATTTTTTATTTCTGCCCCGCACATGTTGGTCGTAGCATGATGTTATATACATATAAACCTTCCTCTTGAACCATTCTATCTATTAAAACCAGCGCATCAAAATTCGTTGCGTAGTTTAAAAGATTTAAGCATACAAAGGGACATAAGGACATGAAAAATAGGGACAGAGAACGCGACTTAGTTTTATACTATGTAGTGATTAATGTATTGACGTTTCGTAAGTGCTGTTGTTCAGTGGTCTATACAGAATGAAATGATTTTTGATTTTTAAATTTTGAGACATCAGTCGGTCTCAAAGTCAAAACAAAGCTACGAAATTAGGAATATAAGGTCTATCCTACAAACATATCAGCATCTAAAGGTTGCCTGGTAAAACGATAAGGATATCCATTGTACTGCTTCTGTAGCCTTAGAAATTTTAATTATAACTGTTCCCTAAATGGTATATAACAAAGTATTTTCATACTAATTTTATAAATGTATAAGTAACACTATATGTTACGCTTTCATGTCTAAAAGGACATAGATTACCTTCTATCGTAAAAATGAGGTTACAGGTGTACTAATTGGGGATGATATTTGGTATGAAAGTTCGTTATTTTTTTAAATAACCTGTTGAAAAGTACACAATACATGCAGATAAGAGCTTGGGATAGGATATGTTTGGCTCGACAATTGGCATCCACGCAAAAAAAAAACAAAAAAAAATCCACGCGGGCGGAGTCGCTATATCTAGTTTATTACTAGATATAGCGACTCCGCCCGCGTGGATTTTTTTTATAAAATAACAATAAGGCCCAGGCTCCAAAGTGCCCTAGGCATAGACCGACCGCTCCGTTGGCAAGAATTTTGTAGCCGTTTGTTTATCAAATACATCGGTAGTTTCTTGATGGTTGAAAGAGTAAGATGGTGCGCATTTGCCCCAAATCGGAGTTCGTTCCTGCTGCTGTAGTCGTCGTCGCTTTGCAGCCAGTGGCTCATCATCACTAGACACTTCACTATCGAAATCCCCTTACAATTAATGTTTGAGCTTTGTCCGATGTCCCATGTGTTTATAGTTTTCGTCGAATTTGAGAAATAATTTTAATTCCATTCATTATTCTATTAGTGGAAAGAGGATAGTCAGCTCCTTAAAAATCCTAATAAACTACATAAGCAAGCAGTGGAAGAGCAGAACCTTGACTTCAGAGTACACATTTTGGATATCACTCGGGTTGGCCCTCGGATGGAGGAGAAACTATAAGAATTAAATGCGTAATGAAATCTCAATCTTGCATTTCATTGAATTATTTTATGGCAAATGGATTTTAAGTGATCGATGTACTCACAATATATTGCATGCTTATTAATACTAGTCTAGCGAATGGCAATCAAATCAACTGGTGATCATCCTTGACCTCATCAAGGATAACACATACCTGCACATCATTCTATACTAATTGATTCTGCTACGCACTCATTTTGACGATTTATAAGAAGTATTGGAGTTAGATCAATTGTAGGAGTATTCAGGGTTCCATCTACATGTAATGACAGACATAATTGTTTGCAAACGACCGGGACCGATGGCTTAAGGATGACTTACGGAACACCGTGCCCAAGCCGAGTACCATCCATTGGACAGTATAAACTAATAACGCCATACTGAGTTGCATTTTATCATATCCAACCAGAACAAACCAACGCACAGTTGGCACTTTGCCGGGTTCGACACGGTGTAGTGTGAATCATTCTGAAAAAGTACTCTCCGAGTCGCTGTCATTAACCTCCACCAATTTTCTCTGTTTCTTTATAATTTTTCGTTCAGGCAGAGCTTTATTGATATTCATAGAAAATCTCTTCATATCACTTTCATAATCATTCTTCAATCAAAAGTGATTGATATTTACGGAAAATATTATTCAAACCGGTTTTATAAACATACGAACGACGTGACGTGTAATTATAATAATTGTATATAATATCACATCTTAACTATTAAGACCGACGTATCTTCTAATTAAGTTATTGAGGCAAGTATTAAATTACTACCTCCTGAACTAACATGAATCTGTACTATCAATTTATTACCCATTCAACCTTTAAATCACAATAATTGATGTGTTGGTGTGTTTCCTTGTACTTAAAACTAGCTGTAGCCTGCGGCTTTCAATTTTGACCTCGTTTTCACAACCAACGAGAATATATTAGGAATTAAAAGTAGTAAAGGGTAATCTGTATCAAATTTCACTCAGATCCGTTCTAACCTTATTTTTACAGTGTCATTCAGCCTCGGACTGTAGTCGTCCTTTGATATTTGTGTGCTGGATCTTGTAATAGAAGTGTAATGAAGTGTATCTACCATAGTAAGAAATACTAGTTGACCCATTATGACCATATAACACTAGTATCATGTGTATTCTGATTGAACGATCTGAATCTCACTATGGAGGTAAAGTAAGATTAATATAATATTTCCTCTATGAGATGGTGGTCAGGCTCCAGGTATATTACCTAAACCAAGATTAGACATTGTTGTGTATAATAGAACGTGAAAGTTTGAAAGTAAGTAAAACCTCAATCAAAACCATTTTGAGGGTCCAGTAGATTTAGAAAAAACATTTAAGTTGTAAATATTTTACAACCACGGTAGCCTAGTGGTATGGGTAATAGACTGCTGAGACGAGGTCTCGGGTTCGATCCGAGTTTTACCATGGCACACACCAATGACTTACCAATGCTTTTCAAAGTTATGCCCGGAAAATGGCAATAGGCTCGCCACCTACTACCGTGGGACCTAAATATAAACTGCCGAAATGTGGTTGGTAATACATGTATAACCCTTCGGGGATATAGGCTTGAGTTTATGTTATATAAACTATGTGCTACTTATGTTCTTTAATTACAAATAATTAGAAAATCAAGATTTAAATTGAGTACTTAGAACTAAAAATGCCTTTTAAACTCATCAACCGTTAGCTATTGTTATTTAATCAAACTAACAAACTTTCAGAGCATATACCTGAATAAAGCAGTTATATTCACTACGGTTGCAAAGTTCCTGGGATTGAATATTGATTGCAACCTGAAATGGAGATCATATGCGGAATATATTTGCACAAAATTAAATTAATTTTCACATTTTATTTTATATAATATTACCTACATAGTTCTGTGAATTGTAAACATTGGGAGGACTTTTTTATGCAATGACTTTTGAGGAATCATGTCCTTTGTGTTTCAATTCAAAATTATCAGAACCGATTCATAAATAATGCGACAGCAAACTTCGGCTTATTCGCTCCCATTTTCCCCCCATCAAAAGTTCTCGGTGAAAGTTGTGTTTAAAATCATGAATACGTAAACAGACATTTATATAATAAGAAAATAAACAAAGGGTGACTGTTGACTGGGGGACTGTTTTTAATAGTTTACATTTTTAGTAGCTAATAAATATTATGTGCATTTCACCTTATTATCCCTCAATAACTTAGATCACTGTTCACAGCTGGACATAGGTCGCTCTCAATATATGTAAGTGCTTCCAATCCTCCGCTTTCCACATTCACACCATCCCGATCACCTTCTTCAGATCGTCAGTTCATCAGGATGATATCGCTCGTTCCACTTCATTTTCATCATCATTATCATTTTTTCCATAAGACGTCCACTGTTGAACACAGGTCTACCCCATTGACTTTCAATCTCACCAGTTGGCGGAGGTTTGCATTATCGAAATCTAGCTATATCATCCGTCCACCTCGCGGCAGGCCGTCCCACGTTCCCCGCCCATGCCAATTCAGCTTGCTAACTCATTTTAATTGAACAAAATTTATTTACACTGCTACAAAACTCGATACCAAAAGTTGAAAGAATAGTTTAAATTAAAATTCCCGTACCAATTCCTGGAAGCAGTTATAGCAGTGTATGCGAATTGGACTGATCCCATACACTCCTATTCAAGCCACAAACTTAATCTCGCTAGTTTACACGAGATAAAACTTCTGCATCGCTGCGACCTGAATTTGTTCCGCAGAACTTTTGCTTGTGTTAATTTCATTGTATTGTTTGCTGTTATAAGTTTGTTGCTAACATCTTATGTGTATGGCGAGGGAAGTTTCTGCGCACAATGTGTGGTATATTATGATAATGTTTATGTTTTATCCGGTAAAGCTATAGTATATAGTAGTGTTCGTATAAAGTACAAATTCTTGAATACCTCCTCAAGACGAAATCATTTTGATGTTACGTTAGAAACTGAAGACCTTGCAGATTTAATTTACATAACATAACATAAACTCACGCCTATATTGCCGAATGGGGAAGGCAGACGTGCTAGCACCCACATCTCGTCAGTTTATGTTAAGGTCCCAATGTAATAGGTGGCGAGCCTATTGCCATTAATCGGGCACTTATAAACCCGCGATAAATACACACATAACTTCGAAAAGCATCGAAAAGTCATTGGTGTGTGCCATGGTAACCTGGGATCGAACCCGAGACCTCGTATCAGCAGTCCATTACTTATGGGTAAGCCACTAGGCTACCGCGGTACTTTGGATTAAATTTACTTTCTCTATGATGCTAAGGTTGGGTATTGCCTAATTGGTTACTATAGTTTTTTGGACACTATTTCACAAAGAGTGCAGAGTGGAAGAAGATAATAGATAGAAAGAAGAAAGAAGACCAGTAATACAGAGTCAACATAGTAAATTGCCATTGCCACATTCAAATTATTGAGAGAAATAAAACAATTCACCTTTGTATACAATGTACCCTTCGGGGTATACAGCCATCAATAAGTAATAATAAATATTGTTGTCAATTTTCAAATATGGAACATTTAGAAGAAATTGACTGAATTTCAAACGTATTTCAACGCATTGATATCACTTCATCAAAGCTGTCCCTCGAGTTGTCAGCCTCGATATTAATATTTTATTTATCCCCCGCATTTTCCACTCAAATTATTCACGACAGGATACCATAAAGTCTCCTTTGGGGATTCACTTCAGTCCATTAGAGGCGTGACAGGAAGATAATATAGGAATTCCTCCATCGCCTTTATATTCCCGTCACTCTACAGCAGTATACGGGCTGAATATTTGACGGCAAGTGACCGTACCGATCTGCTACATAATCTCAATGGCGCAAACATCTAGTCTCATAAATATGCGAATTCGTCTACTCGCCTGTATCGTTCGTGAATAAAATCTCAAAGCATTTCTCGCTCCATCGGGTTACACTTATACGATATGCATTTTATGATTCACCTCTACCCACTGATGCATAAGCTGGCCTTAAAAAACACACTCAGAGATTTTTAAAAGACAGTTTGGAACATTCTGAATTGTTATATTTGACTTGCACATTTTTAACACTGGCTTCAAGGGAATTGTGAGATCTTTTCTGAATTTTAAAGACTGTCGTCTAGAATAACTTGTTCGCGCCACGTGAAGAGCCTTTTCATATGAGAGAAATCTTGACCGCTCAAGTGTAACTTCATCTTAAACTAGAATAACAATGAGATGAGATTTTCAAGTTTTGTGTAAGTATTGGGAACAATCGACCTTGTAGGTCGATTGTTCCCAATACTGGATCTTAATCTTTGCTCTAAATATATGCATTGTAAAATAAATTACTCCCTAACTAGGTTGAAACTATGAGAAACTATTTTCATTATTTTTAGTACCCAATTTGGTCATAATATCAATAAAATTAAAATGAATCCAAATTTATAACTTTTTAAATTCCACATTAAATTTCAAATGAGTTTTATAATGAACGCAGCACACACCGAGATAAATGCGATATTCTCTTGTGCTGCATTTAAACTACGCGCTAAGAATTCATGACTTCACACTTTTCTAACAATTGTATAGAGCGTTTCCCTACAGCTCAAAAATAGAATTTAAAACGTCATATTTCTTTAAGAACTATCAGTGTTGTAAGAAAATTTTAGTTAGCAATTCATTCTTATTGTTATAAACTCATTATTTATTTAGAATGAACTAAAATCAAGCCGCGGTAGCCTAATGGTATGGGTAATGGACTGCTGAGACGAGGTCTCGAGTTCGATCCCAGGTTACCATGGCACACACCAATGACTTTTCGATGCTTTTCGAAGTTATGTGTGTATTTATCGCAGGTTTATAAGTGCCTCGGAGAGCACGTTAAGCCGTCGGTCCCGGTTGCTGTACAAATATCTATGGCAGTCGTTACGGGTAGTTGGAGCCCTCAAAAGTCCAACCAGCCTAACTTGGAACTTCGATATCGCCATTGGTCATTAGACCATTGGTTGTGGAGGTCAGATGGCAGTCGCTTCACGGAAAATATCGAAGTTCAGCCGCATCACAGTTAGACTGGAAAGCCGACCCCAACTGAGTTGGGAAAAAGGTTCAGGGAATGATGATGAACTAAAATCAATTATTATTATTATGCGTCAAATATGTTTGTTTTCCAATAAACAGCACAAAAACATCGACGCTTTTTTATTCGTGAAATCTCAAGTAAAACATCTAAAAGAATAAAAAGGTAACATAAAGACATTATCGAGTCTGAGAAGTTTAAAAATATTTCAGATCAAATATTCCAATGAAATTTATCAAAAGAGATTATATATTTGGTTCGAAAAAGAACAGTATTAACTGCTGTTTTATTAGAAGAAAAAGCTTAACTTGAAATGTAGCACGGTATAAACAAAGAGGTTAAATAAAAATTGGCAAATAGATTCTATACACGTGTTCGAAATTGATATGAGAATTGATTAAAATTACAAAGAAGTACACACTTATCATTCTCTGAGCCTAGTCCCAACTCAGTTTGGGTCGGCTTTCTAGTCTAACTAAAATGCGGTTGAGCTTCGATATTTTCTGTGACGCAACTGCCATCGGACCTTCACAACCAAATTAGAGATATCGTAGTTCTGTACTTAGGTTAGTCGGACTTTTGAGGGCTCCAGCTACCCATAACGACTGCCATAGAAGTTCGTATGGCAACCGGGACCGACGACGGCTTAACGTGGTCTTCGGTGCTTTCCGAGGCACGATCAGACCAGTGCAAATAGCCATATTCATGCATACACATAGATATTTGCACTAAACGGGGATCGAACCTGCACCTACTGCGTCGCAGTCGCGTTCGCTACCGCCACGCCACAGAGGCTGTCTTAGAATTACCTCCACCCTACTAACAGAATACCGGGGCTAATAATAACCTTGTGTTGTGTTTTCGGCGGTGAGTAGGGTAGCCAGAGTTCACTGAAGAGGTTTTGTGTTGTTAGTGTGAAGACCGAGAAACCCTTCTTTGTCTTCTGCACTGACAGCACAGAGACTCCCTTAACCTTCTCCCTTCCCCCTTCCCCATCCCCCCTCTTCTCTATATGGTCGGCGGCACGAGTGTGACGCCCATGATGTTGCAAACGTCCATAGGCAACGGTAACCACATTCCATCAGGGCTTGTCTGCCACCTAAGTAGTACATAAAAAAGTTCCCTCTTCAGTTTGAGAGGTCCATTGTCTTAATGAATTCATATCAGTAATAATATGCGTAATATAACCTCACATAATTATGTCACTTAACTGTATTAGTTCAAGCACCTTACTGAACAATTATCTCAAGTTAGTGATTATAGCGTTTCAGTTCATTAGTTGCAACAACATAGTCATAATAGAATAAACCTTCATATGCAATGCAAATTGTTACTCGAGTCAAAATATATCATGTTATAATAATATTAGTTGAGTTATGAGTAAGTCTGCATAGTTGACCAATGAAAGCGATTAAAATAACTCGTCTGTGCTATTACGAGTAATTAATGGATTTAGCTCCAATAAGATTTACTGGATTTTTAGTTACCATTGTTTTATGGTATTCGGCATCTAATAAACGCTCGTTTAAAAAAAAGAAGACGTCTGTGTCTATGGCATTGTAAGTACCGAAAGAATGAACCGATTTCGATGTAGTTTATGTGTTTGAAAGAGAAATTATTTGGGAATGATCTTAGCTATGTTTGATGAATATCAGTTTAACATTATTGCCGATTTGGGATTTGTAATCCCTCAATCTAGGTGACAAATGCTTTCATTTGTTTTGAATTGGTTTGAATAGAAGAATAAGGTACACTATGACAAATTTCTAATTTAAAAATGGCCGCCACCATAAAATGGCGAATTACCTTTTTGTATTTCACTAGTCCCTCAGTGTAGATATCAAATAAAAGCTCCTGTCTTGGAGATTCATTTAAAGAGTATAAAATGAAAATTATATAAAAAATAAAAAAAACCCCGACAAGAAAAAAAAGCATAAAAATCAATAAATTAAGCGCTCTATTGTCGGGGGACTTAGGGCCGTTTCGAAAACTTTTGGATAAGTATGTCTCCCGACACGACAGTGTTGGAATTATTTATTTCTTTACTTTTCCATGGTAGGTATTTTTTGTGTCAGGGGATTTTTAAGCTTACCATATCTCCGAGATGCATTTGTTTATCTATATTCGGTCAGTTTATTGTTAATTTCCGTGAAGTCCTCATTCTTCCTGATAACAAGACTAAGTGAAATCTAAAGTAAAAGGTTACAATTACAGAATGATACTAGTAATTACTAATTACCGACTAATGCAACCGTCAAGTCATTACTTTATCAAAAGTCCGAGTTTTTCATATACATCTTAGGCAAGCACACGGCCCAACTGATGGAAAATGGTAACATTAATAGATGAAATTAATGATGAGCATATAGTGGACATTCTACATTGGATTTGTTAATAAATACCCAGAATTAACATAAAAGACATTTGGAATGGAGATTTGTGCTTAAATCTTTGTCAAATAGCTACCAAGGATAGTGAAACTTCAAGAGAATACGAACAACATGACTACTTCAGGAATGTAATTAGAAGTATGAGGGCGATGGTTCTTCTATGTTAATTTCAAACCATTAGGACTAAACTAACTAAGTACACTTCTTTTTTGCAAAACTCAATGAAAATAAACTTGCAAAATATATAAATACTTATTCTCTCTCTTTTTCACCTATTAGTTTAGTGCAAGGCGCTTGGAGTTGTAGCAGAAAACTCCTATTTCTTTTCCAATGCCAATTATTCTGCTTTGCTGTGCAATTTTATTGTGCTTTTATAGTCTTGTTATTCTTTTCATTACAAATAACAATTTGAATCTTTAACTGAAGCTTATGCAGTAATAATTAACAATATGGGGTTCTTCAAGAAGGGTAGTAGTTTCTACAGGGTAGGCAGCACGTGTGTGACGCCTCTGGTGTTGCAAACGTCCATAGTCAACGGTGACCGCTTTCTATCAGGTGGGCCGTGGGCTTGTTTGCCCCCTAAGTGGTATGAAAAAAGACTAAATAGTCATTTCGCAGTACATGAGATGACGTAAATATGTTTAAATATTGATAACATACTTGTACTTCTTCATCATCTTTATAACTGATCTTGATCGGTTTCGTTTTGCGGCATTCTCAAGAATATTCCAACACAACACTTGGAATGATCATACTCGTAACTGTCAAACTTTGAGAAGGCCGCAAGGCGTAATCGGGATGGTTGAGTAATAAATATAGTAGACAATAATACTAGTGTGTTATCAATATATATAATAAATACCTATGTTTGCCCAAACTTGGTATTTAACAATGTAAATTATTATTTAGTAATCGTCTAGTAATTTCAATTGATTGATTTTGTGGCAAGCCGAGTGTGGTTTAATTCTCGACTGGAGTTTGTAAATGTTAGTAAAACAGTTGAACCAAAACATTTTACAACATGTGAAGTTATATTAATGTAAATATTATTTCGTTTTGGCTCAATGATTTCATATTCTATTTAGGCCTGATCTTCTTACGTGATAGTGCAAATGTGCGTAAAATTGTTATTGATTATGTCTCGGTCGAAAATAGATACTGTGGGAAAGGTGCAGGTGAATTCACCTGTTTGGAATAACTTTATAGAATTTCTCAAGCAAAGAGTAAAAACAGAACCCTAAATACTAAGAATCCTATATCTAACCGATTTATGACTAGACAATTGAAATTTTCAAACACCATGTGCACCTAATGACCCTGATAATAGCAAGTAACAAGTCACAGCGAAGAAAAGATACTAAATATCTTTTATCTGAGCTAAGGGGAAATATATGTTTCATCGCTATAACAACATGCACTAAAAATACGTAATACTACGAAACCATTCGTGCACGAATCTATTACACTAGGCTGGAGGTCTCATTTCGGAGTCCGGAATGATTGCTAACCTACTTTAGCGAGGGAATGATCAAATTAAATTAATTATTAATATTAATGTAGCTCTAAAATTAAAATAATTATTACGTATACATCAAAAAGACGGTTCACCCTTTGGGAATAAGTGAGGAAGTTATAGAGACTTTGCAAATATTAAATTAGTAGATGCAAAGTAGGTTAGATATATTTAATTCTAAATCATATCAGCAGTTGTTCATCAACTGTGTGATGAGTAAAATATTTTGATGGAGTTATAGGCACTGCAGGAGCTAAAAGTTTTTGGAAAATTTGAAATTAAATTTGAATGAAATATTGCCACTACACAACTACTCGCCTTAGATAATTAATTTTGGGATATTACTTGCATGGGTTAATGATTGCCTTATAAGAAATGAGACATCGATCTAGTTTATTTTATTAACGCTATCTATGTTACTTTTGGTTAAATTAGACTTAGGTTATCAAAGGATTACAGATCTTAAGGTGTCCAGGAACTTTTGGTGCTCACTGTACAGTTATGTTATATCTTACTGTATCAATATGCTCACATTACTCACTTTCACAAATTGATTCCAAATTGGAAGTCTATAAGTAGATGCACGTCACAGAGTTCCCCATGTAAAAGGAGGTTCCATCTCCACAAAAAAGTGAGCAATAAAAGACTTAAAATGTTAGTAAATTAATTAGGCAGAGTAATCAAAAACCAATTTAAGATTAGGCGTTACATTGCGGAAATCCTTTATAAAAAAATATATTGAGGAGGGAGGTAACCCACACAACATAACGTAACACTCCCAACGATAGCAATAGTAAACTATTACTAATTGAATCGCCATACGGCGCCGACAGTAGTTACGCAAATTCTTGCAAATACGCGAGTTTTATGCAGAAGATGCGTAACTTTTTTTGACTTGTATTCTCTGCCGACCTACAGGGGCGGTGTAAATTGAGTACAAATCATTACCATAAGCATAAATATACTCTCCAATTTTCCTATATTTTGTATTGACTTGGAAATGAGATAATCTTATTGTTCTATTTCATATTTGATTTGTATATGAATACATTTAGGATAAATCCTTGATACAATGAGTGAATTAAGATGGACATAATCAAATATGTCTAAGCTTTCACCTTATAATAATTGTAGAGGCTTTTGACATAAAAAAGCCATTGTGTTAATTCGAATTTAAATCATATTTTTTTGAGAAGTAGGTACTCAAATCATCTTTAAAGTATATATTATATTTAAATTTTATATTTAATTTCTATATTTTAAAGAATGTATAAGTGAATAACGTAAATTTCGAAATTCTAAAAGTTCTACATCATTTTTTTTAATTATATACACTCCACTTCAAAAATGTCTTTTTCTCGTTTGTAATTTGATTTATCATACATATTATTAATTTCTGTGCATGGAGTAACTATGTCTTTCAATAATTATAACAAAATATCTATTACCAGTGACACCTCACGTGTGCCCGCCATCCATAGAAACATATTCTAGGAATGAAATAAAATACTCGGTGTTATTTCAGACTATAATAATCTATCCTTATAATAAATTTCAGCCGAATCCGTTCAACCGCTGGAACGTGATTGAATAACAAATATCCAAACAACTTCATAAATTTGCACATTTCTAATATTGGTAAGAATCAAGATTGATAGCTTCTAACATCAGTTGGCTGATCGCTTTGAAAGTTAGCATATGTATTTACATTTTCAAGGAGAACGGTTTTATTTAATTACATTTTGAGGAAATAATATACTAACTTTCAAATCGATTTGGAAATTGGAAAGACATAACATAACAAAAACTCACGGTTTTATCCCCGAATGGGTAGGCAGAGCTGCTGGCACAAACATTTCGCCAGTTTATGTTTAGGTCCCAATATCATCAATAGGTGGCGAGCTTATTATCGTTAACCGGACACTTATAAGCCTGCGATAAATACACACATAACTTCGAAAAGCATCGAAAAGTCATTGGTGTGTGCCGTGGTAACCTGGAATCGAACCCGAGAATTGTGTGTGTGAGAGAGAGGAATTGGAAAGAGTATACGTTTAAACAGGACTTGAACCCACGATCAGTTTCTTGCTATTGTTTTGAAATTCAAATAAAATAATTGGGCGGAGCAGTTAAAGAAAAAAACAGTGTTTAAAAATTATAGAAAATGAAAATTACTGAACTGTTTTCGACAGTTCGTAGGATTATCAGTAAATGGCTCAATCATTGCCCACTGAGCCACGAAGGAGAACATTGGAAGATCTAGACATGGTGTAGCAGGTACTGCATTATTCCTGTTTTTCCTGTTCTATTTTACCTAAAATCTAAGTCTCAGAGCGCATATAATACACAATAAAATTTATTATTCATACCATGAATTTGTGGGAGGTGTTATAAGGCCACTGGCATATTTATCACGACTATCTCACCAGATTATGGTAATTTAAGTCAACATCTATCCCAACTTATTCTTCCTTATAAAGTAGTTGCTCATTTTTTCTGAATATAGATGACTATTTTGTGTGAATGAATGCATATTACATAAGAACGAGGAATTTTTATACAATCAGATATAATAAATACTTGAGTGATGAACTAAGTTGAAGCACGATTCATTTTTAATCTTTTGCGTTGTATCATATATATACCTATATCATCATTTCAGCCACATGACATCCACTGCTGAACATAGGCCTCCCCCATCGACCTCCAATCCGACCGGTTGGAGGCAGTCTGCATCCAATGCGTACCCGCAACTTTGACTATGTCGTCCGTCCACCTCGCAGTAGGTTTTTTTCTGTTGAAGGTACGCGCGTGAGTGAGTATAGACAGCACTAGCGTGCGAGCGAGAGAACGTGATAAGCACCGCCATTTTAGAATCCTCACTTTAATGAACCGGGTTATAGTGAGATTCTGAGCTCAAATTGATGAGTTTGAAGATTTAAGATATAAAGGTATTTGCGTTATAAAAACCACGACAAAAGCAAGATGAAGAGTGATTTATTTTTAATATTTTTCTTGTTTTTAAAAGAATATTAGCAACCGATATTACGCCAAACCACAGACCTTCTTTTTCCTCTATAAAATCCCTGAATCTATTGGGGGCTCCATGAAGATATCTGGGCTCCTAACATCTAAAAGGAGTAATGTATTTCAGTAATTTATATAAATAAATTATAAGTTATTAATTTGGATGCCCAATATAGGGTAGGGTCACCTCACTACATCCCATGAATGTCGCAGAATACGAGCAGGACATGGCTTTCTTCGTCTAATTTTGAACATACAGCCCATAAAAACTGTCCGCTTGACAGTAACAGAAGATGTTACGCAAGACCGAAAATTAACATAAACATAACATAAACTCACGCCTTTATCACCGAAGGGGTAGGCAGAGGTGCTAGCACCGAAAATTATAGTTGAAAAATATGGGTATTTAATATACCTCTGCTAACCCATTCAGGTAAATATAAGCGTGAAAATGTAATGTGCATGAAAATGTGTAAATGACAGTTTGGCCACCAGGAAATTTAATTCCTCGTGGCCAAACTGTCTCGTGCCTCGGAGGAAGGAGGAGGAAAAACCCGTGAAATGTAATGTAAATGTTAAAAACTTTCACAACATACAAACTATATGAAATATTTCACAAAATCAATAATTTTATTACGAGCTTAGTGACACGTCAATAATCTTGATACCTTGCCTAGAGCCTCTATTCATTTAGTAACCATCGGTCATCGTGTCAAAGGCGTTAGGCCTTTAGTACCCACTTTGATGTGGAATAGTCCGGTTTCAGTGTTCACAAAGGACCTGAATGGTATTGAGGTGGATAGTGCAATTGACAGTAGAAGCTGGTAGATAGAGAACACTTGCTTTGAACCACAATGTGGTATCTACAAATAAGGTTTCTATACCTACCTGTTAAAATTGTATTTTGTTTCCATAAATTTTATTTATAAAAAGGTAGGATGCGACGATATTTCCCGTGCTAATTGAGCAGTTCGACTGGGGAGGCAGTTCCTACAGAATACTATGGCTAATAATATTCTTGTGTTGGGTTCCTGTGCTGGTGGTAGGTACACAAACTCTCTTAACTTATATTAAAATAGTCTGTACTTTCAAACGGGTAATACGACGCTATGAGATAAATATACGCTTAATACTATCAAATACGATTGATATACATGTTTTTTCATTTAAGACTCGTTTATTTGACTTTGCCTCGCCTGATGGTAAGTTGAAGGCAAGGTCTGAGGAAAGATGTTCACCATTACCGACACTTAATAATAAATAATAATAATAAATTTTCTAGGACAATCTACACAACGCCATTTAGACCCATGATAAGCATAGATTAACTAGCTTGTGTTATGGGTTCTAGAATGCGGACAAACATGCTTAGATATTTTTTTTTTGTAAATACAAACATATTATACATAGAAACGCTTACGTTGTGCAGTGGCGGCCTTTTGCTTTTGATGCTTAATCAATAATGGAGCCGGGAATTTCTTACTAGCACTTATATTTCCTACAGTAAACATATGCCGGTAAATAATTCCTAAACTATACGATGCATCAAAGGAAAAGCCACAGTATCGCATGGTTTTTAATATAATAAGTACATTCTAAGTAATTTATTATTTACATTCTTAACTGTTTTAATTAAAAATAGTAGATATTAATTAGAAAAGAAACTAAAATATCACGTGTTATAACCTCTTTTGTTTTCAGTCTTCTAATGGTTTCAACTTAGATGTGAGCAGTTTATTGCTGTATTGCATTACTACGAACTGAATTGGAATCACCCCTCGAGGCGATGTCTGACGCCTTCGTATCGAATACTTGTATAGCTTCAATGGAGTCTGGTATTCAGTTTGTGAATTATGTAGGATATAATTACCATTCTCACTTTCAAACTTTCGCGTTGCACGATATTATGTTTAGCGAAACCCGGTAATTATCGCGATCATATACTTAGTAAATACAATAATTTACCTTTTGATTTGCGACATGGAATCCGGTGATTCTAAATACTATGTCTAGTGTGGTTTCACCGTCCGTAGTGATGGCAAATAAGGACCCGGTTAGTGTAGTGTGTTGTAACCAGTACGATATGAGGGTAGTGGAACAAGAAACTTCACCCTTTCACCCTCACCGCAGCCTTCAGAGTCGTGACAATGCATACTTCAGCCAGCTTATGACCACGGCTAGTTCAACCTGGCTGAAACTTCAAGTAAATCAGAAGGTAAATTATTGTATTTACTATAATATGATCGCGTTAATACCCAGGTTTCGCTAATCATAATTACGATTGTTTGGTAGTTAACTCATATTGTAATTAGTATTTTCTTCATTCTTGCCTTAATCTGGGTCGCAACCAAAGTTTCCCTTCGGAGTCTAGGGGTTTCCCAGTCTATTTGCGGGTTTGGTTTAACTTCAATATTTTTGGTAGAGACTGCCATGCTATCTGACCTGTCAACCCATTTCGTGGTGGATTTCATTTCACACCACCTCTGAGTCTGAGTTGGAAGACGGTTAATCAGGATATAAACCCTTAAATGATGGTATAATTTCATCGAGTTCAACAAATATTAAGTACTAATATTAAGTACTTCAAATATCAAGTACCTAAATTGCAAACATAAGTTAATTACCAATATTACGTCAAGTCAACTATGAGAACAATATTGCCGCCATAATAATGATCTCTCTAATAGATCAGTTAACGCGTCGGTAATGTGCGTTAACAAACGCGATTATTCTGCATGAGCAGCCTCATGAACGTTTAGAGTGTTAAGTTCACAAAATACAGAGCGTTAGCCCGCTAGTTATAGTGAATAAACTTATATCGAAGACGTTCATCTATCATTTTAGGGTTGTGTTTAGACTTATATTCTTAGATTTTTTTTTATTTATGGCACGTTAATTTGACTTCACCTCGTCTGATGTTAAGTTGAAGGTAAAGTCTCTAAGTTGAAGGGAAAGCGGGTCACCATTGCAAACACGTTCAGTGCTACAATGGTGGCGTTCAGCTTGACAGCCTCATCAGATGCTTTTTCACGCCCCGCTTAAAGGACCCGGGGCTGTAGGAAGAAGGGAACACGTGCACCGGCAAAGATGGTTCAAATTTATGTTATTCAACCTATTGCAGTCCACTGCTGGACATAGACCTCTTTTAATATTGGGAGGTTTTGGCCTACTGCTTTCACGCTGGATAGACGAGTTGGTACATGGTTTTATTTCAATTTATTTATTTCCCGCAATAATATCGCCTGATGAATTCTTTATTTGTCAACACACGGATGTTAAATTTTTAATATTGATTTAAAAAGTCAGATGCTTAACTTGTAACTTGAACCAGTGAAATAAGAACCGTATAAAATACTAGAAAGCAAAATGATTGTGTATGGAATATGTGGGTGAAATTACTTTTAATCTTATATTAGTGAATAGTAGGTATGTGCTTCTTACGATTATATAGGTTCCTTCTTTTTTTTTTTTTATCTATGGCACGTCAATTTGACTTCACCTCGCCTGATGTTAAGCTGGAGGCAAAGTCCCATGAAAGAGGGTCACCATTGCAAACACGTTCAGTGCTACAATGGTGGCGCTCAGCTTGACGGCCTCATCAGATGCTTTTTCACGCCCCGCTTAAAGGACCCGGGACTGTAGGAAGAAGGAAACACGTGCGCCGGCAAGGAATTCCAGGACTTAATGGTACGGCAGAGAAAAGACTCACCAAACCGCTTGGTTCTTGATGGAATACTCTGTACCGTATGCGAGTGACACCTAAGCCCTGCACGCGTTGTCCTGTGTAGGAAAGGGGAGGGTGGGATTAATTGGAAGAGCTCATCAGAACATTCACCATGGTAGAGACGGTAAAATACTGCCAAGGACGCAACATCTCTACGCATCTGCAAAGGCTTGAGGGACTTTGTGACCTCAGGACTCCCAATAATGCGGACCGCACGTCGCTGCAACCTGTCGAGAGCATCTAATAAGTACTTTGCGGAGCCATCCCAGAGATGCGAGCAGTATTCCACGCAGGAGCGAATTTGTGTCTTATAAAGAAGACACCGCTGCTCCGGCGTGAAAAAACGTCTCACTCTGTTCAGGACTCCGAGTTTACGCGAAGCTGTTTTGATGATGCTCTCGATATAGTTCTTGTTGTTCAGTTTGCAGCGCACGTCCATACCGAGTATATTGACACATGCACCTTTATTTCTTTCATTAGATAGATAAAAAGTTATCATATTGCAGTCCACTGCTGGACATAGGCGTCTCCCAAGGTGCGCCATTGCTCCTGATCGTCCACAAATCTCCTGATTGCCGCAATGGTGCACATTGGGATCCACCCTGCCAACCGCATTTTTAGAAAACGAGCAAAACCAGTCGTGTCAAAATGGCCATCATAGCGTACCACAACTAATAGTTCTCTTTTATGGAAATGTATGTACTCTCTCAAACCTGATTAGAAATCCTACACCACAGGCTCGTGCATGTACTAGCTCGTAGGTCAACCTCACTTAACCCTGTAGTTGGTAGTCCTTCAGTGGTCTCGATAATAGCTTTTCCACAACCACTAAAAGACCTAAGGATTGTAGGGAGCAGAAAACATAAAGACCAATTCAAAACAAAGCAGTGTTGACAACAAAACGTCTCAAAAGATCTTTTAGAGACCACATTGGCCACAAGAACATAACTTTACAAACCTGTACGTATTTTGTGTAAGATATTTCCGCAATCCTGTTAAAACAAATAGCTTGAAGACAACAGGAGTTGTTCGAAATAACTTTAAGGTAAGTTAAACGCCACGGCCACAATATTTCCTCTAGACCTCACATAGTTTGGGTACATATTCTGGTGGTCTACTATCATCTCTTATATAAATATTACTTGTACAATATCTCGCAAAAATCCGCCTGTTGGAGTATCATTGAATAAAAAAATTAATTGGGCTCCACCCTTTTTAAACAAAAACAATGTTTAAAAATGATTGTCGAATTCCCTGTGTCCACTAAAATCCATTGATGGATCTTTTTGCAATCTTATGTCCACTTTAATCCTTGCTGCAGAAATTTTAGGGAAGTGTATTTTTTGGAACTAAACCAGTCCACTAAAATCCATTGTAAAGATCCATTAATGGATCTTTTTTTGCACTCACATGTCCATTGTTATATAGTTCGTAGGAATATTCGTAGATAGCTCCAACGTCATCCATAAGACGTAAAGGGAATGTTGAATGGTCTAGATATGGTCTATTAAGTGGTCAGAGAATTATCTCTGTAAGAGACTGGTCACGAGTTCAATTCTCGTCGAGACATTCACCTTTTCCAATTTTAAATCGATGTCCACAAACATTTACCTACTTTTTATGATATAAATTAGGTAGTATCAATCTAACTCGGACCATGATCAGCATATTTATTTTTTGTGTCTTATAAAATCTTAACGCTGGCGGGTTAATTCATATTTTAAAAACACAATGTGAGATAAAAATAATGTTGTTAGAGACGGTAGTAGCCGCCCTATACGTGCAAACAATCCGGAATGTCGACACTGCGAAACATGTTAACAAAATGGTGTTTGTACGAAACTGCTGCAGTTAAAAACATAAACAGTGACTCGAGGAGTACCCGCCATGAAGTTGTACAACCGTACAGTTAAAGCTACTATTAATAATGGAGGGTGATTTAACTGGGTAATTTCACCGCCCGCATTTTTAGAGTTTCTTCGCATGAAATCACTATGTAAAACGTTTATCTATGACCACTCTATTTTTTTTCATGTAATACGAACACTAGCTTATATGAAGTCACTACTGAAAATACATTTCTCTTAAACACAAAATTAAAAAAAAATTAAAATATGCTAGATTCCAATAACGGTGGTATGTCCGCGATGCACCTTTAAGCGCATTTACCTCTTTAAGTCCGCTATGATTGCAAATTTAGTACTTAAATTAAGATTATTATGTTAATTAATATATGAAGCTAAATATGGTTATTTAGTGCTTTCATTACTTCTATTACAACGCAGACATCGTGACAATGTCGATAAGGAACGTCCGCTCCTAAAGTGCAATTTCGGTGTGTTTTGTTTAAACCCTTATACAACGTATACACATCAATTTAAACGATCTATCTTCTTACGCACGCGGAGTTCCAGTCATGCTCTTGCGTTTACGCAGTAATGGCATGTCCGATTCTGCCCAGTTTTCCCGCTAATACGTAAGTACCTTCTTATTTCTAAGAGGGAGTACGAAATTCTACAATCTCGGTGGGTTACTGTATGAATGAATATTTGGTTTTAACACTACGATTTGCGAGTATGTTGTGTGTTGTTAGGTACCCTCAGCAATCATACATTTCACGTGACGAATGCATCACTGAGTTTTGTTTAATTTCATTTTTTCTTGATGTTTCTAACTTCGGTGGTGCAATATCGGTGGTTTCGGTGGTAGATTTATTGCCACCTATATTGCATCAATACTAAAATGGCTATGAGTTTCCATATCTTTGGTAAGATATTTACTCACAAGGTAATAAATAATAAAATTATAATTATATTTAATGATGTCTCAGTGATCCATGAGGTGAAAACCGGAAGTGATCACCGAATGGTTAGGGGCACATTGAATATTAATGTTAAACTGGAGAGATCCCGTCTGATGAGGTCTACGCTCCGACCTAGAGCTTCCCATATACAGTACCCCGAGAGCTTTCAACTCGAACTTTCGAATCGCTTCTCTTGCCTAGAAGAATGCAGTACAGTGGACGAGACAAATAACAGGTTGGTTGAAGCTGTCCATTCAGTGGGCTCCAAATTCTTCAGGCCCCGTCGAAGAGATAGACCACAGAAGCTCACCGATCACACCCTCAAACTCATGGCCGAACGACGCTCTATGAGGCTGCAGTCTACCAATGACGCTGAAGCACATCGGCAGCTCATTATTCGTGATTTGATTTTTCCAAAGTCATCTTATATTAACATTTAGATATTTGACTAATCTGACTTGCTCATTAGTTACGGTGAAGTCATATACCTTATTATGGCATGTTTGTTATTTTTTTGGGTTTCATATTACGTATTAAATTTCTGAAATTCATATTACCTACGATGATAATACCGTAGGTACGAAATCCTGAAGTTCTAAATGCTATTTTTGAATATTCGGTATTTTAAACAACAACAGGTGCCCATATGCATACATGCATAAAGGTATGATTCGGAGCCGACCGCATGTAACAACTGCTTACCCATCTGCAGCTACAGCGAACCGTGAAAAAGACTTAAACAGAATAATATTGCTTATTGTTTTAAATTCCTTGCTACTTCTAATAGGGACGTTCACTCATATCGAAATTGTTAAAGTTAAGTAGTGTATGTAAAAAAATTAAATTTGTAGATATAGAGAAATGAATAAATTGCGGGTCTGACTTTCTTTTATTTCTAATGAACAATACACGTAGTCTTGCCGTGCATTAGGTACTTGGTAAATTTTGACAGTATTTGTTAAATTTTAACCCTTTTTTATCCTTGTGCAAAATCCCTACCTTCACCAGAGTCGGTGAGAGTGGTTATATCCGACTCGAACCGACTAAAACGCCCGCCGTCTTAGGGTCTTCGGTTGCCAGAAATAAGATATTAGGTACCCCGGCCGACACCATGCTACTATAATATGGCCCGCTTCGGTAAACTTTGACGTGAATTAACACATCACTGAAAATCCCAATGAATTAAAAAAGTTAGAAATATTCATATCTATATAGTACGTAGCATCTGCTGCCGCGGTCTGCGCTCAGTAATGGAATCGTACCTTTATGGTAACAAACGCTGTAAAGCTTCCATAGTCATATTACATTAAAAATACTTTGTTTTAACTATTATAGCAAAATATTTCTCAATTAAAACAACTATACAATGCACTCAAACAGCGTATCGTGAAAAACTCAATATGGACGCTATCTAAACTAAATTTACCTTTTCTAAGATATGTAACTTGTGTTATTTTTCTTTCAAACTTTCCCTCGTAAAGCGCTATAACGCTAACGACCACGGAAACTGCGAACTTAGACAATATTGCTGGATTATTGACATGGTAATGAGTTCCATGGCCATTATTGTTAACTTGGAACTTAAGTTGGAAGATCTGTGTTGTTATTAACTTTAATGCTATTATACGGTGTTTTGGTGGACAGCATAATGTTGTCATTAATTTAGTTCAGTTTCTTTAATATGGCTGTTACTTTTATATTTAATTTTGGTTGGATAACTTTGAAATACATGTAATAACAACTTTTTAATAAAATTGACGAGGTATACTTTGCTCTTATAAAGTTTAGTATTTTTGTACAGAAATTGTTAACAATAGTTGCTTTTTAATCCAAATGAAATCTGAATCAGCGACTTACTAGCTATCGATTGAAATGAACTTATTATCAAATAAAGAATGACTCACATTAGACCGTACCCATCCTAAGAAGAGCATCAGCCGTTACACGGTCAACTAATAACATACCTATAATATTTTGTATGGGTCTCACACCATACTGAGCTGCAAGTTTATCTTATGCGAGCAACATAGTGCTCGGAAACAATTCGGTGCCTCTTCGGCTGCACCGTTCGCCTTAGTTCCATTGCTCAGTTCCATGATGGTACTACTGCGAATTTTTTTTCGCATTAGTAGGTACCATTTATTATGTCCTATTGAAGTAATGGCTCAGGAACGACCCAATGCGTGTGAATGCAGCGTTGTGCCGTAACAATGCCGTCACCGTTCAGTCATTTGACATTTGACACATTTTATATCGACATTATATCCTAACTAAGGTCGAACGCTGTTCGGAAAACGCACAGCGCACGGTGGCACAATAATGGAACCAGATCGGTGAACGAGACATGACGCGCTGGGCTCGAATCCGAGGCAGTGTATTGTGAGTCATCCCTCATGTTAGCATGATTTATTAGAAATGATACGTTCGACAAGTATGGCAGTCTGAAATATACATTTTTAACGAAAAAAAAAAAAAAAAAAAATATAAATACAAGAAACTCAGAATCGAGTGCTGTGGTGCAGTTTTGTACTAGACATATTGATTTTTTTAAAAGAATATTAGCAGCCCAATTCATTAATATTTTTATTAACTCCTCCAGTTCTGCTTTTGGTAGGAGTGGGTTCACGTCGGTCGACCATGATCTAACCTAGAACTTCTCGATCGTTACGTCGACTTCTTAACCATTAAGCGATCGAAGCTTGATCGTTTGAAACATCAAATATGTAAAAACTGTACATCATAAAATACCTCAGTGCTTAAAGACAAAAATCTTTAATCAGTGCGTGTTGCCAGTGATGACCTATGGCGCCGAGACGTGGACCCTCACTATGGGCCTCATAAGAAAGCTCAAGGTCGCACAGCGAGCTATGGAAAGGGCTATGCACGGAATCTCTCTGCTGGATCGAATCAGAAATGAGGAGATCCGCAGACGAACGAAAGTGGTCGACATAGCCTACAGGGTTAGCAAGCTGAAGTGGCAGTGGGCGGGGCACGTAGTAAGAAGAACAGATGGCCATTGGAGCCGAAAGGTTCTTGAATGGAGACCGCGTACCGGTAGACGAAGCGTGGGACGGCCTCCTGCGAGATGGTTGGACGACAAAAGCAAAATTGCCTTTGGCAGCATGATGTAGCATCTGCATCATGTATCCAAGCCGTTAGTACATATTGTTTAAATAAATATATCGCAATTTATAATTTCGGTGTGATCTTGCAATTTCGGTGGGTTGACAATTTCGGTGGTTGTTCTATTTTTATAACAAATGCAGTTATTTGTTTCCTTCTAAATATCTAGAATACTAATGTGTTCTAAAAGAACACCATTACATTTTTTCATCGGTAAACCTATGATTGAAAAATACCACCGAAATTAGCAAAAAATGAGGCATGCGTGAAATTACCCAACTACTAAAACTTTCAACTTAGGATTTATGATGTACAGTTTTTACATATTTGATGTTTCAAACGATCAAGCTTCGATCGCTTAATGGTTAAGAAGTCGACGTAACGATCGAGAAGTTCTAGGTTAGATCATGGTCGACCGACGTGAACCCACTCCTACCAAAAGCAGAACTGGAGGAGTTAATAAAAATATTAATGAATTGGGCTGCTAATATTCTTTTAAAAAAATCAATATGTCTAGTACAAAACTGCACCACAGCACTCGATTCTGAGTTTCTTGTATTTATATTTTTTTTTTTTTTTTTTTTTCGTTAAAAATGTATATTTCAGACTGCCATACTTGTCGAACGTATCATTTCTAATAAATCATGCTAACATGAGGGATGACTCACAATACACTGCCTCGGATTCGAGCCCAGCGCGTCATGTCTCGTTCACCGATCTGGTTCCATTATTGTGCCACCGTGCGCTGTGCGTTTTCCGAACAGCGTTCGACCTTAGTTAGGATATAATGTCGATATAAAATGTGTCAAATGTCAAATGACTGAACGGTGACGGCATTGTTACGGCACAACGCTGCATTCACACGCATTGGGTCGTTCCTGAGCCATTACTTCAATAGGACATAATAAATGGTACCTACTAATGCGAAAAAAAATTCGCAGTAGTACCATCATGGAACTGAGCAATGGAACTAAGGCGAACGGTGCAGCCGAAGAGGCACCGAATTGTTTCCGAGCACTATGTTGCTCGCATAAGATAAACTTGCAGCTCAGTATGGTGTGAGACCCATACAAAATATTATAGGTATGTTATTAGTTGACCGTGTAACGGCTGATGCTCTTCTTAGGATGGGTACGGTCTAATGTGAGTCATTCTTTATTTGATAATAAGTTCATTTCAATCGATAGCTAGTAAGTCGCTGATTCAGATTTCATTTGGATTAAAAAGCAACTATTGTTAACAATTTCTGTACAAAAATACTAAACTTTATAAGAGCAAAGTATACCTCGTCAATTTTATTAAAAAGTTGTTATTACATGTATTTCAAAGTTATCCAACCAAAATTAAATATAAAAGTAACAGCCATATTAAAGAAACTGAACTAAATTAATGACAACATTATGCTGTCCACCAAAACACCGTATAATAGCATTAAAGTTAATAACAACACAGATCTTCCAACTTAAGTTCCAAGTTAACAATAATGGCCATGGAACTCATTACCATGTCAATAATCCAGCAATATTGTCTAAGTTCGCAGTTTCCGTGGTCGTTAGCGTTATAGCGCTTTACGAGGGAAAGTTTGAAAGAAAAATAACACAAGTTACATATCTTAGAAAAGGTAAATTTAGTTTAGATAGCGTCCATATTGAGTTTTTCACGATACGCTGTTTGAGTGCATTGTATAGTTGTTTTAATTGAGAAATATTTTGCTATAATAGTTAAAACAAAGTATTTTTAATGTAATATGACTATGGAAGCTTTACAGCGTTTATTACCATAAAGGTACGATTCCATTACTGAGCGCAGACCGCGGCAGCAGATGCTACGTACTATATAGATATGAATATTTCTAACTTTTTTAATTCATTGGGATTTTCAGTGATGTGTTAATTCACGTCAAAGTTTACCGAAGCGGGCCATATTATAGTAGCATGGTGTCGGCCGGGGTACCTAATATCTTATTTCTGGCAACCGAAGACCCTAAGACGGCGGGCGTTTTAGTCGGTTCGAGTCGGATATAACCACTCTCACCGACTCTGGTGAAGGTAGGGATTTTGCACAAGGATAAAAAAGGGTTAAAATTTAACAAATACTGTCAAAATTTACCAAGTACCTAATGCACGGCAAGACTACGTGTATTGTTCATTAGAAATAAAAGAAAGTCAGACCCGCAATTTATTCATTTCTCTATATCTACAAATTTAATTTTTTTACATACACTACTTAACTTTAACAATTTCGATATGAGTGAACGTCCCTATTAGAAGTAGCAAGGAATTTAAAACAATAAGCAATATTATTCTGTTTAAGTCTTTTTCACGGTTCGCTGTAGCTGCAGATGGGTAAGCAGTTGTTACATGCGGTCGGCTCCGAATCATACCTTTATGCATGTATGCATATGGGCACCTGTTGTTGTTTAAAATACCGAATATTCAAAAATAGCATTTAGAACTTCAGGATTTCGTACCTACGGTATTATCATCGTAGGTAATATGAATTTCAGAAATTTAATACGTAATATGAAACCCAAAAAAATAACAAACATGCCATAATAAGGTATATGACTTCACCGTAACTAATGAGCAAGTCAGATTAGTCAAATATCTAAATGTTAATATAAGATGACTTTGGAAAAATCAAATCACGAATAAGTGGACAAAAGTACCAGAATATTAAACAGTTGGTGATCACTGTCGCCGATACAGTCACTCAGTTACGGCTAGTTCCGAGTCCGCGGCCTAGTTACAAGTGATTGCGAGTTCTGTACAGAAATTGGTTGACATTTTCTGGAAACAGGAACGAAAACGATCGCGTTAATTCATCAGTAAACGCTACGAGTGCTACGTCGTAGCTTCGTAGCAGTTATTGTAGACAGTTTGCGAAAGAAAATCAATATTCACAGAATCTGAATACTGATATTCGCTTATTCCTGCATTTGTAAAATATTTTATTTAAGAAGTATTTAACTTTTTGATATTATAATATTATAAAATGTTGCTGTAAGATGATATACCTATATTCGTGAACCTGTGTAAAAACAACGCAAATATGATGAAATTATGTAATAAACCTATCAAAGAAAAGTGGTGTGACTATATACTTACAGGATGTGAGGGAAACGCTCCCGAAGCCAAGGACAGCTGGTGTACTTCAGATATACTACATATTGGAGTCTGACCATATTGGAGTCTACCCGAGTCTGCCGGAGTGCGAGGGATATGTCGGTTACTATCTCACCTCTGGCAACAAAAGACCCAAGGACGGCGTGCATTTTAGTCAGTTCGAGTCCGATATAACCTCCCTAACCGGTTCCGGCGGGGGAGGTATCCATGGGGATCTTTCGCACGATAAAAAAATGATTATACTACATAATTATTGGCATGAAAAATACGATTTGATATTATATATAGTAAACATAAATCAAACAATAATTTAATAAAATACATCAACTTCCATTGTTTTTTGTATGGAATTATCAGTTCATTTCTAATGCGATGGAGGTATAAGAAAATAGGACAAAAAATACCAAATCGGTAATTTTATTTACGCCAATATGTATACCTCAGGGTACCACCATGTATTGTGCTTTTGACTTTGGAGCGTGACCCTAACACCCTGTATATTCAAGGATACAATTAAATGAGTTCCTAATTACCGAAGTAAGTTAAAACGACTATCAGACAATATAATTGGTCGTTTTGGCAGTCATTAGTCGTTAGCGCACTCTAATGAGTTTAGTTTGTTGTTCAATATTTTGTTTTTATTCTCCGAGTTGACAATTAGTTTAGTTTGAACTTTGCAACTTTGTACAGAGTTAGGAGCTAGGTTTCAGGGAAACAGTCGTTTTGTTTATGACATTAAGCTTTTAACAGTTATTGTGATACTTGTACTTTATATTTATTAAAACAATATAATATGACTCATCATTCTCTGAAACCTTTTCCCAACTCAGTTGGGGTCGGCTTGCCAGTTTAACTATAATGCGGCTGAACTTCGATATTTTCCGTGAAGTGACTGTCATAGATGTTTGTATGGCAACCGGGACCGATGGCTTAACGTGCTGTCCGAGGCACGACCAGACCAGTGCAAACAGCCAGATTCATGCATACAACTTATTGCACTGAGCGTTGATCAAACATTAGTATTATAAGTATTATAGCTGTTATCCACGGCTTCGCGCGTGTATCGTATTCAATATTATCCTTTTCTAATCTCTAATCTAACTGTGTATCAGGTTATCTTCAAAAATAACAAAGTTTCACATCCTAGTTGCACCTTATTTTTTAAAGGTAATCAGTTTCTTATTACCTGAAAGGCTGTCAGACGACCATACATGATAAAGAGGGCGACGCTGTCCTACTTCAAGTTTGAGATACATGATTACATAGTTCAGGCACTAGAAATGTGGCACACACAAAAACATAATCTGTAATGATTGCTGAATAAATAGTTATAATTATTTTCCAAGCCGCATCTATAAAAAAACACATATTTCTGTAGTTTTTGCTTCCATCGCGACCGCAATAAAATAAAATTCAGTGTTGTTAATAGAACCTAATCTATTTTTAATAACATCATTAATGCACAGCCACTATCACTGTACAATGATATACCTAATAGTTGAGTAGAGATAGAACAAGTCAAGTTCCTCCCTGCTTTATTATTTCACAAAATAAAGGTACATCCCTAAAACTTAGTAAGCGAGCATTTTCATAACATAGTTATAGTAAACCTGCTAATTTTCATGCTCCACGTCTGCGCGGCTCAGAACATATTTAGTCGGCTAACCATCTGACCTTCATTTTAAACAACTTACAACACTCGCTTGTAACAGCACTATGTTAAGGGTTATCACTATGTTATTAATATGCTGGTATTTTGCAATACACGCTGAATTAAAAAATGCGAGTGTTCCACATCAGTCAGTCAGTCAGTCAATCTCTAACTGCATAGCTCACTTCTATTACTTTTTTTAATCGTACGAAAAAGTCGCGGTCTGCTTCTGCTAGGGTGACAGGCGGCTCCACCCGTCACCCTCAGGCCGTTTTCTCACCTCCAACATCCGGGTCGCTTCCGTTAGCCCTATTGCCTGGATATTTTCACACAAACTAAATTATGTCAAAAAAATCGCAATGGATTGGCGCGAATGTGTTTGAGCGAAATTTTTTTACTAAAAGTTTTTTCGTAGGTACAGTAACCCATTTCTCTATGTAAGCAGCCTAAGCCTGTTCTGATGTCAAATCTTACAACCAGACTTTGTTCCATATGATACAATAGCAAATGAAAAACAGAAAGAGAGTGAAAAACGAGAAAAAAGCCGGTTAAAAATTTTCAGACTCTTTTCAAAAATGGAACAGCCCTAGAGGCGATGAACAATATAGCTGAGCTGGGTTATTTGGCCTCTCGTGGCGCAGGTAAACGAAGTCTCGCTTACACACGTGAAAAAGTACTCAATAACGGCGGGTTGGTTTAGCACACTGTGCAACTATTTTATGAAAGTGCAAAGATTCTTTAAAATGTTGCAATATGCAGCTTGGGTATGGTACCAATGAGAGTAAAATTAATAATGAAAATTTATGAATATATGTGATTTTTTTAGTAATGTGAAATTTATGATTAGGTATCCTTTCTTACAGAGGACAATACGTGCAGGGCTTAGATGTCACCCGCATACGGCGCAGAATAATCCATTAAGAGCCAAACGTTTCGGTGAGTCTTCCCACACCATTTACCACAACATCATGAAGTCTTGTAATTACTTACCAGCTCACGTGTTTCCTTCTTCCTACAGTCCCGGGTCCTTTAGGCGGGGCGTGAACTCTCTTTCCTGAGACTTTGTGTTCAGCTTACTACAAAAATAAATAGGTCATCCTTGCCAAGTCCAGTGAGGAATGATAGATTAACCCTAGAAACGTACCCTGGGGTACAATTGAAAAAAATAATATAAAATTGGCTATAACTTTTTTGTTTTAAAAAGGATCTTTTCGCACCTTCGCGTATTTGCGGGGGGCGGGGGATCGTGTCGAAGCATGAATCGGGCGCGAGTCCTGTTAGCATGAGGTCTTGGCAACGCCTGTGTGGTACAGTTAAGTTAGTTACTGATTAGTGGATGTTTTTTATTGAATAATCTATACTATTGTGTTGTTTGAAAAAAAAACACGACCTTCTAGTGCTCCATCCTCTTCAGCTTCAAAATCTGGTAGAAGTTCCTTTTGTCCCAGGTCAAAAGACCGTAAATCACGCACTCAATGAGAACAATGTAAAATTTTTATATGTTTAGAGCACCAAAAGAAGATTTGCTAAAACTGTTGATATAAGTTTGTAAGTTTTTTGTTTAATTATATAACGTGAGACTGAAATAAGTGCCATAATAGTCTATGTATGTTGATTTTATTAATAAATGTCTATTCTTATGAAAAAAGGTGTTTTTAACGGGGTACTCTAGTACACCTGGGTACTGTTATTTGAAGTCTATGATGGGTACGGTTCTAGGGTTAAATAAAAGCCAGAAAAATTTCTCTAGAAGAAGAAGTTCTCTAGTTATAGTTATACATAGTTGTAAGAAACGACGAACATTCGTATACATTAGCGGTATCATCCCATGAATCCAATTAAGAGAACTAAAAGCGGCCGCTGTATTCCTTCTTGTTAACGAAAAGTAACTTTATGAACTGGGGTTCGGAGTAGCAATTAGTAGGGTTGCACTTGGAGAACTTGACTGCATATAATTTATTACAGTCTTGAGAATTCTAAGGCAAGTCTTGATAAGAGTCTATGATAGTATGTTACAAGAGGTTTTAAACTGTGCAAGCAATGTTATAGTACATAAGTACTTCAGCACATGGTGGAAATTCATAACAAGAAAATATATTACGGGTGGACAGGGGGGATTAATCACGCATAATAAAGGAGGGATATAAAATATATTTCACACCCCTCAAAGTGTGTAATAAGACTTCTTACCTGAGTATATCAATTGGGATTGTTATGTATGCCGTGTGTGAATGGTAGGTACCCCCCCATAATAATTTTTTCAATATGTTATCTTAATTCAAAACTTCTGCAACATAAGACATATTAAAGAGATCTATATATATGCTAATGATACTAATGAGACGCTAATGAGTTATTATTAACCAAAAACTGAACCAACAGGGCTGACAAAAATCATAGACATCGTATCTAAATCGATTAGAAAACCCTAAACGATTTTCAAAAACATACAGGATGTAAGGGGAACACTCCTGAAGCCGAAGTCCACTTATAGTACAACTAGTACATGAAATATTGATTTTCTTTCATTTTTTATACCGTTTAATTAACGTTACGAGTAGGTACTCACTCTGCATCGCGTTACTAAAGCTAAATGAAATAAGTATTCCATGCCAGAATGCTTTATGGCGCAATTTTGTTTTTTTTTGGTGCCATTTCACTGTTAGCTTGTATTGTTTGTAATAAATAAATAAATAGTTTTCGTTTAGCTTTACTCATACGACGGAGAGTAAATAAAGCGAAAAAATATACAAATAATATATAATATAAATAATAATATTAAAATATATCATAATGAAGGTATGCCAATATGATGTGCAACAGGAAAATTGCCAGTGACCTTCGGCTTCCGGAATATTCCCCTTACTCCCTGTAGACAGTATATTAGTTGACTACTAATCAATACCAATAAAAGAATCGATTACATATACCACGAATAATATTGCAATGATTTGCATCGTTACGGTCGGGGTTTAAAGTCTAGCTTAAAAATTTAGCTGATTCGGGGATAAGGGCCTGTGTGCGTGTACGTAGAATAAATAACCTTAGGCTAAGGTTAAGTGTTACCGTATCACTAAAGGTGTCGAAGATTGTGTTAACAGGTTAAGGTGACACTCAAACATCTGTGCAAGTAAACTGTATGATTAAAGTTACTAAGTAATAAAGGTTAGGTTGCATTTGGCTTTAGTGTGCGATTGTCTTTTAGCTTTTCACATAATGATTTATAAATGAGGTCGTACTACAATGTTTGGTAGTGGGTCAAACGCGGCCGTGAGTCAAAAAGAGGTCGTACAAAACGTAGCCTATTGTTTTGAGATTTTAAATAGGTATACATAATTGAACAATGCAATGGGGGATTGATTACCGGAGAAGTAGAACAGGGCATATAATTTCTTGCCGTGGATGTTGTAAAAAGTGACCAAGGCATTTTTTCGACTCTATATCCGCCTTCCTACTCGACTGTGTATTCTACTCTCTATTCGATTCTGTACTGGATTATCTATTCGAGTTTTTACTTGCCTTTCCATTCGCCTCTTCACTCTTATCTTTACTCGAATTTTATTATTTTATTTTTAAAGGATATTAGCAACTGACATTACTAATCTTCCCTCTAACCCCTCCAGCAGAGCTCAATGGCTTGTCTTAGAAGTGGGTTCACGTTGGTAGTGTAGAGGCTAAGATTTGAACCCGAAACCTTTTGACCGTAAGGTCTCTCTGTATCACTAAACTATGAACCAACTGCAATCGAATGAAAACAATATCGTAACTAGTATAATATTAGTATTTAGTAGAGTCAAAGTTATACAAGGGAAATAAAACTCTAAGACCTAACAAATAAGTCACTTATTTGCCAATAATACAATGTTAAAATCCGAGATTATAACCCTGATAACTCTCGCACCATTTAGCTTAAAGCATAAGCTACGTTACTTAGAACCACATGTCAAAGGAATATCAACCTTTTGCAATGAACGTAAGATTGATGATACTAACCATGTAACAAAATGAATATTTATTATGTTTTGAAGATATAGGTACTTTTTATGGCGTGTTTTTACAATCTTGCTAATGTTATGACGCTGCTGAAAGCGAAGTAGGATCTGAGAAGATCTCTTCATGATTCTGCATTTTGTATCATTTTCATATCTATATATTATATAGATATATTTTTATAGGACATAATCGAACACAACAGGACTTAGGAATACTAAAATAATAGGACATAATTGGATAAAATAGAAAATACTTCTTTTTAATCACTTGGGTGGCAGACAAGCACGCGGCCCACAAGTGGTTAGGTACACCAGGTTAACACCAGGGGCGTCACATTTGTGCTGCTGACCATATAGTGGAGAGGGTAGAAGGAGAAGAAGGGAGGGGAGAAGTTTATGAGATTATCTGTGCTGTCAGTGCAAAATACAAAGAAAGGTTTCTTGATCGCCTGACTATCTGACTACCCTACTCACCGTCGAAAACACAACACAAGTTTATTATTAGTCGCGGTATTCTGCAGGGCGGAGGTACTTCCCCAGACGGATTGCTCAATTAGGACGGGAGATACCGTCATATCGTACTCGCGTGAAATAAATAGGACATCTTGTTGCTGGTACACTGAAGGCTCAAGAAAGAGCACCACGGTTACAGACAATAAAGTTACAATGGTTACCGTCAGCTTCACGACCCCAGTGGTGTATTTTCATGTTTCGTAAATGTCTCGATAGGCACAGATCTCCTAAAATACTAAACCAATTCTGTTAGCGATGTTTGAGAAGCCCCTGAAACATTTAAATTTATAATTGGATAGGTGGCATCACATACGATTTCTTTATACGATATTTCCCGGTATGATGTCAGAACGCCAGTGGTTTATGAAAATGCGCGTTGCAAAGAGCATAATATTTTATATGGCAGTAAATTAATGCAGTATTCGTAGAAAAATAATGCTTTAAAAGCATCGTAAATTGTGTGCGGTGATGAAACATTCCCGGCCGACAAATGACAGAAGTCAATTTAAATTATATCCTACAAATTCTTTTTCCCGCCAATATTGAAAACGTGAAAGTTGGTGATGGGGTTTGGATGATTGTTATTCAATCACGCTCTAATGACTAAATGTAACTTACTTAAATTGGTACAACGATAGGTTATAGCTTGGAATAAAACAGACATATATACATACATAAATCACGCCTTTATTCCCGGAGAGTTATGTAGAGGTGGATTTATTAACCACTTTTCATCAACCATTACATGTGAGTATGAAAATGGGTTGTATGTATAAGTTTGATGTTAAACAACTCCATCCCTCGGCCTCATTCAGTATAAAGTGGCGCATTTTTTTTTAATAATCAGTTACCAAAGAACATCGGCTAAAATGGACCTGAGCAGGTACAGATATACCATATTTATAAGAAAATCCGTCATTTTTCCGGGTTATAAAAACAGCAATTAATATCTCATTAAAAAGCCAGGAAAAAATATAATAGTTAAAAAATAGTTTTATCTTTATTACATTTATTTGCAAATTATCAAGTTGATATAGCTTCAGAACGCACCTAGTGACGTTTCAAGTCACTGATAAAATGAATGAAAAATCAATTTATTATTTATAATTATTACTCGTAAGTTTTTTTCGTTATTTGTTGTTATTTGATTTATGAATTATGTGAAACAAACAACATATGAATCATAGCTAGTTATATCAAATTATTATTTTCATAAAATAATAATTATGTAGTTATAAGAGTTTAACACTAATTCGTAAAATGGAACGTCATTTACGGAGTGGTGCTACTGTTGACACTTTAGCTATGTTGACAGCAGTTGACAGGCACTGTTCAGCTAATTCCAGTTTACTTCAAATTGTGTGTTTTTTATTTATTTTCGATTTTAGCTTGCTATGTTATATGGATTGACGATACCTCCTACCGTTTATTACGATTATTCTGTGCTTTTGTTTTTTGGACACCGATTTGGACTTGTATTTTTCTTATCGTTCTCTTGTGAGGAATCACAATGCCGACGACACAAGCAGCCCTACGATTGCTTTGTGTTAATTGCAATATTCGCATTAACTCAATTCGCCACCATCATGTCTTTGAGTTGGGAACAAGAGTGATTTCAATGATCTGCGAGTGGAATTCATCAATAATAGCAAGTATATACTTACGTAATACCAATATATTTCTTTACTGTACCTGTACGAATAAAATGTTTTTCTCATAATACTATCTATTATTTTACCTCATCACGTTGTTTTGTTTATAACGTAAATATAAACTAGAAGATCTCTAAAAAACTGAAGTTAATCTATCTTTATATCGTCTTATTTTTATTCTATCATCAAAATATTTTTAGTAATAAAATAAAAGTATCTTGGCCTCTTAGACAATTTTTCCACTTGCGATGGTGTTTACTACATGAAAATAAACTAATCTAACTATAGTTTGTTCCTGTACACGGAAAATGACGGTCAAGTCCAGCGCCTATGGAAATTTGGCCGGTGTTCTTTTGATTTAATTTCCTGATTAATGTGCCATGCTGGATGCAATAGAAAGCCTTGGATAGATCCTTATCCTCTCAGAACACCTGACCATGTTCCAAAGAACAAAATGCATTTGAATTTGTAAATGGTTGAATTTACAATTCATCATTGGTTTCAATTGAATTAATTTACAGTATAAATGAATTAGATTCACCAATTTCCCTTCAGCTTAGTTCAACCAGTTAAATATTCTATACCAGTTACTAATGGATATTGCATCTTGTAGCTAATAAACAATAGTGTAACGTGCATTGATGTGTTAATAATATTGTTGTTAATACAAAGCCCTATTCAGCCAGCAATCGATACATAATATACTATATGTTAATTGCTACTCTCCTATATCCTATTATACGAAGGGCTTTGTTTTGTTGATGTATGTGTGGTTATGCGGTGGTGATATACACGTATATACTTGAATTTTAATGACAGCTTCTGTGGCGTGGCGGTAGTGAACGCGACTGCACCGCAGGAGCCGCGGGTTCGATCCCCACTCAATGCAAATATTTGAATATGTGAATATAGCTATTTGCACTGGTCTGGTCGTGCATCGGAGAGCACGTTAAGCCGTCGGTTCCGGTTGTCATACTAACATCTATGGCAGTCGGTACGGGTAGTTGGAGCCCTCAAAAGTTCAACTAACCAATGGTGACCCACTTTCATGAGACTTTGTCTTCAGCTTAACATAACAAAGAACTTCGATATCGCCAATTTTGGTTGTGGAGGTCCGATTCCTTTCATCATCATTCTTCCATCCCTCCCAACATGGGAGAGGAACTTTTAATAATCTTAATAATTATTAATTAATCTAGCATCATGGGTACACAAAAGTACTTTTTGAAAATTTTTGAAGGCATTGTTTGTTTGTTACATAATCACGCTCAAACGATTAAATAGATCTGGCTACAATTTTGTACAGGGATAGATAAGAGCTTAAAATTATACATAGGTTCACATTGGTTGTAGTACGCAATCAAAATTCCACACGAGCGAAACTGCGAGTATCAACTAGTCAAAATAAAAAAAACAACTCAAAAATCATTAATTCTGTATAGATTAAAATTTTATATTATACATTAAATGGCACTTACAAAACGTCAATATCAACAACAAATATCAAATTAGTGAGCAAATGGACCACCAGTTCGAAACGCGGCCCCGGCCTGAGAAGACCCCGGCAAGAATCTCAGCGGACTTTTCTTTTTTTTTGGTTTGTTTAGTTAGTCTAGATACAGTCGCACAGCCCGTTTTGTTTGTGCTATCTGTACTCAACATCTTCTTTGGTAGTTCTACTTAGCCTAGGTTGCACGATCGTACTTTAATAATAACAGTGCAGTTAAAGTACCGGTCAGGTATAAAACAGGTTGCACCATTTGACAATTGTTAAAATTACGTCATAACTTGACGCTAACTGTAACAGAGTTACTAAATACACTGGTGCAACACATTTAGCCAACCCATTAAAATCAATGTTGCTGTTTACTGTTAAATTTGACGAAAACCTTAACTTTAAAAGGCAGTCAGTTTTTCACATTCTATCTCAACATTTCACACTATAAGCACTACACTCGAACACAACATAAACTACAAATACTTTACGATCCAAAAAATAATATTATTCTCCGTATTCACTGTGCGTACAAGCATTTAAGGCGAAAACTCTAAGGAGTCATTGTTTACCTTGTAACTTTCGCTCGGGTCAGGAAGGGATATTTTAGTTACTCGTCCGCAATGGCCGACGTTTGTTGTTCCTTATTTATTTCCTTAGTGTACCAGATAAGTTTCTAGCAAAGGATTTGTACAGATAGATAGGTATAATGAAGGTGGGATATGAAGGTATCTCCCGTCCTAATTGAGCAGTCCGACTGGGAAGTACCTCCGCCCTACAGAATACCATAGATACATAAACAACATAACATAACTTCGAAGAGCATCGAAATAACCATGGTAAAACCTGGGATCGAACCCAAGACCTCGTCTCAGCAGTCCATTCCACTAGGCTACTGCTTTTAATAATAACCTTATGTTGTGTTTCCAGCAATGTTTAAGCTAGCCAAAGTTCACTGGAGAGGTTTTGTGTTGTCAGTGGAAAGACCGAGAAACCCTTCATTGTATTTTGCACTGACAGCATAGAGAATCCTTTAGTGTCGCGAAAGTCCATAGGCCACGATACCCACTTTTCATCATGTGGGTCGTGTACATACTTGTCTATCACTAAAGATGTAAAATTAAAAAACCCCCGACACAAAAAAATACCTCAACTGGTGAAGCACTCTCACATTTTCGAAACGATCCAAGGTCCCCCGACACGACAATTTTTTACTTTTTGGATGTATTTTTTGTGTCGGGGGTCGCTCAATATGCATGTCAATTAAAAATCATTGACTAGTAGAGTAGAATACGATACACAATTACGATTTCCAAATCCAAGATGGCCACCACCATCAAATAGCGAATTACCTTCTAAATTTACTATGAATTATAAAAAGTTGCGTCTTATTATGAGTTAAATTATTCGTCGTGTTCTGAATAATGGGTTTGCATTCTCATATAGGGTCTTGTGTATTTTCCATATAAATACAAGGTCGTTTACGCACAAAATTCACCGTAAATATTCATACCCGTTGACAAAGGCAGTGAATTACTGCCGAACGAAATTGTTATTTGTCTTGATACACCTTTTTTAGGGAACTTATTTAGAGGTGTCATCGCTTACAGTTACGTAGTAATGTATGCTGCTAATGTGAAGGTTTGAAAACTTTAGAAAATATGAAGTAGCTTGTAAATCATTATTCAGACAGGTGCTTATTATTCATCTAGCTTATAAGTTCAATTATAAGTGTTCCGAAAAAAATTCACAATGTGTATTAAATTAATCTTCATAGGTATTTATGTCTTTTATCTATTTATTGTCTTTTAAGGTACTTAAAATTATGTTTATTTAAAAATCCTTCCAAAAAGCATTCATCTTAGAGAATGTAACCTCCTCTATGTTACGTCGCATGTCATGTGCACATTTTTCTTAATGTAATAAGTCTCGTGATGCTACAGTCAATGATTGCTTATGTATGATTCATATTTCTTTTCATTGTTCATTTAAAAATCATTAAAATAATTATATTAATGGCACGAATATATATTTTATTTAAGTACATTTTATATTTTAATCTGATTACTGAACCTGATTCCCTATAAAAAATTTTCATATGTGTGTATTTTATAAAACCAAAACCATCTTTGATAACCAAGTCTACTCCTGAAGATCCACTTACAAGCTTGCAGGTGAGTGTTCATGGTAGTTATATATCCCTGTCATGGGATAAAACCAATACCCACTTGATATAGTGGAGGTGGTAGGTATATCAACTCACCCAATACGGGTGCACTCATACCTCATATTTCAAGAGGGGAGGCGACTGGCCACCTTGAGAATGACAGTATCTACGTAATAACAAAAGAAAATGCATAATAAAATGTTCACCGAGGAAATAAGTATAATTTATTACCAGGAATTCGAAATAAAAATTCTCGCCATCCATTTTTCTCGTTTTAAGTACTATCGATTTCTCGCAGGCACTAAATTGTCACAATGGAGAGGCCTTCGAATTACATCCGTAATTTATTGTTCGAATAAATCATCAATCTTGCCCAAGGTCATGGTGTAATCAGACTTAATGTGGCCACATGGCAATTTATCGTACATTTATGAGCAGCACGCCAAGACTTTGACATGGACTGACGTCATCGCCAGATACAATTTTGCGTTTAGTTTTTCTTATATAACGAAAATAAATGCAGGACTTAAGGTGCTCTGACTGTGAGGTGACTGTTAGGTCTCCTCCAAATTTTACTTCTTAATTATTTTTTTGGATAAAAATCTTTGATTGGCCTTATATTCAAACCAATGCATTATTGGCGTGAAAAATGGCGATTAAATCTATACTGACTCATTTAAATGCATGTTTTAATTCTTAGTATGTTTATCAGTTTTATATTCAGTCCGTAAAGGGCATTAATTTAATTTAATTGAAGTACATATGAATATAATTTTCTATAACTACGCAAGAAGTAGGTATCTGAAGTAAGAAATATTGGAGCAATTACATAGCTTGTTCAATTTTCTGTTAATATTAATCGAAAACAAAACAACATTCAGAAGTTATACTGGATACTAGTTAGCATACAATATCAATAACATATTGAAGTAAGGTGTCATATAACGAAAATTCGTCATAAGAAGAGGGGAGGGGAGCACCTATCTCACTCACGGTTTAGCAATCCAAACGATAGGAATAGTGAAACATTATACTAATTGTCAAGACAGGAATACCAAACCACGTCCCTCAAAACTAGTCAAAAGACTTAATCTGAGGAGGTAGGAGTTTGTATGTGCAAGATTCCGCAAGTGCATAATTAATAATTCGACATGTGTTTATCTCCACACGGTATACTACATACATTCTTACTATATCAATATTTTTCATAAGTTGTAGTTTTCATCACATTCTATCTTAATAATTCCTGTCAATTTTGACATATTGGATCATTTGAACGACAAACTCAAGTCAAGTAACGGTCTCAACTGAAGGCTATTTCTTTTTCCAGTGCGTGAAATCCCCACGGAAACTAAAACCTAACCGACTGAAACGCACGCCGTCTTTGGGTCTTTAGTTGCCGGAGGGGCAATAGTAGCGAATATATCGCCCGCACCCCGGCAGCCCCGGGGCCTTTCCTTTCGATATGACCCCATGTAGGGACCATGGCGTCCCCATCAAGCCCCCGGTAATGGAGTAACGCGCCTCCACCGCCAATTAAGGCATAAGACAATATTATTTTAAGCTAAATACAGCGTTATTGATAACGCCAGCCGTCGTCTTAATTACCATCCACCGAGTAATTGGCCTGTAATTACCTCATCAAAGTGCTGTTAACATGACTGCCAGTAATTTGTACTGTCGGTTAGTTCAGTCGACTAGTGTGCAGTCAACAGAGGGGTGATTAGAGAAGCATTGCTGACCGGGCTTATGCAAGTTGAGGAACGTAAGCTGACTTTAATGTCCTTAATAGCCGCATCAAAGATCTAATTAGGTAATGCTGGGTGCATGTCAAACATCGGACAATGGGCCAAGAATATATTTGAACCAGCATACGTGTAGCGTCGACTTTTTCATTACACATAGACACTTAGACCCACACTCGTGTTAATCGTCGTGGTATCAATCTATGGAAGGCTAAATGTGATTATTTATTCAAGTCGAGTATGCGTGGACAAATGGAGTTTTAGACGTATTGAACCAATTAAACGATTTGCGTGTTGGGCGGTACGCGCAGAAAACAACCTTTCTTCAAACTTCTAGTACTTAATATAACACACACACACACACACACATACAACACATACACGTACGTACGCACACTTTCACTTTATTAATGTTAACGCATCATACATTAAGATCAACTCAACCCAATCTCATTATATGCATTACATTAATTGTAATATTTTGTTCGCATTCAATTTTTGTAACCTGTACAATAAGTTTTCGCACTTCATAAAATTAATTTAACAATTTTTGAATGCGAAAATTTCATTGCGGATAATTGCATTTCTGCGGTACCGTTGTTTAATACTTTTATCGTAACATAATAGTGTATTGTGTAAGCTCAGCCTGTTATTGTTTGTGTTTCAATAGTGTTACGAACTGGAGTTTTGGATAAATGAATAACCTTAGTTTTTTTTACATTTTAATGGTAGAAAAGCACGCGGCCCAACTGATGGAACGTGATAACTGTGGCCTATAGTAGTATGCAACACCATTTTATGAAAATATGTTACTTTGTATTTGGTTCAAAGTAATACAGGTACATTTTATCCTCGATAAAGATTAAATCGGCTTTATTTTCAATTTATCAGGGAACTGACTGTTGCCCGCGGCATCGCCCTCGTGGATGTCGATTATCAAGTTGTGCGACTCTACTCAATTCTCTGCTCGTTTCTATATACTACTTCTCCTTGCTGTAGTAGTAGTATTAGTAGTAGTGATATTAGCGCTAATGTATAGAAATCTACCGGATCTATTGAGATTTATGATTATTGCTCCGCCCCCTTGGATGGTAGTGTGATGATATATAACCTGTTACTCCTAAATAGCTCTTCATAGATGAAAGAATTTTTGAATTCAGTCCAGTAGTTTAGGAGCCTATTCGTACAAACAAAAACAAATCTTTCCTCTTTATAATATTAGTATGATTAGAAATAAAAAATAGCTACTCAGTTAAAAGTAAAAGAATGACTAACTGATAATATTAGTGTAGATATAACAATGATTAAAAATAAAAATGGGTACTCGATTTTAAAAGTAAAAGAATTACTAAATTCCATCTGAAAGTAACTAAATATAGAAGTATAATCCTCTATTTCCCAATCAATTTTGTTTTCCCTATCCACCGCACCTCGTAACAAAATAACTGGAAGCCACAAATAAATGCAATCCTTTAAAATCGAATAAAAGTAATTTCCTCTCACAAAGCCTTTAATTTACCGTAACAATGGAATTAGAGTCGAAAACAACCCTACGGTTTGCTGACTTCCTTTAAAAAAATCTTCTAGTGGTTTAAGTATTTGTGATTCAGCTGTAATTGTGTTCGCAATTTTTTCTTTTGAGATTGCAAAATTAATTCTTGTTCTAAACTCTATTGTACTGCAATTTTTCCACTGCATTGTTTATTTTAACGTGCATTTTTGTTATGTGAAATGTTAGAGAAAGGTTTGCGATTGTAATTTGATATATTACAATCTCAGATCCACTTAATTATTAAGTGGAGTATTGTTGACTTACGTGCTGGAAGCCTATTAGGTTCGGCTACTTGATGTTTTACACAAAAATATGCTTCAGAATTCAAGAGTTTATTTTTGTAAAATGAAACTTAGCCTAGCATATACCATTTAGGTGGCAGTCAGCACACTGCCCACCTAATAGAAAGTGTATACCGTAGCCTGTGGACGTTTGCAACACTAGGGGTGTCACACTTGTGCTGCTGAAAATACAGAAACCTTCTAATGCCTTTCTTGAAGAGATGCTGGTAGGGGGTTTGGGGTAGGTGAATTTTAAGAAAGCTTCTGTACCGCCAGTGAGGAGACAAATTGGTCTGAGTACTGATAGCATTAAATTCAACAGGGATATATGCGAGGGTAATTTATAGTAAATTTTCAGCTTTAACTTCTTCTCCTGTCTTTTATTTCACTAATGTGGATTTTTATGGGAGCAACTTCCATATCAACTTACAACTCCAAAATAAAAGCTAGTGCTAGTTTCTCGCCCTGAATTCAATCATAAATTGAGGGAGAAAGGTCAGGTGCTTTACAAATTTATGAAACGTCGTGATCGTCGTGATTTCGCAATCTTTCATAATACTATGAATATTACTTCTGAGTTCATAATTTCTCATATAAATTATCGCAGCTTCAAACAATCAGACTAATTGAAAGAAAACAGTTTTAACGGATTTATACGTGATTGATTGTATTATTTTATTGTTAACATTATTGTCGATGATCATTTCTCAAATAATCATTTAAAGTAAGTGCATCATTTATTAGACCAACTATCCTACAATTTCACAAAATCATCATTCACAAATTCTCAAACAATCCATCACATTTCATAATCTCTCAAGAAAAATTCACCACAATTTAGTTCTTCAAACAATTGTTATTAATATTTCAACGTTTATACTACTATATAGCTATAAAGAATCCGTCCTAAATAAAAAATAGATTGGCCCTTAACAATGCCAAAGCTATTTCATATAAGGAGGTTTATTGTATACTTAACTATAGGCCAATCAAGAATTCTAATGTCAATGACCTTTTACCACCTATAGAAACATTTATCACTAGTTCCACATTCATAGCTAGGTATCGTCAATAATAAAACACGAATGTCTGAATCTTTTATCGTCTAAGCAGTTTTTTGTGTGAACGCCAAACTGTCCGTAGTCACGGAATGTATGTGTTGTGTAATTTTCTTTTATTGCCCATACACAAGTAGTATCGGCGCTTTTAGTTGATGACAAAATTGGCTTTGTTCGAACATAAATAAACTGGAGTCGTTTCATTAGTAGTAAACCTATTTGTGGATGTGTAGACAATGTGCGCGGTGGATGTTTTGGTTTGGAATACAGTTTTCTTGGAGTTTTGTTGTTAAGGTATATATGGGTGATCGCAGACCGCCTTAGCAGATTCAGGATGATATAGAATACTAGTTATTTCAGCTGTACGTACATAGTATTCATGTCTATGAATCCCCAAAGAGGTACATACAAACAGTAGAAGCCTCGCGCAGTGGCGAAACACGTGTCGACGTTTGTTCTTCGCTCTTGCGGATTTTTGCATATACAGAATATAACATAAACCCGCGCCTATATCCCCGAAGGGGTAGGCAGAGGTGCTAGCTCCTACATTTCGCCAGTTTATGTTAAGGTCCCAATGTAATAGGTGGCGAGTCTATTGCCATTAACCGGGCACTCATAAACCTGCGATAAATACACACATAACTTCGAAAAGCATCGAAAAGTGATTGGTGTGTGCCATGGGTAACCTGGGATCGAACGTGAGACCTCGTTTCAGCAGTCCATTACCCATACCACTAGGCATACCAAATCTTATATCACCTTTACTCGTACTACTACTCGCTTTTTGCATGCTTTGAGGGGTGCGGTTTGTCATTACTTTTAATGACAATTTTGTATTTTGTTATTGCTATCTTTGGGATTGGTGAACCGTGGGTGAATGATGGGTTTCCCTCTCTCCCTCAATATGTTTTTTATAGTCAGATGTGTTTTAACACTCATATTTTGCCAATGATTTTCATTCTCACGTAAATAGCCATAAAGCTTTATTGACCCAATATAAACGAATATCCAATATAATATTCTATTTTTCTAAAAGCTAACCAACTAAGTGACAGAAACACACTTAAAGTGCCAATCACTGTACACTTTATCCCCCTATGACTTCAGACGTGGCCAGAGAACACATCCATTAACTCGGACCACTTTATTTTTCTCAATTTGTCTTAGATTTTATTTGTAAGCTTTCGTGGTATTGTGAAAATGGTTGCTGCAAGGTGAGATTGGTCAATCCAAGGCAAATGGGTGCATAATATCTTGCTTGATTATATGTGGTCTGATCGAGAAAGTAGTTTTCTTATTGCTTATTCTTATTTATTTATAATATTAAGATGTTTAAAAAAGTAATGACTATTGGTAAAATGTTCTTACAAGTGGAAAGGAAGTGTAAATTTATATTTATATTTATTTATTAGGCACATCTACAGATTATGTACATTACATTTCAAACTTAAAGAACAATCTAAATTCATGAATTGAATTGAAAATTGATAGTAGTAGTCACAACTCATTAATTAACAATAACAATAGTGGTGCATGCCTATTATTTATAACAATTTTAAGTCAATACTAAAAAAGTGGTGTGATCAATAAAGCAATCGGATTTAATCTAAGTCTAGACAGAGTGGTAGGCTTCTGAATGGCCTTATAGTTTAAGTACCTACCTACCGTAATAAATAAAATAAATTATAACAACTTCTGAAGTTACGCATGATATTTTTATACCACTTATGTGGTAGATGAGCACACGACCCGCCCGATATAAAGCGGTCACCCTAGCCTAGCTAGCCTAGGCCATAGCCTAAATGGTATTCTTTTAAAACCCCATATTATAAATGCTTGAAAAAGCTACAACAGAGTGATCATTCTAAAGCTTGAGCGTGCGCGAGATGAAACTCTTTTCGTACCGCATAGTGGAACCCGTTTCCAGTGGTGGTGCTGAAAATTAGCCGTAGAAGCAGGCGCTAGAACTATTACAAAGTGCCTCTAATTTGCCCAATACTATTCCACTAACTGGTTGCCTGGAAGAGATTGCCGCACTGCGATAAGGCAGCCAACTGTATGATCAAATGATTTATATTATTGTTTTTATGTAAGTAACTCTTTGATGTAACATGTACAATAAAGAGACTAAGTGAATATGAGTGAGTATGAGAGAGAATAAGAGTCTTCGTGGTTTGACTACAGAAATGAAAAAGAAAGAAAGATATTTTTTTCAGCTATTGGCAAAACATGCAGTACATGGGTAAATACTTAGACATTGATAAAAAGGTAATACGGCTGACTCTCAGCGTAATACTGTCCGCGTAGTGCAGATGGACAGCGCTGATTATTAAAGACGGCCGGTTGTGACATACCATCAAAACAAACAAACAAAAAAGGCCCAGTTCAAAAGTCACTTAAACAACTAAGGAAGGAAATAGGTCAACTTTATAACACCTGAGATTCCCTTAAGCTGTTAACTAACTACTCTCCGGTATTTCATACATACCAGCCATTCTCCAAAAGATATTAGATTTTCGACGCGCCTCCGAATTCGATTACATGCCTTTGAGAGGCCCAATTTCAGTGCAGTTCAAATTTCGATAGCTGCAATATTCAGCGGCTGTTCGAAAGTGACCTGATAACCCTGTGGACTCGAAGTAACCAATCATAACGGGCGATCATTACGATCTGTTACAGCGTGTGAATATTAAATGGCCCGTATTATATCCGAACCAATGGCCACGACACTGAGTCAGTTCAGTTATGACGTTGATGCATCGACAATATCTAGTTGTAACATGATTAAATTATTGTGTAGGCAATTTGTCTGCATGTAAGTGAAGAATTTATGTTTGAACTATGGCTTCCAAATATGACATTTTGGATAGGTACACGTTGTTAGAAATATAGTGATGTGATACTGTTATTAAAAAATATATGGACCAATCTTTAGGAAAAAAACGTAAGAGCTTTTTATTTTATTAATAGTTTATTGTTTAAATATTCAAGTGATATTTATGCAATATAACTAATATTATATTGCATAAATATCACTTGAATATTTAAACAATATACCTAAGTATAATGTACAAATGCGAGTTTAACTCATTGTTCTCTTTCATACCCGGGAGACATACCAGCAAGCACATACGAATAACAAAACTATGAGATGCAGGTCTTGTGTACATAAATGCGGAGATTTAAAATAAGAATTTGTAGAAAATGTATACAAAAAATAAAATGAAAAATATTGCCGAATCGTAATTTTCGTTGTTGTGTACCAAGAATACTACCAGGTGTCTTCGGCTTTTGGAGTGTTCCCACTACATCATATACATGGTTATATATAAATATTATAAATGAACTCTGACCTAAATAAGCACTTAATTGTTACATATTTTACTCATAATTATATTCTTGTCCAACCATGTAACAACCCGTCTTGCCAGCGTGGTTATAGTAGGCGAAAGTCTTTAAACATTTTACTCTCCCAATTAGACTATCCCAGTCCACTACGTCTGGACATAGGCCTCTGCCTCATTGATTGATGATAGTCTTGTCGATCACAGAAACGTTTTAAACTAAAGTGTAGCCGCGTGTATAAACTCGCATACCATAATTAATACTCGACGCATTGTTATGCATACGTAAGATTAATCTACATTTACAGAAATCATTCATCAACAAACTAACTAATTACATCCCTAAGCAAAAACAAAATTTACTGCCAAACATCGAACAATACGACCCAAAACCGTTCACATGAACGATTCCGAACCCACGCCATTTGCATACGCCAATCATGGCTTAGCATTCAAATCGAAATTCGACGGACAGACGGACAAATTTAGTTTAATTGTCTGTAATCTTCATTTAATTTATTGCCAGGTGCGGCAGGTACCAGACAGTTTGATTTAGTTTCTTTGTTTAGTTTCAATTTATCAAAATTACATTGCGTACCTATTATACGAGTACATTCTATGGGTGTCATCGTCATTCTTTAAAACTTTTCTTAACTCAGTTGGGGTCTGGTTTCCAGTTTAAGCTTCGAAATTTTTTATTAAGCGATTTTCATGCTATGGCTACAGATGCCATCTGTACATACAATCAGAGCATCAGAGCATGAAAAACTATCGAATTCGTAACGTAAATATATCCAGATAGCGGACCATTGCGATAGGCACCCTTCTGTGAATATATAACGTGTGTGAAGCTCGTCAATCGCAATGCTCCGCTCTTTCAATACCTTTACATTATGAATTCGATATCCTACCGTACTAAGGGCACAGACAGCCACATACAACATATAGAAGTTATCGAAGTTTTGCGCTTAGACCAGTTTTCTGATCTTTGACAATCTTTTCGACGATCTTTTTGACAAACTGGGACCGATGGCGGCTTAACGTGCTCTCCGATGCACGGAAGCATATTGTATGTACAATAATTTGCACTGAGCAGCAATAGAACCCGTGCCTTCTACGGTAGTCGAATAAACTGCCGCCATGCCACAGAATCTGTCATTACCATCTAAATCTATTTAAATTCATACTTAAGAGGTACACGTATCATTAAGTATTCGTGTTTTAGAATTTCGAATTAATAGCTATACCTACACATAAGGGTGGTATTACACTTATCAAATATCTTTGTAAAAATTTGCCGTTCAATATTTGCATTACATTCCACTTGTCCAATATTTTGCGTGGTCTTAAGGAAATGGAGGTACGTGGAGCGTCTTTATGTTCTGCTGTTGCATCTTTAAGTGGTGCTATTATCATTATGTTATTATTAAAAAAGAAAAAATCAAAACAGAAAAGGATTTGGGTGAAGCCATGAATCCAAAAGCGAAAAGAAAATGGCATTCAGGTAGCCTTTTCTATTTAAAGAGAATTTAAATACAATTTTATTTAAATGTCAATTGCCAATAAATTTGACGAATTTGTCCAATTTCTTTGATCAAATGTACATTAGACAGAGATATTTAATAAGTGTAATACTACCCTAAGTCAGGTCTTGTCTGTGTATTAATATGCAAATGCTTATATATGTATCAAACCCGTGACGGGTGTCATGTGGCTCACTAACTCTCAGTTAGACAACGGAGCGACGAGATAAATATGTAGTTAGAACTTTTAGTTTGTTGATATTACGGCAGGTAAATTTCTGTTTGAATAGCTCATCATTGACTTTGAGTTACGAAAACATAAAACTCCTAACAAATATACAAACATACATACGAGTACATACATAAATGCTCACGCCTGAAAGGGTAGGCAAAGGTGCCCACCTACCAAACCCACCAAAACCGCACAGCCGTCTTAGGCCATCAATTGCCAAGGGTGAGGCAGCCTCTGGCATATTCCTCACGACCCAGCTGACCGAGGGCCAGTGAAGGTCCTCTCGGGTGTGGGGTGCCTCACGCTGCCATAGCACGCGCGTGAGGCTCCTGCTGTTGTGAACGTCCATAGACCAAGGTAATCACTTTTCATCCGTATGCTTATCTGCCACCTAAGTGGTGAACATGAACTCACAAAATTGTGCCACTTATTTTTTTGGAGTTTAATGAAATATTCGTTTCATATAGCTTTACTGATATGATACGATGGAGAGTAAACAATACGAAAAAAAAATAAACAAAACAAAAATAAATAAATTGATTTGACGTAATTTTTTTTCATGTCAGTATGTGGTGTACCAGTAGTACCACCAGGGGCCTTCGGCTTCGGGAGTGTTCCCCTTACACGCTTGCCTTACACTAAAGTTACTTTAAAAGACATACAATCTAAACCACCTGGAACTTTGCCAGCAGCAATTGGTAACGATGTCGTCCTAGTGATTTAAGGTGGTTTCCAGACATCTTTAGTGCTGTGTATAGCACAATTCGTAACATATATTTATTACTTTTATCTATAGAGGTGAGAGAATGATCCTCTTACCTCCAGCGAAATTTTTCATGGCGGGAAGTTTTCACATTGTAAGATTCGTATCGATTTTGATACAGCTCACAGTCTTCTATCTATCTATCTATCTATATCTATACTATTATATAATTGTAAAGCGGTCGTGTCTGTACATTGGAGATATTTAAAAAATAATAATTGGGATATGTTAAGTGAACGATACTGAACACGAAAATATTTTTTTTTCATTTCCTGTCTGTTTGTCTGTTTGTCTGTTTGTCTGTTTGTCCGCTATGGACGCAAAAACTACTGAACGGATTTTGATGCGGTTTTTTTTGTTAGAAGGGGCTTGGTCAGACTTAAAATCTTACGTTTGTTTCATCGCAATCGGTTCAATAGAACTGGAGTTGTGAGCATTAATGATGTTAAACGAAATATGAGTAAAGATATAGGGGGCGCTGTTTTATTCTTATAGATGATATTTATGTCTTATTACGTCCAGTCAAGTAAATGAATAAAAAAACATGATTTTTACGTACATATTTGTAAAAAAAAATACGTAATTAATTATGAAATTGAAATTTGTAATTCAATTATTTAGTACCTGACGCTACAATAGATGGCGTAGATCGATTTAAATTCAAGGTATGGTTTCGTTACATACGGGACTATATAAGACCTGTCAATTTTTTTTTTAAACAACTTTTAATTTGTGAAATGTGAAATAGGTGTCGGTACTGTCTTAGACATCATTGTTACAGACTTTACAAGGAAAACATTCAGGTGTAAAAAAAGCGCACGTAATATTATCATACCAGTACTTTAAGTACTCTAAACATGACCTATTTGATTTCGTATAACTTTTTATACCACTTAGGTGGAATAAAGCACATGGTCCACCTAATAGAAAGTGGATACCGCGGCCTATTCTATGGATGTTTTTATTTATTTCTTTATGGCACGTCAATTTGACTTCACCCCACCTGATGGTAAGTTGAAGGTAAAGTCACCGGAAAGAGGGTCACCATTAAAAATACATAGAGTTTTACAATAGTAGCGCTCACCTTGACGGTCTCATCAGATATTTTTTAAGGCCCGCTTAAAGGACCCGGGACTGTAGAAAGAAGGAAACACGTGCGCTGGTAAGGAATTCCAAGACTTAATGGTGCGGCAGAGGGAACCTCACCGAACCACTTACACGTGACATCTAAGCCCTGCACGTGTTGTGTAAGAAAGATGAAGGTAGGATCAACTCGGCGATCTCATCAGAACATTCACCGTGGTAGAGACGGTAAAACGTTTGAAACACCAGAGGTATCACACACGTGCTGCCGACCATGTGTAAAGGAAAGGAGGGTGAAGGTTAAGAGAGGAACCATGTGGAGACATGGTTCTTTCGCTCGCTGCATTACTTATGGCTATGGTACTATGCGTCGTCTCCTTCTACGAGCTAATAATGCTTGAGAAGGAGACAGCGGCTCGGCTTCGGAGAAGACTCCGGACACGCACAGTCTGCGAATGACTGCCGTCCCCTATAAGCCCGGAGGGACGGGTAGAGCCACCTGTCACTCTAGCAGAAGCAAGCTGCGGTGGTGGCGCCATCCCATCCCATACCCGGGGGCTAGACAAGGACACCGCAAACTCTACACCAGAAAATCGTCATCTCAAACGACGACAAAACGCCTTTGCGTTCATTACAATGCTAAAACTGCCATATCAAAAGGGACAACACTCGCCAAAAAGTACATCGCGAGTAGGTACGTTATATTACGCGTTACGCATTAGGTACTCACAGTACTTACCCAAGTCTACTTGCAACTTGCACACTTCTTCTGTGAAGTCGACGGCAAATCGCACGCTGTCATAACACAGACAACATGTTCATTTTTGGTGGCGGTCACATACAACCACGCTGGTGGAGCCGTGGGCAACACCTATACTATAATAGTGTATACTGTTGATGAAAGGACCTCCGTGGTGTGGTGGTAGTGCACGCGACTGCTACGCACGGGGCACGAGTTCGATCCCCGCTCAGTGCAAAAAGTTGTATGCATGAATATGGCTGTTTGCACTGGTCTGGTCGTACCTCGGAGGGCACGTTAAGCCGTAGGTCCCGGTTGCCATACAAACGTTTTTTCACGCCGGAGCAGCGGTGTCTTCTTTAAAAGACACAAATTCGCTCCTGCGTGGAATACTGCTAGCATCTCTGGGATGGCTTCGCAAAGTACTTATTAGATGCTCTCGACCGGATGCAGCGACGCGCGATCCGCATTATTGGGAGTCCAGTCCGAACCTTTGTAGATGCGTAGAGATGTTGGTCCCTGGCAGTATTTTACCGTTTCTACCATGGTTAATGTTCTGATGAGCTCTTCCAATTAATCCCGCCCTCTCCTTTCCTACACAGGACAACACGTGCAGGGCATGTCACCCGCATATGGTGTAGAATACTCCATCAAGAACCAAGCGGTTCAGTGAGTCTCTCCTCTGCCGCACCATTAAGTCTTGGAATTCCTTACCGGCACACGTGTTTCCTTCATCCTACAGTCCCGGGTCTTTTAAGCGGGGCGCAAAAAAACATTTGATGAGGCCGTCAAAGTGAGCGCCCCTATTGTAGCACTGTATGTACGTGTTTGCAATGGTAACCCTGTTTCATGAGCCTTCAGCTTAACATCAGTCGAGGTGAAGTCAAATAGACGTACCATAAATAAAAAAATTATAAACATCTATGGCTGTCGTTACTGGTAGTTGGAGCCCTCAAAATTCCAACCACTTTAACACTTTAACTTGAAACTTCGATATCGCCATTGGTCATTGGACCATTGGTTGTGGAGGTCATATGGCAGTCGCTTTACGGAAAATATCGAAGTTCAACCGCATGATAGTTAGATTGGAAAATCGACCACAACAGAGTTGGGAAAAGGTTCAGAGAATCATGACTGTTGATGAAAGGGTAGACTAGACCTTGGGTAAGGACATGGTACACACAACACACAAATATGGTATGTTAGCTCGCGATACCAACATCCACGCGGGCGAAGCCGCGGGCAACAGCTAGTAAGTTATAAACTACGGTCTTACGTATAACTCTATGTATATCTACTGTTCGTTGACGAGTTTAAGAAGTTACTTAGTAAACTCAAAACTTAGGTAATATTGGTGCTTAAAACTGTCAATCAATTAGACTATTGCAGTCCACAGCTGGACATGTGTGGACCTCTCCCAATATGCGTCACTGCTCCCTATCCTCCGCCTTCCGCATCCAGTCTACCCCAGCCATCATCAGTTCATCTGGCTAGGGTGAGTCCTACCGCCCATTTGCCTTCTTGCGGTCTCTAAGAGATATAAGACATCGGTTATTCATATTATTTTCTTGTTTTAGAGCGTGATTTTTCAGTAGTCATGTTTTAGTTCTTAGAGTGTTTCATTTTACATTATTTTAGAGCAAGCTATTATTCATATTGGAAAAGTACTAATTTAAACACTTTCTTTTGATATCAAATACGGCATATTTATCTCAAATTTATTTTTAACATAGAACTTTATGGCTGTTAATTTAAAGGGCGCAACATTAGATTCAGTGTTACGTCATATACTCTTAGCATGACCAGCGTATGATCTAGACTCCTCTTATGAATCTCCCTCTCATTCATTCACATTTGGTAACAGACGAACCTGCATGCATACACCACATGTGTGTCAGAAATCACACTAACCATGGACTTCACAATAATGTATATAGATACAAACAGAATGATGGTTAGGGGACCGGCTTATTTTTAATAAATAAATAAATAATAAATAAATAAATAAATATTCTAGGACAATCTACACAACGTCACCTAGACCCGTGGTAAGCATAGTTTAACTAGCTTGTGTTACGGGTTCTAGAATGCGGATAAACATACATAGATACATTTTTTTTTTGTAAATACATACATATTATACATAGGAATAATAATATATATATAATAATATATTATACATATTATATAATAACATCCCCATTTTGATTTATGACTGTGAAAATTTTGACGCGTACCTTATTTTATACTCAGGGTAATGAGTATGCAATTTTTGACACACCTGCTTGGCTGATATCGATGATATATCATCGTTGTGTGACACGAGCACAAAATGGCATATTAATTTTGGTAACTTTTGCCTTTTTTATACTGTGCTAACAAGCATAACCTGTTTAGTAATGTAATAAAAGATGCTGTAGAACTATAGACTGGATACCTTCTGAGGGTGAAAGGATTTGAAGAAACTTAAAAGTAATGAATGAGAATAGGAATGGAATGGATTCTCAGATTACAAATAAATGATAAAGATAGCGTTTCCGCCATGACTACAAATTTTGATAAACAAATATAAAATAGTAACTACTGCATCATTATTTTGTATTTGTTTATTAAAAAGCTGTCTACATTAAGTAGTGTCCAGACTTCATTTATATACGGACTCATAATATTGACGTTTGCTGTTTTACAATAATAGTATTCGTTATAAATATTCACACAGTAACCAAAATATTGCATTTGTGTATTTCGCGTCAATGTGTTGAAAACTTGTCGGAATTTTTTGATTATTTGCAATATTCTTTTAAACAATTTAGTTAAACCTCTGAGTAAGCAAAATATTTATGATACTCTCAACCAATTTAGCTTATTCAGAGAATTAACGAATATACATTCACATCGAATTGTATATTGACCGGGATGTAAACCTGAATAAAATTATAGTTACAGAAAACTCGATTATTGTCATAAATATTAATATTACTAACATAAAATAAAGTCATAGACTCCTTCAGAACCACGTTATATCATATTTAAAAAGTCAGTGTGACTTTAAGTGTAGAAACATTGACGTTACTTCAATATCTTTTGTTGTCAAAGTCGATAATGGCTCATAAAGAAACGTTTCACGGTTCGTATATTCTGTCACTTTCTCACGCCTAGGTTTTGTGTAACATATGTCACTCGGTTACTTTATTTCTCGAGAATATGTTTATGATTATTATATATTATTTTATAATGTACTAGCTGTTGCCCGCGGCTCCGCCCGCGTGGATGTCAATTATCGCGTTGTACGACTCTACTCGATTCACTACTTGCCTCTCTATACTACTTTTCCTTGCTGTCATGACAACGGAAATTGTTAGCGATATTAGCGCCAATGTATAGAAATTAACCGGATCAATTGAGATTTATGATTATTACTCCGCTCCCTTGTATGGTAGCGTGATGATATATAGCCTATGTTACTCCTAGATATTGTAGCCTTTTAGAGGTGAAAGAATTGTTTAAATCGGCCCAGTACTTTTTGAGCCTATTCATTACAAACATACAAAAATAGGTACAAATCTTTCCTCTTTATAATATTAGTATAGATATATTATGTGAATGCGTTGTCATTTATAATACACCCACATTGTACAGAAGAAAAATAACTTTTTAAACGTTGTTTTAAAGTTCTATAATTTATTATCTGTAGAACCCTAAAACAACACCGGAAAAGTTCTCTAGAAGAACTTATCTAGGTATATTTTCAATACAGTTTAACTACCTACAAAATATATTTCTCAATAATTACATAAAAAGTTTCTTTACTTTACTTGTGGAAACAATGAAATTATTATTTTATGTGCCGTATGAGGTATAATAAGTGCTCAATCTAAACTTTCTCAAAACACTGGGGTACATTCTATAAGTTCCATTCACAAAAAGTGGGTAATTTATTTAGGAGTTATATTGTTATATTATGCCGCGCCGCGGTAGCCTAGTGGTATGGGTAATGGACTGCTGAGACGAGGTCTCGAGTTCGATCCCAGGTTTACCATGGCACACACCAATGACTTTTCGATGCTTTTCGAAGTTATGTGTGTATTTATCGCAGGTTTATAAGTGCCTCGGAGAGCACGTTAAGCCGTCGGTCCCGGTTGCCATACAAACATCTATGGCAGTCGTTACGGGTAGTTGGAGCCCTCAAAAGTCCAACCAGCCTAACTTGGAACTTTGATATCGCCATTGGTCATTAGACCATTGGTTGTGGAGGTCAGATGGCAGTCGCTTCACGGAAAATATCGAAGTTCAGCCGCATCACAGTTAGACTGGAAAGCCGACCCCAACAGAGTTGGGAAAAAGGTTCAGGGAATGATGATTGATATATTATGCCGATGGGGAGACCACATAAACTATTATGTCCTACGTGACTTCGTACAATACTCACTAGCACTTCTTAGCTCATTCGCCGAAATACAACATCTATCAGACGCTAATTTGACTTTTGTTATACACGTGTTACATTTTTAATACTCGTACTAAACAATTGGCCTCCCAATAACTACAAAGAAATTAATAGAAAATAATTGGAGGTTGAAATTAAACACTCACACACGGTTTTACATACTCAACGATAGTAATAGTAAAATATAACTAGCCTCGGACCGCGGTAGCCTAGTGGTATGGATAATGGACTGCTGAGACGAGGTCTCGGGTTCGATCCCAGGTTACCATGGCATATACCAATGACTATTCGATGCTTTTTGAAATCATGTGTGTATTTATCGCGGGTTTGTAAGTGCCCGGTTAATGGCAATAGGCTCGCCACCTATTACATTGGGACCTAAACATAAACTGGCGAAATGTGGGTGCTAGCATCTTCAGAGATATAGGCATGAGATTATGTATAATATATATGTAAATATAACTAATTGTCATAGAAAGGCGCTTGGTAGTACTCCTGGTACACAACATGTTGGCATAAAAAGTTACAATTTGGATTCTTTTTATACCGTTTAACTAACATTATTTACTCTCTATCGTGTTAGTAAAGCTAAATGAAACAAAAACTTAATTAAAAAACTTGTACCCACTCGCATTATGGCGCCGTTTTTTTTTGCAGTGACGTTTTTTTATGAAATTATCGTTTCCTTTAGATTTACTGGTACGATGAAGAGTAAAATAATACGAAAAGAATTTGCAGATTGTAATTTTTTATGCCAATATGTTTTGTACCAGGAGTACTACCAGGGGCCTTCGTCTTTGGGAGTGTTTCCCTTACACCCTGTATTTAGGTCTACCTTTAACCAATATAATACATAATGTACAACTTAGTGCAATAAAAGTTACCCATTTATCGTAAAACTTGTGTTTTTTTGTGATTGCTTTAACACATTTTTCTGAAATTCTCCCAATCGCATTAAAGTTCATTCCTGCTTCTTTAACATTATTCACGCTGCGGTTACACAAATATTAACGTCAAAGGTTTCTAAGAAGCTCTTATCTAAACAAAACTTCAGTTCAACTTGTGAATAATTTACGTGCTCTTAAGTTTTGATTATTTCATTCACATGTAATTCAGTCGCGTTTTGTACTTTATTATCTTTATATAAACAGCTTAAATGTTGCTTCTAAATTGAAATTTATTTGAGATTAAGTATCATGTTACTGTTAGTCGAACTTTTTGTGTTATTTCAATGTGTATGTGAACAAATTGGGCAAATTAATTTTCATTCTATTCTGTGTACTCGTACTTAAGGGGAACTTTTATTGTGATACACAATAACTTTAAATAAATGTTAGCTTGGACGTGGTTTTGTTTTTACAGTATTTCTCTTTGTGATTACGATAGTCATGACATGAATATCAAACCGCACCCCTCAAAGCAAGTAAAAATATTTCGAGGAGAGATGTTATGCTATATACCGCAAGTGTCAAGAACATACCTCGACACGTGTTTAGCCTCTACACGAGGCATCTTTAGTATTGCTATCGAATGAATCTGCAAAATGTATTGACTGATGAGGGACACATGAAGGCCAAGAGGATCAGAATAATTTCATCGTGTGGGTCTTGGTTAGGTCTCTGTGAGGGTCACCATTTGCATTTTGATTTGATGCGTGATACGCAAGGGAAACAGCGGCACCAATGAAGAGAAACGGATTACGAAAACTAGTGGCAACATTTTTTGTTTTGTGAATAACTTATCGTTGCCCATATGCCCCATTGCTCCATCTGCATATAATCCGCTGTAAGCTATTCAGCGAGCAGATGGGGATAAAAATTAAGTATAAACTCTTCTGAAAAATCATGATCAAATAATATTACACAAAAAATATTGGGAATAGAACCGCGATGTCACTTTCTCTAGAATATATTAAAGACTACAACTGTTAGCCTTTTATATGTAATTTGAATTAATTAACCGTTGAATTAATTACTTATAGCATTGTAGATAGAATTAATGGAAAGAAGTACCTACATAAATAGAACACACACACTATGTCTCTGAAAACATATTATATTATCTCATTGCCTTTTGTGTTTAAGAATTGATGAGTTTAATTCCAGTATCATCGGTAGGTCAGCTGGTTTTTCTGATGATTGAAGCGTCTAGACAGAGTGGCTAATTGATGGACCTGATAAATGAGCTCGTAGTTTAGAGCAGATGGATTTGAATGAAGGCATCGATGTGAAATGATGTTCTTTTAAGATTAATGATTATAGAGATGTTATTCATCACGATTATTACGATTATCTTTACTAAGTGGTAGGTATAAGTAGTTTAAAAGTGTACATATAGGTACCTACCGTAAGCATCAGTATAGTACGATGATTTTTACCGCTATGAAACACATACACGTCCAACTAACTTCATACAGTTCACCAAAAACTGTCTATTTCTGTTCTGTTCTTACACCTCGTCTATTTTTATCTAAACTCATGAACACTCGATTAGTTCATTGATTTATTGGATAGTCAGCCATTTTTGTTTACTAGCCTTATGTATAGTGTCATTTTGTTCATCTGTTCAGTGGTGCAGAAGGTTGCATAATTAACTGATTTCTTGTGTTTAATTAACTGTAGAAAAATAAATTCTAGACCCCATTGTGGTCAATGTCATTTGAAGCTGACACACTCGATGCACAGTAAATGAGGCTTTAGTATAGGCTTTCTTTTTTGGGTTAGCTCACTATAGCTTTTGTTGTCTAACATCCAGACTACAAAAGGGGTTTGTAGCAGAAGGAAAAGCTATAATGAGCTAAAGGAAAGCATAACGAGTGAGTGAAATATCGCCGAGGTTTCAAAGTCAAAAAAACTGGGAACAATATAACGCTAAGATGATAGTTATGATGAAATAATGAACATGTCACTACAAATCTCTTCAACAGCCTATCGCAGTTCACTGCTGGACATAAGCCTCTTCCAATGTTGAGAGGCTCTGGCCTATTATTTTATGTTGAGTTTTCTTGCTCTCGTAGTGATATCTTCTCCATATTTTTCTTATGCCTTTGAACGATATCGGGTGGTGATATTCTTCCTCTGCCACAAAAAAATATTAGTACAGATTATACAAATTCAAATCATACATTTAATTATTTAGCCAATATTACTATACATTTTTTACCCAGACTATTGTCTGTCGCAAGAGAAACCAGACCAAGAATTTATCAAATCCTGGCGTACAGTACCAATAACTATTTATTCTTTTATGAAACCATATTTACCCATATTAATAACAAAAATGTATGTCATTTATAATTCAGCTATACATCATTATTGTTAACACATTTGTACTTATCCCCACCAATCATATTAATGAACCTGACCAGTTAAGAACCAGATTCAAAAGTAATATTAAGATAAACTAGCTAGCGAAATATTACTAACTGTCGTAGAAAGGAATTAAATACTAAACCACACTCTTCGAAACAAGTAAACAGATTTCGTTATAGTATTAACAATTCCATACAATATATCGTTTTTTTTTAATATTCTAGGATAATCTACACGCCACCCAGACCCAGGGAATCGAACCCACACCTCCAGCATAGCAGTCGCGTTCACTACCGCTACGTCATGGAGGATGTGACTTTTGTCACGAAGGTCGTTATATTTGATTGCTATCTTAGTAATGCAAAAAGCATTGATATAAACGACTTTTTAGAATTGGAAGGATATAAATCATTTTTTTTATAGGGTTATGTCTATTTCATACTCGTACGAGTTTCGTAGCTCAAATGCGGGCTGCCCAATTTGATGTTTCCTTTTTGTTGAAAGTCAGTTGAGTCGGATATTTGATGCAAATCTATCTGTTTAAAAGCTGTGGAGTGTGGGCACTTTTTTTTTTATACAACTTAGGTCGCATACAAGCACGCGGCCCACCTGATGGTAAGTGGTTACCATGGCCTATGGGCGAGTGTAACACCAGAGGAATAACACTCGTGCCGCAACCACTGTAAGAACAGAGACATTCTGTGTCGTCAGCGCAAAAGATGTAGGATAAGCCTTTGGTTTTCCCACGGACAACACAAAACCCCTCTAGTGAGCTCTGGCTACCCTACTCACCACCTAAAACACAACACAAGGTTATTAAACGGCGATATTCTGTAGGGTGGAGGTACTTCCCCAGTCGGACTGCTCGATTGGGACAGATATACCGTCGTGTCCTACCTCCTCAGCTCTTTACTGATTGCTGTGGAGTTTTGTATGTATACTTTGATATTGAAATATTTTTGGGGTAACTTTTATTTTGCTTATTAATTGACTTCATTCAAATCAAATACTTTTTTGCATATCATAGGTTGCAGAATGCTAAAGCTGATAGTAGTTGCATTTTCGAAGTGTGCACATATTTAGGTATCGTATTTATATGATAACATAACATAATATTTAAATAAAAGATTTAGTTGAATGTCAACTAGATCTATTGAAGTAATAATCACCATTAGTATCAATATATTATTATGTCAAAATCTCATATCCAAAAATAATATAAGAAAATTGGTAATTTGATTTAAAAAATTACAATTGAAGGACTTTTGGAAAATCCAGTCCTTGTAGTGAAGTCCGTTACGTTATAATAACACTCATTTTTATCTAGAATTAATTTGAATTCACCTCATCTGATGGTAAGCTGAAGACAAAGTCTCAGGAAAGAGCGTCCTCGTTACAAACACTTACAATGATGGCGCTGAGCTTGACGGCCTCATCAGGTGCCTTTTCACGCCCCGGACCCAGGATTGTAGGAAGAAGGAAACATCGTGAAGTAGTAACGTTATTTATTTTTACTAGTTCATCCTAAATTAAATTGTACAATGATGAATCTAATTGATAGGTATCTATCTATCTTTAAACAGAAATGTATAACTTTTAATTTAACGTTACAGCTGTGAGATGAAAAGAATATTATTATTGAACTATGATCTAAAAAGTTAATGATAGAGTCTATTTCTGAAGTAGTCATTTTTAAATAGCGATCCATTAAAAGTTTTTTTTTTAGATTTTTAGTTTTAATCAACTTTTATTAATTAGAACACAACGGAATTTATTTGTAAACTATTAGAAAAATGTTTGTACATTCATTCCGACCTTTCTTCTCGAAACCTCTCGAGCCTATGGGCTACAACGTCTATGGTCTCGAGAGGTACGTCACATACAAAATGTTGAAATGTTATAAGTTCAAATCTGTCATATTTATGTGTGAAAATCGTATAAGTTCCTTACCGGCTCACGTGTTTTCTTCTTCATACAGTCCTGGGGCCTTTAAGCGGGGCGTGAAAAAGCATCTGATGAGACCGTCAAGCTGAACGCCACCATTGTAGCATAGTACGTATTTGCAATGGTGACCCTCTTTTATGCGACTTTGTCTTCAGCTTAACATAAAATTAAAGTCAAATTAAAGTGCCACAAATAAAGGAATAAAGTTTAAATCAACTTTTATTAACACCCCAGAAGGGTATAGGAGAATTTCGAATTCGCAAGACGTGGCTCCGTAGCTGAACGGTTAGAGCTTTCCCCCTGTAAGGGAAATATCAATTGTTGGAGTCCCTGTCTGAGCATTTATTCGTGCCGAATTAAATCGATTTGTTAGTTTTAAAGTTCTCTTTATTACGTTTTATTTTGGATGGTAATAAATAAGAGACTGTATAAAATATATATTATTATCATCAACATCCTTGCATCAATGAGCTTGAAGCTCATCCACGACAGAGTCTAATAAGTCTAATTAATATTTTCAGTGAAGCGAGCACTGCCATCTTGCTCCTGGCCGGCCTGGATACTATAGCAAGATCAGTTGTTGGACTTATTAACGCAAAAATTAACCGTAACGATTGCCATAGATGTTCGTATGACAATTGGGACCGACGGTTTAACGTGCTCTTCAAGACACGCCCAGACCTATTCAAATATCTATATTTTTGCATACAAATATTTGCACTGAGCAGATATCGAACTCGCGCTTCCTGCGTAGTAGTCGCGTTCACTACCGACACGCCACAGAGACTTCATATCATGTTATATTCACGTACAATATAATATACCAATGGGAAACACAAGATTGCAACGAAAGTGAAGTTGAACGTTTATTGGGTTTTGGGGAATTAGCAATAAATTGATCGCGTGGCAATTGCAGGGATGTCTATGGCAGAGACGAGGGTTTTTATATTTCGAAATAACTTGGTCCTTTTCTTCACACCATTTCAGTGGCAGACACAAAGACCTATATGATGGTAAGTGGTTTACGTAGCCTGTGGCGATGTGAATCTCACATTTTTGCTACCGACACCCGACCTCCTGGTGCCTTTGAACCCCGCATTGTAGTTGCTTGTAAAAACCACAGCGATCGTTCCACAGCTGGAACCTTGTTTTCTCCTATTAATAAATCAATTATCTTATTACACGGCTGGGCATAGACTAATTCCACTATAGCAACAGACACTTCGCCTTCAGCATCCAGTCTATCCCAGCTGCTTTATCGGACAATCAGCTTTGGTTGTCGAACTTTTATTCCTCATAACGGGTTTCTATTGGCTTCGCTCTATTTTGTTTTTGAAGAGCAGTTGTGTTGTTTATTTTAGCTTTACTGCAGCTAAGCTTGTTAGAAATGGATCCACATGGATTTAATCGTATGATCTTAACCGCTGAGTAAAGCCACCGTGATATTTTTTATACCACTCAGGTGGCAGATAAGCACACGATCCATTTAATGGAAAGTGGTTACCGTGGTCTATAGACGTTTGCTGTTTACAATAAAAGAGGCGTTACACTCGTGCTACCCACCATGTGGAAATGGGTAGGTGTGCTGCACAATCAGTGTATAGGACAAAGGAATTTTTTTAAGTATTCTCACTGATAACACAAAATGTCTCTATAGAGCTCTAGCTGCCCCTCTCACCACCAGAAACACAACACAAAGTTATTATTAGCCGTGGTATTCTGTACGGCGGAGGTGCTTCCTCAGTCGGACTGCTCAATTGAACGGGGATACCGTCTTGTCCTTCCTATATATGTGTATTTTATAATCGCCTGCGCTCATAGTTTGTGCCATACAACCTTCCAGTAACACGTTCGGTGAAGCGGAAAGGTGCTCAGCGCGGTTTCAATTAGTTGCCCGGCCATCCTTTACAGTCGGCCAATAAAGAAGCCGCTTTAAAATATATCCAAGTCTAGATCACTGACTGCATACAGGTTTGAGTTTTATTAAAGACTAGCGATGTACCTTACTTTTTTTATATAGGACACTTCACTTTGACTTCAAATGGCCTGATGGTAAGCTGAAAGCAAAGTCTAATGAAAGAAGGTCACCATTACAAACACGTATACAATATCATTATGGTGGTGCTCAGTTTGAGACCTTATCAGATGCATTTTCGTGTACCACTTAGAGGACCCGGCACTGTAAGAAGAAGGAAGCACGTCAGCTGGTTGGGAATTCCAAGACTTTATGATGCGGCAAAGGAAAGACTCACCCATCCGCTTCGTTCTATGGAATAATCTGCACCATGTGCGAACATCTAAGCGCATTACCCGTTGCCCTGTTCAGGTAAAAAGAGAGGGAGGAACTAATTAGAAGAGCTCATCAGATAATTTTCACTAAGGTATTTCAGTTTTTATCGGAAACTAGCGGACCCACGCAACTTCGTCTGCGTCTCTCCGTTTTTGCAACAATTTCATTTCTGCTCCTCACTAGTTGTTGTAGCATGATGTTGTATACATAATATAAACCTTCCTCTTCAATCACTCTATCTATTACAAAAAACCGCATCATAATCCGTTTCGTAGTTTTAAAGATTTAAGCATACAGAGAGACATAGGGACAGAGAACGCGACTACGTTTTATAATATGTAGTGATATCCAAGGTACATAGCACTCTTCTTTAGGCTATTGATTAGCCCACAGGCTATTGACACCGGAGCGTTTAATTACTGCTCCGATTTTAATTTCCTCCTTTGCTCACACTCGTGTCCTTCCAATAAGCCGTTTAAGAGCTGAAGTATATCTGAATGCGTTTTATTTCACTTATGACGCCAATAAACAGCTACCCAGTTAACACAAAATTAAATTACTAGCGCTTTTAGTCTAGTTTTTATAGATCTATCGCATGGAGTTTTCTTTTTATAGCAGAACCGACACGACAGAAAAATCTAGTTGGTGAAATGTGATGCTTAAATACAGTTTTGCATTTCCCTTTGGGTATATACCAATCGTATGTATCACTATTTATATCACTTGGGTAGCAGACAAGCACACGACCCACCTGAAGAAATGTGGTCACCGGCTGTCTTGGAATTCAGGTCCCATTGTCACTGCACCTTCTGTTCAAATTTTCTGATTCACGCCGCAGAGCTCTTGCATCTTTCACGTGAATTCTTTATCTCGTTCCCTCTGCACCTTTTATTTAATGGGAGAGGATATTATGTCCGTCTCCTGGTTCTAAGCGACCTTCCCAACAATTAATCGATACAGCCGTTCTTGAGTTATTTTTGATGCTTTTCGAAGTTATGTGTGTATTTATCGCAGGTTTATAAGTGCCCGGTTAATGGCAATACCCTTTCGGGGATATAGGCGCGAGTTTATGTTATGTTATGATGTCTTTCTTATTATATAGGTTAAAGAGCAAAACAAAACTATTTAAACAATTTCAAAACACCGACTGGCCGAACAAACTGAGCATACCGGCTACCCAAACACGCTTTCTCTAAGAAATTCAATCAGTCGATACTAAAGGCCTATCTTTGAAAGGGTTGAGTGATGTGCCTGCCTAATGGGTCGGAATTGTTCCCGATCCGATACCATCTGAGATGCCTATACTGCTGTATTTATAAACTGAACGGCTTCTTTGAGCATCGCGTTGATATCTGTTTTAGAAATAGTTAAGCGTGTCTGTGCGATGTATGATTGTAATACTGACTTTTGGATCAAAATATCAAAGAATACAAAAAGTTCCAGTTGTTTGTCTCGGCGGCGGAGCAAAGTGCACCCATACCCGGGGGCTAGATGGGACACCTTGTTCATCTCAAAAAGAAGGCCACAGGTCTGCCGGGGTGCGAGGGATATGTTGGCTACTACCTCAGCTCCGGCAACCGAAGATCCAAAAACGCCGTGCGTTTTAGTCGGTTCGTTTTCGACATAACCGTTTGATAGGTTCGACCGACCGACCGACCCGAACCGACTCCGGTATCCGTAAGAAATTTTCGCATGATTAAAAAAAGTTGTCTGAGCATTCTCTCTATAGGAGGCTACTTCGCCTTGACAATAATCTAACGCCACTGTACCTATTCTAGGTGTGCAAGAATTGTATACGGTATAATATGTTAAAAGATGGATAAAAAATGTGTATTGTGAACAAATACATTTTGTACATTGAACCATCTTATCGTCCAGGCAATCTGTATGTTATTCCAGACTATATTGTATCCCTGTTCAAACAGACGTTATTGAGAGACAAACATCAAAAAATTTATCCATATTTGTTCATTAAATTAAACAGAAATACTCAGAATAATATGTTATCGCGGATTTACATCTTTAAATCATACGATACAAAATTATGTGTCAAAACTTGGAACATAACGTCAGCCAATTCAAATGTATTTACTTTATTTTCTGTTCTAGAGACATTGAAGGCAGCGTGTCACTGCCATCTCCAAGCACTCTCATAAAAGAAACAGGAACCATTCTCTGACAATATCATACTTAATTTTATTACAAAGAGAAAGTTTTTACTTCATACACTTTTTTGTGAACCAACTTTTCAACCAATTAGACTTGGTATTCAAATACCCCAGAGTTTTCCATTAAGAAAAGACTTCGCGGTATGGCCATGTTCTTTTCTTGAAACTCGAAAATACTTTTTGTGTCTCAAGCGAATCTTAAAGTCAACGCACTTGTATTTGCTTAGCCATTAAAGGGGTGAAGTCGAAAGCTTTTCGCTTCGAATATTTGCATGTTTTCAGCGAATCCGTTGTGCTGACAAAGAAACATCTCGTGCGAGGGTGTTAGGCTGAATAAATGATGCCCACATCACTCTCTGATGGCTCTCATTGTTTTCAAGTGAAATGTTTCAAATGTTTGCTTTAAAGGTAAAGTGTTCTACTGGATCTTTATTGTTTTTTGTATTACAAAGACGAGGATGGATGATATACCTGAATATATATAAAAAGAAAATCGTGTTAGTTATACTACTCATAACTCAAAAACAGCTGTATTGATTTGGCTAAAAATTGATGGAAATGTAGCTCAGAACCAAGAGACGGACATAGGAAAGAAGGTGCATAACGGGATATGATTTCCAAGAGTTTTCCAAGGCACCTAGGGTATAATATATAGTTTGGTTCATGCCTGTAAATCCGCGAAGACGTAGGCAGAGATGTAATAACACCCACCTAGAGAAGGAGCATATTGCCATCAAGCGGGTACTTTGTCAAGGTCTGTATATTGACTTTCAAATGAAGAACAGCCTCTGTTAATTGCTTTAATATGACGTCAACAAAAGAGATTAAGTGACCCTATTCTTATGAATGGCATGTTGACATTTATATATATGATAAAAAACTTCCATTAACTTGGCGTGGATAGCAGACGTTTAAATCGAGTGTGTTATGCAAACAATACGTGGAAATTAAAAAAAAATCCCTCTCCGACCGAAGCAGGGCGGAGTGAGCTTAATATCCGGCAGGACACGGCGCCACAGCAATGCGAATTGAAATAGTTACTTACTACTTTTTATGCATGCCTCTAACAAATGCTAATAATTCGATCTTTACTATTAGAAAATTCAACGAGATATTTACTATGTTTGTTGGATTTGGGGCTTGGGTTTCAAATAGAGTGTCTGGCATTCGGTAATTCGTAAAGAAACGGTATCTTCGAAAACAGTGCAAGTCGATAAACTGAGTACTGTATGTCGAATATAGCGTGAGAACAAGGACAGTGCTAGTGGCGGCGCGCGTTGTAAAGGAGTAAGAAAGAGGGTAGACCGATACAGTTGGCCGCAATAAACATTAGCCCGATGGTCTTTAGTATCTACACAGTTAAACTCCAAAACCAACAAACATGGTAAATAATCCGTTGACTTTGATAATTGTAATATAAACGATAATTTCAATCTAAAATCTAACATTATTTCGATCTTTAATATTTCTTACTATTGAAGAGTTGACTTGTCCAAATCTTCAATAGTAAGGAATATTAATATTAAGAACGGCATTACTTCATAAGTAAAGTATTTGTGTTAATTTATTCAAGAAGGGCATTACTTCTTGAAAATTTAACATAATTACTTAACTAAAGATTCCGTTACATACACGTAGAAAGTTACAGGTTAATCTAATACCTCATTCTACCAAACCCTTTCATAGGATTTCATTCCACTGTGATAAATACAAAGCGTACTGTATAGCAAAGAAAACTTCAACTTAACCGCTGTAAACTTTGGAATGTTGAGATATTACGTTTTAATTCCTAAGAAGTAATAATAAAGATGACGTCACTACCTAAGTGAGCAAGAATTTTCACGCCTTGTGGTTGCCCATGACCCGGAAACTTAAGTTCAAGGGTCGCGTCATAAAGTCTGGGAACAACTACTCTCCTCATTATCAAAATTAATACATGTTTATGAGAGTGTGTGTTATAAACAAACGTACAGCAGTTAACACGAACGTGGTAATATTCTGTTGGTAAGGTTGAGGTGGCAATGATAACAGGGCTGTGCTTGCTTACTTTGAATTAATATAGTAGGACCATACAGTTATTAGTAATACTTAGCCTTAGTTGTACCTGTTAAAGTAAGCGTTTACATCAAATTTAACATTAACAGTAACATTGATTCTAATGGTTTCTGTTAATTGTGTTGCACCAGTGCATTTAGTAGCTCAGTTAAAGTTATCTTTTCGATAGAATTTGGTGTTAACAAGTAACAGTAAACGGCCTAGCGTGGCTGGTTACAGATAGCGTCAAGTTATGACGTCATTTTAACTATTGTTAAAATGACCGGTACTTTAACTGCACTGTTAATGTTAAAGTAAGATTGTTTTTTTTTTATACTACGTAGGTGACAGACAAGCACACGGCCCACCTGATGGAAAGGGGGAGAGCTGGGAAGGGGTGGGGAGGCTAGGAAGGGGAGGGGAAGGAGGGGTATAGTGAGCTCTGGCTACCCTACTTACCGGCGGGAACACAACACGATGGTTATTATGACCGCGGTCTTTTGTAGGGCGGAGGTACTTCCCCAGTTGGACAGCTCATTTCGGACGGGAGATACCGTCGTGTCCTACTTTAAGGATCGTGCAACCCAGCCTTAAAGTTAACTATCTAGTGTCATTGATTTATTCCCTCTGTTTAACTTAACGGGTGTTCTAAATACTTTCAGCAATACTAAACAGCTTTATTATAAAGAGGATTCTGGGGTAAGCGTTTTGAAGTGTCGGAAACCACCGACCGCTTAGACTGTAGGAGTGAAAAAATAAAGGTACATTCAAGGTACACTTTTATCTTGCTCTAGTGGGGCATCTTGAGGATTATTATTCACTAAGGTAAAGTAGGGTTGAGTACTTACAAGAATTCACTCGGAACTAAAAATTTTACATAAAAATAATTCTGTTGAGAATTTGTAGTGTTTATCTAAAGTTTACTCCTTTAACACCGTTTTTTATATTTTATTTTCTATTTGATTTATGTTAGTGAACTTGTTAGTATTCCTAAATTAACCTGTATTTGTACTTTTAAAATTTATATGGGACCAGCGATTGAAAACGAAACTTACTTTTGGCGACGTGTCGGATGCATTCAACCACCCGTGGTCCCGGCGATCGTCGTAAGGTGCGAGGAAAACATTTTTTGTGCCTCCTTCATAACTTTTACAATGAATGATAAAACTGGCGACATTGCATTCAGTAGGTATGTCAGTTTTTAACGGTACTGTGTTTTTGTTTTTGAGTATTTTAATCACTGAATTACACGTCACGGATAGTTTGAAGCAAACTTATCTGATCAAGCCGTTTTGATTATGGTAGATTGACGTCTATACCCTTAGCACGAAACACTATGAAATTCGTAATATGAAGGTATCGAAAGAACGCCGCGATACCTTCATAAAAAAGGCCGCGGTAGCCTAGTGGTATGGGTAATGGACTGCTGAGACGAGGTCTCGAGTTCGATCCCAGGTTTATCATGGCACACACCAATGACTTTTCGATGCTTTTCGAAGTTATGTGTGTATTTATCGCAGGTTTATAAGTGCCTCGGAGAGCACGTTAAGCCGTCGGTCCCGGTTGCCATACAAACATCTATGGCAGTCGTTACGGGTAGTTGGAGCCCTCAAAAGTCCAACCAGCCTTACTTGGAATTTCGATATCGCCATTGGTCATTAGACCATTGGTTGTGGAGGTCAGATGGCAGTCGCTTCACGGAAAATATCGAGGTTCAGCCGCATCACAGTTAGACTGGAAAGCCGACCCCAATTGAGTTGGGAAAAAGGTTCAGGGAAGGTATCGAAAGAACGGAGTATTGCGATTGGCAGCCTGACCACTTTGAACCCATGTGTGTGTGAAACCCGCCAATCGTAATGCTCTATTCTCTTGATACCTTTACGTTACGAATTCGAAAGTTTTTCATTTTAAGAGGATTGATTTCAATCATTCCCTTGGGGAATCATATCCTCTCGATACGTTGGAGGTCCCGGATTTGAATACAGGACTGATAACTTCCCTAAGCCACGATAGTAAACAAACAGCTACACAAAACAATATTAGCATGAATTCTATTTCTCCATTTTTTCCTCCTCATTGTTCTATTGATTTCATACATTCATAATTCCCCATTTCCACGATTACCCCTTTACCTCTTTTCTTTTTGACCCCTATTCCCTGCGACCACTTCCGATGGGTTCTATATAAAAAACTTATCTCGTTAACTAATAACCAGTACAAAATAAAACAAGGCATTAAATTTTCGATTCCATTTTATTAAAATTTTTAGTCTGTATTCCGCTGAGTACTTTATAATTATATCTTAGTACAGACTTTATTGATATCTATAAATACACTTACGTTTATAATACAAAATGAGTGCTATAAGGAATAACAAACAAAATATAATCTACTAATAAATATAAAGTCTAAAACTCAACAATATTTCTTACACATTGCTTTAAACACCTTTACTCCACTTTTGCATGTGTTGGAGCAAATAAGTGACGATAATTTATTATAAAACATTTAAAATAATAACACAAATAATATATACATAAAAGAAACTTCAGTCGTAGTTATTAATATAAATAAAATAGGATGTCTTACAACCTGTTATACCGTTTTCTAAATTTATTTACATATTTACAAACACTATTGGTCCATCTATATTGAAAATAAAAGTTGTAATGCTAGAAAAACAGATGGTATTTGATTAAGTTATGAAGTTAAAACTATTGTTTATTTCGTGATGAATCCGTAATACCTCTAAAGGACACCACTATTTGAGTCAAGAGTATTTTTTATTCCCCATAACACCACCTGTAGTATCCGACGAATGATTCAATTCCGATAATACAACCGGTAGTGTGGTATTTTTTAAACGCGATGGCACCATTAGTAAGTTTATTTATGACATTTTAACAAATTTATATTATACAGTTGAAATTCTTGGGAATTATTAGTGTCAATATATTCACTTTACTACTTACATTTCCTTGTGATAACTAAATGTAAGTAAACACAGGTACTATATTAAAAACATTATTATGCAATTTTGATATTAAACGAATTGTATTCTACCAATGACCACCTGTTTCTTTAACAAAATATTTCCTCATCATAAACAAAACTCGCGTATCATCGAAGTATTTCAAAGACACACTTTATTTCTAACTTCGAATTTGGCGAGGATCACAATGATGTTTCATTATTCTTTTAACATCTAGTTTTTAATTCAATATTTAATACAAATTCAGCCGGCTCTTAAAACATTTTTTGAGATATAGTTATGGTAGTCATACACGATCAAGTATAACTGTGCAAGCTTAAGCTTGTGCAAATATACGTTAAAGAAATTCGCTCAAGAAACTTCCAACATACGTTACAATATTGTATAGTAACGCAAGCATATTGTTACATAAGTGGCGTTCATAAGACTGAAACATCATAAAAGTAAAAATAAAAAGCTAAGTTAGCTTTTTAAAGAAATACTGTATAACGAAATACACTCACGTTATTATGTTTTCAAGAAAGTAATCATTTGCGTTACACATCAGGAGCAACGTAACGGAGATTCATTAAATATTCTTAGTACAGACACCAGTGCCCTTAGCACGAATCACTATCAAATTCATAATGTAAAGATATCGAGATAACGGAGCATTGAGATTGGCAGTTTGCCTCTTGTGAACCGGTGTGCGTGTATAGCCCGCCAATCGCAATGCTCCGTTCTGTCGATACCTTTGCATTACGAACTCGACAGTATTTCGTGCTAAGGGCACAGTATAGTCAAGTTTTCACACACAATGATGACGTGATCGGCTATTATCAAGTTTCGACAGAGAATGAACTTAAAAAGTAAATTCTACTCAGGAATTGTGTAAAAATCTCTTCAGCATTGTATCACATAAGACGACGTAATGTGATAGCTACCACTACAAGATACTGCAATAGATTTTTTATTCCGGGAATAAACACATAATATTATGATTTTAAAAGCCGGCAGAAATTTAAGACGATTAATTTTAAACATTTGAATTTCCTATTATTGAATATCATATTATTGAGGATGGATATGCGGCTGAGCTGCAGAATTATTTACAATTTTCATTAGTTTCCTATATACAATTATATACAATAGTAATAATCGTCCGATAACACACTATACACTTCAAAGTCTTAGATATGGTATTCACGAATGTCACTTTTAATTGTTTATAATATATCTCGTTTTGAGTTAATATTAATCACATCATTAGTTCACATTGTCTTTTACACTTATCACTTATAAGTAACCTTCTAAATTCAAGTGGCACAGTCAGTCTATATGTAGTCTGTTACACACTTGAGAAGGTCCGGCTCAAGTCACACGATCTCGTCGTGATGGACAACGTCACTGCAACTGCCGGCTCGTTGCAGTCATGCCCGCTGACGTCACACACGCAACTCCTCCATTGTGACATTCGATTTCGCGTTCAGTTGTGTATTCTTCTTTGTTAAAGTACTTGTGTTTATCATTTGCATTTGATGCGCAGATAACAACGGCTGGTTTTCTTGGAGTTGTCCGCTCGCCAAAGTATTGATGTTACTTTTACCTAATTTTGGCGGCGGAGGCGCACGAGGTAATGTTGCCATGCCAGCAACATTGTTACTAGGTAAATCGGCAAACTCAGGGGGCGGTAATTGATGGTGAGAATGATGATGGTGACTTAAAATTGTAGCAGGATCATTTTTCAAACTAGTCTGGTAAGTCAACGCCCCTTCCAGGTCACCGCAAATGCTATTTGGCATTTGGCCATTTTCGACTCGTTTTTTCAAATGAGCGCCATTAGTATGGCCGTCTTGTCCATTCATTCTTGTTTTGTCTCTTTGGTAATAGACACCAGCAAAAATAAGGACGTTTAATATAAGTAGAGAGCATCCTATAGCTATAGTTACACTAAGGGCAGTTGAATATGCTGCGAATCCATCTTCAGGTGGACCTGCAGTAGTAGCGTCTGTTTTGTGCAGTTCAATACCGGCAGTGCTTTGTGTTGGAGGATTTAAACCGATAATATTAAAGTTTAATGGAGATGTGATATTTAAAACACTCAGTACTGGTATTTTAGTTGCTAGGCCAGTATCGGTGATAATCATATCTGTCGTCTTCTTGTAAGGAGGGTTAAATGTTTTGATAGTCGGCTGTAGAGACGTGTCCTCGTGTTCAAGTTGGTGATGAGATGATGGGACATCTTCACCTCCTGGACGGTGGAGGTCTGGTACTAAGTTTAACCAGAATGATAACCTGTTGGTAAGATACAAACACTGTTATATTTTAAGCTTTAACAAAGTTGGAGAAGTGTTTTTCCCCCTTGATTATAACAAGAGTCAGGATCCAATGTCACTTTGCTGAGTACAATATATCAATATTTGGTAAATTGATTTACATCTCTCATAGACAAATGATGAATAAAAATGTAAGCTTTAAGTTACTTATGACTTCAAGTACAACGATATCAAAATAGTAACTAATATTCTTAAAGTTATTGCTTAAATTGCGCATGTGGGTGTTTGTGATCGGAAATTATATTGAAATAATTCAAACCTTACCTATGAGCTCTGTAATGGTTTTTCAGTTTTGCTTTTGTATCTATATTCAAGTATTTCTTATGAACTGCTTCGTACGCTGTCCATTCAATATTCTTCATCCGCGCTCTTTCTTGTCTGCCGGCTCTTATTGGATCGCTTTCTTGTGCTTCATTGGGATTTCTACACGAAGAAAATGCATATTATGTAGTTTATACTGTAGATTTTACGCTGCTAGATAGCAGCATAAAATCTACTATGAATAGTTTTCTATAAAGTTACGAACTCATAATTCATTAAAGTTCAAGAATTTAATTTTACACCCAAGTAATATTTTTTTCGTATAAGTAAATTTTTGTTGTTATTTATAATTCAGTGTATATTTTGCATTTCATTTAGACATTTAAAACATAATGTTATTACTTCTTGCTCACTCTATAAATTCGTGTGTTAGGAAAGAATTTTTATTATAAAAGTTGTGTTAAATACCTAAAATGTTCGCTCACGTTCCACTTACCCAGTTTTTGCGAAGTTGCCCCAGTACAGCATGACAGACTCGGACAGAGCGACCTCGGCCTTAGTATAGTTTCTCGTGAAGTGTGCCAGGCCACCCACTAGGGGGGCGCCGAATACGTACGGCAGCTCTTCTCCGTGAATACAACCTTGGCGCTGAATAAAATGCTCAACGTAAGTCATTTTATAAAAACGGATCTGATGTAATTTCGTAAAAGATTGCTTATCTTAAAAGATCCTATACACTACCACAAATACATATCTTTATAACCTGATGCAAAATGTTCTATTGTAATTTAATATAAAGCAACAGATAATTATACCTTGCACTAAACACAGAGATTTATTAGTTTACCGTCGTATCGAAGCATCCTTTCCATCTTAACAATATTTCTGATGAGCAAAATTGTTCTATAAGACGCTTTATTGCGCTTGTTAACCATTTTATTGTGAACGAGGTTCTACACTTGTCTTGCCACCAAAACAGCTAGACCCATTATGCGAAACTTATTATTATGTACGAGGTTTCATTATTAAATGGATGTTTTGTAATTGCTCTTCAAAATGTTGGCTGCTAGTAGTTTATTGAGAATTAGCGATGTTTAATGGTTTGTTAGAGCTAAACAATATGTTAACGTGCACTTATACACTAATTAAAGTAAAATAAACACTGAACCTGAAAGGACTTTGTGCAGAATTGGTTTTTCAATCAGTTGCCAATTGTTTATCACAAGAAACTTTTTATTCATCTTGTAGTTGTTGTTACATGTTAATGGAATCTTTCAATTAAGGAATTTGAAACCTTGTTGCAAAGAGATAAAATTTTCAACGCACAACTACATCTGTGTTTTGTCCATCTATTATCGTTATCTAGTTATAATACTTTTTAGTTTCAATTATTATTATATTTAATAAAAATGATTGTTTTCTTGATTATGTAACAGATACGTGCTTAATTTTATTTTTTCAATTATACTTATATTATCTAAGGTGTTGCGTTTATTTCAATTCTTGACAATCTACAAAAATTATATTATCTAGGTTAAAATGATGTTTTGGAATAATTTGCAAGCATATTAAATAGAATTTTCAGCTTTAAACTAAAGCTATATAAACAACAAGTTGTGAAAAAATACAACTTTGAGTTTTCAAAGTGAAAGTACTGGTAAGTTCTCAACAGAAGTCATAACAAGTTTGTTTTTAATGTAACAAGGCAAATATTATTTCGACCAACATCCGCAAAGGGAGAAATACATTGTATTCGATAAATATCGAGTACTTTAAGAATTTCACAAATTTATTACTTCGGAACTTATTCCGTAGGAGTTTAGTAAACAATTGTCCTGGCCTTGAAACGCCCTCATTGTGTACTAGCAAACCTAAACTTGGAACAAATTAAATTTATCAAATTATACCATTATGTTAACTTTAGCATTCAATATTGGAGTTGGCGATTTAGTTTGTTAAGTATTCTTTTTAATTACTAGTTTTATTTGCATAGACACTTAATTAGACCTATTAAATTTTCTTTACTCTAGAAGAAATTCTTAGTTTCTTTGTAAGTTCCATATCTAAAATTTTTCTTTTTTTATCTTTCAAACAATTAAGATCTTTCAACATTAATTACTCCTTTTAATTTTTAGCTTCCACAAGTCTTAAAATAACAGATTTGTTTATTTGAAATTAACTTCTCACCTGAGGATAATCTCCATATTTAGTTTGGTAGTCGAACACATAGAGATAAGAGTTCCTCCGTAGGGCTGAATGAGTATCGGCTGTCAGGACCATTGGAGCCACTACTTGTGCGTCGCTCAGGGCTTCTAACGTCTCGTCTCTGACAAGAAAGATAATTAGATTCAGTGTATTCAGAAACGTATACAAGTATACAATCAATATTACCTCATTTTATATTAGATAATGTGACTGATCAAAGGATGGCAAATGTGTGATATATAATCAAGACGTGTTAATTAATCGTGATACAGCCTTTGATATATTATACAATATAGGATACATCATCAAGAATAAAAAGCAGTTAGAGAGTTTTTGTATAGCCGTCGAATTTAACAAGACAACACCGATGCTTTTACTTTTCTTTAACGCTCAAATATCAAAGTAGTTTTTATACAAATATAAATCTGAATAAGTTCAACATTGGACAAGGTTAGGGAAAAATGATCCGTCAATGTCAAAAATCTAAAACTGTTAAATCATTATACGCTGGCAAATGAAGTCCTACTATAATAAAATAATAATATAAAAAACGGTCACTCTTTAATAAAACTGACGTAGGTATGCGTGTTATTTCTTATTTAATATTTTAACTTAGTACCATTTAATTATTCAATCATCCTGGTACAAGAAAATTACAATACCTTACCATCTACAGACAGATACTCAGCAATTAATTCTCATTACCGTGGAGTGTCTTGTCATTATTCCCCTATAGGATTCGTGTTCGTGTATTAACTAATTGAATTATTAATGAAGCTTGTCACGGTGGTAATGACATATCATTTTTAGGCTTTCTTAACAGGTGGAATAATGAACACAGGACAGATATTGTTCAAAGGAAGTTATTTATGACACTAGATTTTATGAAGAATTTACAAAAGATTACTTAGTAGCAATAATAACCTCATTAATAATCTGCTTCAAGTGTTTTGTGTTGGTTTGTCAAGATTTGTCAGTTATACAGGTCATGATTGATTGGACGTTTATTTTAACTTCTACTTTTCTATTATGTGAACCTTCTTTTAGGTTATATTAAAGTTGAACCGTTACTTTTCAGTTTTCAAATGTCAATTACGCAAATTTTATTCACGCCGGTAAATCTCAGAAAGCGTAGGTAAAGATTACCACAAATTTCACCATTTCAACTGTGATTTTTGGTACTACCGAGCTTTGGTACTAAGAGCTCATTGCCGGCAAGCAGGCACTTGCCATGAGCTGTACTGTATGTAACTCTCTTTAATGCATTCTTATTTTTGTAATCACTATTTTTTCGAAGTCTTTGCCAGTGATATAAAATCTTTAAACTAACTGAACATATGTATATGTTTTATCAATTTCGAACCCTATAACTATTATTTGTCTAACTTTGTAACTTACCTAATATTAATTGGATGTTGGACCGGCCTCTCCCAATCAGTATACTCGTTAATAATAGTTGCCAGAATCTCTGACAAGTGATAACTATACGTATTTCTGACGAAGGACTTCAATATTTTCGATCTTCTATCAGCTTCAATGCCATATTGAACATCATCTCCGCTGAACGCAAAATATGCTTCTGCTTTTGTGACTCCCAGCATTAAATCGTACCTGTAGGAAACATAATATATTTATAATACATACATACATACATATACATATGCTCACGCCCGTAATCCTCGAAGGGGTAGGCAGAGGTGTATTAAACACCCACATTTCGCCAACTATGATTTTCTGTCCCATGTAATAGGGGGCGAGCATATTGCCTATTTATAAATATTATAATACTGGGAAAAGAATTTGATTTATTGAAACGAATGTATTCTAGTATGTTGTGTCTTACAAACCAAAAACAAACACATTGTGTATTTTTGAAGGTCCTCCCTCTAAGAGAGACCTTCACGGTGCTGAAGAATAAGTTTTTGGTGGCCCAAGTCAATTACAGACTACACCTCATATTTGTTGGATAATACGATGACGCAAGCCTTTCTCTTGATTTTGGGAGGTCATACGATAGACTCTCCAGAAGTGAAATAAACTAAACAAAGAGGACATGAAAGAAGACTAAGTAAACACGTGCTCTGATGAGAATGCTTTCAATGTGATCAGGAACCACGCTAAGATACACAGACTAAATATCATAAAGATAAAGGTCACAATATTGAACTTGATTACCACTTTTTTCCGCCCTATCAATGTATTTACTAAAAAAATAAGTTGTTAAATGCCTTACTTGGTAAGCTGTGCTATTGCGCTCTTCCGCATCAGTACGGCATTGATGATATTGATAGCATTTTGCGAGCCTTTGCCGAGCCCTCCGTGCGCCATCTGGTTGCTCCACTCGTACCCATTCTCTGGATTAATTAGGTCACCCGTGTCTGCGAAAGAAATTCATAAGTTATGACAAGTTTTCTAAATATTCGCCCAAATATGCGTAGTACTATCTGGTACTGGAACGAGACGTGGTTATGTATCAAATTATTTGTATCAATCTCTCAGTCGATAACGGGACCTATCTTGGTTTCTTTTCTGATTGAAAAGTAATATAAAGTAATATATTGTAGTGAATTTATTATAACATACAATATAGGTATTAAATCTGTCTATTAATTCTTCTAATACAGCAAAATAATTTACAAAATTTTTCATGTTATTTTTGCTGTTTTTTTTTGTTAAGGCTAAGTGTGTGTGACCTGTGTCTAGTTTTTGTCTTTTTAACTCCCGACGTAAAATCAACAGGGTGTTATTGTATCTAACATACAGTACAATAACTTAAATAAATTATGCAAATCTAAATTTTTCAAAAGAAAATTACGCTTGAATTTTAGTAAACTTGGAATTTATCCAACTTCCTCAAATTCAAGCCATAAAATTCTCAGATAGGGATCATCTGCAACAAAAAGGAACTGTACAACAAAAGTATCTATTCCAGTAACTGCAGTAACAACACCAAATACTCGGGTTTCATCAAGCTCACCAAACACCAGAGATAAATCTGTCGCGCTAAAGTTCGCTATTTCCGCATCGGCATTCCGTCCACCCGTTGTTATTAAATTGTCTCTAGGAACTTTTCTCATCTCAACGCCGAGACCGTCAACATTTTCAGTTAGTACACTTTGTTTTGTAAGGTTTTTTTGCACCCTGATCTCCTTTCTAAAGGACTATTAATGTTTGTTGGCTGCACTCCATGGCAGTAATAAATATAATAAATATTATTACGTTGACCTCGACGAGCACAATCATTCAATCTTGACGTCAAATTAACGCAATTTTTCTGTCAAATTGTCGTTACTTAGTGATTCAGATTCGTAAGTAAATAGTCCAAGGTCTTATACACTGTAATTGATGTCAATTGTAAAACACATATTAGAAGATCACAAATTATAATTTATAAGATTTTGTTGTAATTTTCATTTCAATCTACTATCGGTGATCTCTGTGCTGTAGCAGTAAAGCGTTTAACTTCTTAATCAAAAGTTGTGGGTTCTCATTGATGTGTGGATGTGCCAGCAAGTGTTCACGCTTACGTCTGTGAATGCGTGCTTGTGTGCGTATGTGTATGTATGTTATGTATATTTTTATAGCACTCAGGTGGCTGGCAAGCACACGGCCCACCTGATGGGAAGTGGTTATTGTGGTCTATGGAAGACAAAGCAGGGCTTCATAGCCCTCGGTCTTTCCAGTGACAACACAAAAACCTCCAGTGAACTCTTGAATTGAACTCTAGAATCGAAAAAGTGAACTCTTGCTACTCTACTCACCGCCACAAACACAACACAAGTTTAGTATTAACCGTGGTTTACTATAGGGCGGAGGTGTTTCTCCATTCGTACTGCTCAATTGGAACGGAAGATACCGTCATCACCTACCTCCATGAAATCTTTACCCATATTCACGAATCCATACGCTCTACTTCTAAGGAAAATTATTGAATTTATCAGCCATTAATGCCATTTACCAACCGGTTTTATTTACCGTGAACTAAGAATATATCCCTTATTTCGACTTCTCTCTCAAAATGTGTTTAAACAGGATTTTTCTACTTCATATTATTGACCAAATCACAAGCTCTTCTAACTAAAACAAGATAAACTTCGTCAAGTACAGCACTAATACAATCAAGCAGCGGGTATATCTGAAAATCTTTTCGTAATTAGTTTTCTTGTATTTTTCCCGGAGGACCAAGATGTATTGATAAACTATTTGGGTGTTTGCCAATCAAATTGCGCAGGAACTAAGAATTGTTGAAATAAGTTATAGTTTTCTGTGTGTTTAGGGGTCTCTAGGGCAATACTTGTATGGTTTAAGTTTTTAAATATATATAATAATAGTAGTAATTTATAATGTAATATGTCAATATTACACTCGTTTGAGTTTCTGATATGGAAATTAAGAAGTTTTCTTAGCTTATTCTCTGCAAAACGGTTTTTCTTCTCACTATTTTGACATATTTAGGTACCCACAAGACTGGCTATAGTCTAGTGTGAGGCCCCTGGATATAAACTTATTACGAGTAACTTTTATAGAAATATTTATTCTATTTTTTTAATTATGGTTGCAAGTGTACGTTTGGAGATATCAGTTCAGTTACTGAATCTGTCGTGTCACATTTTCTACTAGCTTTTTCTATTCTGTGGACTATAGCTATTAACTAATCCAAAAAATATGTTATGACATAATATTGCTTAATATGTAATGAGAGATAGATTTTCTATATAATCCGAAGATACTGATTTGAGATTCAGTCTCTAGGCTCAAGTAATCGGTATGCCTACTAATTCACGATTGCGAGGCAAGGATGCTCCAAGTGAATATTAATTATAGCATACTCGGCATAGTAACCTCAAATAATTTGAACGTGGTTAAGATTATACGAGGATATAATACTTGAGCTGTGATTAAATCTCAGTAGCTATTGTACTAGAGTATTCAATAATATGCAGCTCCCTTATCACCTGAGTGAGACTGATATTAATAGATGCACTCAGATAGTGATATATTAGTAATATAAATAATTGATTAGAAGCAGAATCAGATGTTTTCAGGTGTAGGTCCCGTCATAGGATTGAATAAAAAGATATAAACCCAACGACGGCGTGCGTTTTAGTCGGTTGGAGTCCGACATAACCTCGTCAACCGGCTCCGGCGGAGAAGGGCGGTATCCGTGAGGATTTTTCACACGATTAAAAAAATGAAAAAGTACAAAAGACTAAGAAGGGTTTCTAGGTCTTCCCACTGACAACACAAAATCTCAACAGTGAGCTCTGGGTACCCTTCTCACCGCCAGAAACACAACACAAGGTTATATAAACGAACAAAAAATTATATAAACAGGGCCATCCTATCTCTTCCCGTGTGTGTAATAAAAGGCAACTAAAGGATTGCCATAAAAGTCTGAGCTCTCCATAAGACAGTAAACATACAGCATATGACTCTCTCCTCTCCTCCCCTGCCCCTTACTCTCCTCGAATTGAGGCAGTACGAATATTATCCTCTTGATATTGTAATAGTCTACGATAACCACTTTCCATAAGGTGGGCAGCGTGCTTGTCTGCCACATTAGTGGCTTAGAAAAAATGGGTCACCCCCAATTATGTGAGAAAATTACTGTTAGCGAAGTGTGGGTTCTATCTACTCCTAATTATTATCCATCGCAAATGACAAACTTTTCAGCTATTTACTCACTCGAACGTAACGATATACCTATATTATTCTTATTTTATCAATAAAATCATAATACATGTGTTTTTTCCTGTTTGCGCGGTAAACTTTCATCTGAAAAGGTTCACGGTCAATCTACATTTTCTTCTGTACTGATTGAGAAATATTTTCATTTCTTTTCTTACATAAAGAATAACTGCCAACAACTAGTTTTTTTGTCTTCTACAAAAAGTGGTCAACTGGGAATCAGATTAAACGTGTAATTTTTTAATTACTTTATTTTGACGGAGGGGTGAAGGGGCACTTACCATTCACTGACGGTGACGTTTAACAATCTCAACGATAAAATATTAATAAAATATAACTAATTATCATAGAAAGGAATACCGAGACGTGCCCCTCAAAGCAATTAAAAAGACTTCTTACCTGAGGAGATATGATTTCGTATGTGCAATATTCCGCAAGCAGTACCGTCCTTGCTCAATGTATTTTCTTGTAATGGATTTCCACCATATAATGCCTACTTCAATATCTAATCTTACATTATTTTACTGTCATAACGTATTTTACATTATAGTGTAAGTACACGAATTGTTAAAATTTGACCTATGTATAATCTAACTGATAGGTACAACATAGTTTTAGAACAGATATCGGCAAGTAACTTGGCTAGAACCGTCAGCGCATCTGAGACGATGTTGGATCTCTTTTGCATCAAGGCAGACATGATTTAAAATAATTTATGGCATTCTGGTGAATGAATAAAATAATGACAAACACTTTTTGTGTCCTTAAGTGTACGATGCGCGAACTTACCCCGACTAGCACAAAAGTCAAGCCAAGTTAGATGCCGTACACTGTACGTAATAGGGTTTCAATTCGTTACGGAACTCTACAAATAAAGTATCACTATGTTTTTTTATACTCAACAAAAATACTAAATATTTGTCTTGAAGAAATGGTACCTACTAAATATATTTGTTCAATACAAAATAAACGAAGTATACTATTTGGGAATCGAACTACATTTGGGAATGTGAATAGATATTTTTATAGCAGATCGAAATGAGTTTTGTTCACTGTTATAAAGTGTATCTTGTTTACTGAGACCATTGCTGGCCAGTGAGAACAATAAATACACTATGTTTGTTTCTAAGAAAGAAGCACTGTTTTTGGCATAATTAGTTTATGCTACTTTAATATTCACCTACGTAGTTTTTTTTTGGAGGAGGTAGGACACGACGGTATATCCGTCCCAATCGAGCAGTCCGACTGGGGAAGTACCTCCACCCCACAGAATATCGCCGTTTAATAACCTTGTGTTGTGTTTTCGGTGGTGAGTAGGGTAGCCAGAGCTCACTGGAGAGGTTTTGTGTTGTCCGTGGGAAAACCAAAGGCTTATCCTACATCTTTTGCGCTGACGACACAGAATGTTTCTGTTCTTACAGGTGTTGCGGCACGAGTGTTATTCCTATGGTGTTACACTCGCCCACAGGCCACGGTAACCGCTTATCATCAGGTGGGCCGCGTGCTTGTCTGCGATCCAAGTTGTATAAAAAAAAATCTATTACTAAAATTATATTATTTTTACTTGTGTTAGGCAGATACTGTATATTTCTGGACTATATCTGTGGGTGTGTCAGTTTCAATCTAGAAGACGTATCTCTTAACTCGATTTTCTTTCTTTTCAATAACAAAAAGAAAAACTTGCTGCCATCGCATAATTTATGAACGGATCTTGATGAGTCAATCCGAAACACCCAAGGGTATGTTGTAAAAAAAGCAAACTTGATCGCGAGGTCAATTAGGTAGAACTAATAATTGAAACATTTGCATGTATGTGGAATAAATAATAAACTAAAGCAGCCGCGATAGCCTAGTGGTATGGGTAATGGACTGCTAAGACGAGGTCTCGAGTTCGATCCCAGGTTTACCATGGCACACACCAATGACTTTATCGCAGGTTTATAAGTGCCTCGGAGAGCACGTTAAGCCGTCGCGTCGGTCCCGGTTGCCATACAAACATCTATGACAGTCGTTACGGGTAGTTGGAGTCCTCAAAAGTCCAACCAGCCTAACTTGGAACTTCGATATCGCCATTGGTCATTAGACCATTGGTTGTAGAGGTCAGATGGCAGTCGCTTCACGGAAAATATCGAAGTTCAGCCGCATCACAGTTAGACTGGAAAGCCGACCCCAACTGAGTTGGGAAAAAGGTTCAGGGAATGAATGAATGTGGAATAAATAATAAATAAATAAATATTCTAGGACAATCGACTCATCGTCGCCTAGACCGAAGGTAAGCATAGTTTCATAGACATACAATTAGAAGGTGTTAATTTATCTGTTACGTTAAAAAAATCCTCTTTATTGGTTAGTAGGGGCTTTTATACAAACGTACATGCCAGCCCCATCGTACCTTTTCACATACTTAATTAACTTACAAATTGTAATATTGTGAATTCAAAAAAGACTATTAGCAACTTCAGATTTAGTTATACACAATATTTGCTGAACCTATATCATACAGATTTAAGTTTAGCCCCTAAAATAGCTCCTTTCTAGCAGACTGATATCTAACACATTCCTCCGAAAAATCTTAAAACGCAAGACATTGTAAAAAGGTGTATATGTTCATATAACACACTTTATAACTTTTATCATCGATTTGTTACAAAATTTACAGACCAGCTGTTACCCACGAGTTCGTGTTACAACGCTCTGTTGCGTTACAAATTTGAAATTTCTACTTCTCATGCTGAAGTGTTGTTTTGCCTGCTTGCAATATAATTTTCAGAGATAACACATTAAATGAATAAATTATATCTCGAGCTGTAAATAAGCTTCACCTTCAAAATAAATAAGTCCGTATTTATGTTGATTTAAGTATAACATAGATTGAATACCTTATACCTTAGTATTTACTTAAATAAATATTTTACATTTTACCAAAGTACTGTACAAATCTGACACTGATGTTTGACACATGGGTACGATTTTTCGTGAAAAATATTCCTGTGGATCCCAGGTACTAGACCAGCATTGTTACCGGCCTATGTCTTGACTCCAATTTCGTTTCTTATCGAAGTACACGTGTTCCGGATGTATTTCGCAGATAGTGGTCATGAAAATGATTTGAGTCAAAAGTGCGTGTCTGTCACGTATTCAGCTGCGTGACAGCTGAGCTTAAATGAAACGATCGATTGACTGGTGGTCGTGTCAGCACAACTCTAGTTTGTGTGCCTATGTGCCACAAGTTGTTCCGTCCACACTCAACGTCATGTCTGAATGTCATGCTGTCCGGTCCGCCTGTTCATGTCACAAATCTGGACGCACCTAAAGACGGCGTGCGTTTTAGTCGTTTCAAATCTAACATAACCACTCTCACCGTCTCCGATGGTGAGTGGTCCACATGAGGAATTTCACACACGAAAAAATTAGGCCTAGAATTGCAACTTGAGTTCAAGATATATGCTGAGAATAATACATCATCGCGCGGTAATATTACATACAAGTAAAGGTCTCTAAATAATTTACAGGTCTAACTACATAAATATTACTATGATTTATTTTCTCTCTGGTGTAATAAATATCTGTAGTATAAACGTATGATGGTGCCCCCGGGATAGTGTTTATGTAAAGTATAGATTTAGTCAATTAAGTAGGTGTTAGCTTAGTACGTAGAGTTTCATATTTACTTTAGGTAATATGTAAGGAAGCAATATATTTTTTACATGGTACTGGCCAGTTTGGGTCGTCTTCTTACAGTTTAAAAAAAAACGTGCGGCAATTCAAATTCAGAACACAGCGGTGAAGGATGGTGTAAATATGAAACATGTTACAAAGTAATTCTGTTGTAAAACTAGATGTTTGTTAATTATTATAAGTTTTGAAGGATCGTTGATACGTATTGGCGTTCTGCACACTGCTGCTGTGCGACTAGGTATATAAGTTTTGATCGTCAATAAGTTTTCATACCCAATGCCTAAATTTTGACAACCAAAGCCTAAAATTTGATGACCATGATTTGGTCATGGTTACGGTTGTGGTTAATGGTTTCGATAATAAGTTTTGATAACAAGATGTTTGGTAATACGCTTTGGCAGTAAGTTTCTACGGATAAGTGTACTGGTAGAATAAATGAGTTATCTACGCTGTTCTCCTTCTGAGATACACAAGACTTACAAATATAATATACGTAGGTACTGGTTTTGTATAGGTATATCTCAATATTATAAACCTAACAGTTTGTTTGCTACCAAAATAAAGTACATACACAAGTCAAGTGAATCAACAGTTTCTCTTGAGTTACGATTACATCGTTCATTCCATCTCGCCCATCTTTTTTATCACGTGATAAATTCCCTTCCTTTCCCCTCTTCGCCCCTGGAACCCACTAAAATACACGTCTTTGGTAGCCAGGGTGAGATAAATAAATGAATAAATAAAATAAAATAAATAAGCTCTTTATTTCCTACAAATTAATTTAACATTTATTTTTTTCATTAACTTATCTTTAAACGCTTAACTAATTGAAATTAACCCCTGCTGCACCTGCACAGTGAGATAGTAGCTAACAAATCCCTCGCACTTTGGCAGACCTGAGGTCAACTTTTTCGATACGGCCACCTTCGGGTATGAGGACCACGATGTCTCACCTAGACCCGTATAAGGAAACCTGCTCTGTGGTCTGCTGGTGTAACAGGTAGCTCCATCAGTCACCCTAAGCCCAGGTGGTCATTCTGGGACATCCGTCATCCGCTTAGTTTCCACATTGGTGATATCATTACCCAAAATAAAGGAAAATTAAGAGCCCCTATATTTTTAGTCTAAATCATTATATACCAAGGACCTGTTCTATTTTATCACTTACCTATAACAACACCATCCACACTGGGACCGAAGGCATATGCAAAATCGGGCATCTGAATTGGAGTAGACATTAGTGCTTCTAGAGGCCTCTCCCGTAAGCACCTCAGCAATGCTGGTGGTGTCAGTTCTGCCAACAAAGATATTTGTTATTTCTTTGAAATCATGTGGTAGTGGTTCACCAGCTAGAAGTCCCTTGATACGACAACGCATGAATTATTTATTTTTTACTTTTTGAGGGTACTTTTTGTGTCAGGAGATTTTAAATTTATATCACTATCATCCTTCTGTTAATCCCTGTCGTATCTGAAGCTGTCACCTCAGAGTCCGATATTTTCCGCGAAGCAACTGCCATCTGGCTTCCACAAACTATAGGTATGGGCGATATCAAAGTACTGCAGTTTCTTCAACGATAGAAAATTCTCTGTAATGTTCGTGGTTTCTTTGTTTCTCTGGCTGCAGCTTTGTTTGCATTTGTATAAGCCACTGAATGCAAGTCTCTAGAATAATTAAACGCATTTCACAAATCCTTAATTAAATATATTGCAGTGCTTTAAAAGCACCCAGAGTTGGTTTAAATTGTATTTGATTTCTAGTGGTAGGTAAACAGTATTGTTCTTAAACAGTATACTGGTAGTGATTCTAATTATTTTATTTGATTTGAATTACTTTTCATGTTTAATATTATATTTTAGATTTAATATTGTTTACCTTGCTGTAAATCTTTTTCATTCCTTTCAGGGAAGCATTATTATACTTAGGCTTCACACAGCTATTGAAAATGTATCCATATATGCCCATCGAAGCGTTCAAAATACAACATTGCTCAAAACATAGGTCAGTGTTTTTAAAACGCAATGCTTTTTTTCGAGCAGATTGCATTTTGAACTTTGGACATTGGACATGAAGTCTAATCTTCAATAAAGAAAATTTTTTATCACCATATTTTTAGTGGCCGTATAATTGACGCTTCAGCTGACTCACCTGGTGAACAGTTGGCATGGGTAGCGACCATCGCTGCATATTTAGTTGGATCAGCAACCAGCGACCATGGACTTAGTCCTGAGCCTGACATGAGGACTGCTCTGTGGAAAAGTAGACCTGAAACAAACGAAATACATGTTGTTAGGAATTCATTTTAACATTACAATAATTGTGGGTCAGTTTATGAACTAATAAGGCATCAGTCAAGCATAAACCTAAACATTCATCATTTAATTGGGGGATGGATCACCGTCATCCATAGGAGCTGCTTACAGAAGTCCCTAAACGTGGTCCCCAGATCGTGCTAAACCGGTGATATACTGGTGAGGCTCGAGCGTCCCCGTGGGCTTCTGTCTAGTTCCCCACTATTGCCGCTCAGCAGAGGTGCGTCTTTCGTATGCTTCTGCTAGGGTGACCGGTGGCACCACCCGTCACCCCCAGGCCCGCGATCATGGTGGACGAGGGTCATTCTGCGACCTCCGACGTCCGAGTCGCCTCCGACGTCCAAGTCGCCTCCGCTCATCGCGGGCAGTGCGGGCCCGGAGTCTTCTCCGGACCCGCTCCGCCCCCTTCTTTTCGAGCATTACTTGCTCGCAGAAAGACGCGGCGGCTGCCCAAGCACTCGCGCATCGAGTATTTCATTTCACTACATTCATTTCACCTTTCTTCACTCCATAAAAATATGCCTGGGTTATTCAGAGCTCAGTTGGAATTGGTTTTAAGCTCTAACTCTCATGCAGCTTATCTTCGATATTTCTGTGACTTTAGTTACACTAGTGTTATCCGAGGCACGGAATATACATATTCGTGAATACAATTTTTTTTAAGTGATATATAACAAGCAATGTCAACAAAATAGTAGTAACAAAAATGTCAATAAGATTATAAATGTTGATCTATTATGGCCAAAATCATTTCATATAAAACAACGTTTCAGTTATTCTCGATTGCGAAAGCGAATTCTAAAGAATCATAAAATCCCCATCTCATACGAAAATGTTGAAACACTCGCTTACAATGAAATAAAATCTAAATGACTGCGTTCACATATACGCTAGACCACTTTGACTCGTCTGGCCATCGGCATCTCAAACATTGAACAGCTAAGCGTCAACATTTTAAGCCGAAGCACTCGCGAGGGAAATCTCGTACAGTGTTGCAATACGCTTCACTTGTCAACAGTTCAAATAGTTGATGCTGTCTGATTCTGTGAGTATTACACTAAAACGGTAAACGGAGATACAATCGAGTGTTAGTGTCAAAACGTCTTCACTTAGAGATTTGAAATGTTATCACTACAAAGTATAAAACAAAGTCGCGTTCTCTGTCCCCATTTATCATGTCCTTATGTCCCTTTGTATGCTTAAATCTTAAATACTACGCAACGGATTTTGATGCGGTTTTTTTAATAGATAGAATGGTTAAAGAGGAAGGTTTATATGTATATAACATTATGCTACGACCAGCAGGAACGAAAAATGTTGTAAAAACGGGGTGACGCAGACGAATTTGCGCGGGTCAGCTAGTATATATTTTATACAATAATTTTGATTTTTTGTACAGATTTTTCACTTCGGATCAGAAACTATTTTATTTTGATGACTTCAATAGTTAAAAAATATACACAAAAGGCATGCATGTACGGAAATATAAGAATTATGTTTATCCTCATTCTAGAATTTAAAACTCAAGCTTTGTTTAATATGGGTACAAAATGAACTATGGTACCTACTGTATAGGTCTGAATTGTTATTAAGAGCTATACAGTACTATAATTCATTACATACATAGTATATCCCAGAATATTATTATACATATTACTGAACCGTGGAGTTAGAATTGTTTGCAAGTTTGTTCGTTAAGTGTGTAACAGGCATACAACTTTGAAACTTTAACTTTGAACCTACTTATTGTGAATAAATACATTATTAAAAGTAAAGTAACGGTATAACTGTAAGTATAACATCGTTACTGTGGACTTAAAGTAAATCTGTCTACAGTATTAGGCAGTTATTCTATTATAATGTTAGATCTCGTTTTGTTTTCCTTCGATATTATAATTTAATGGTACTATATTGAATCGGCAGTTAATTTATAGAACAATACTATCGCGAAGCCCGTGTCGTGCTAAGCATCATGGATATTATAAATACTAGCTGACGTCCACAACACTGCGCTCATGATTTTTATACCACTTGGATGGCAGACAAGCACACGGCCCACCTAATAGATAGTGGTTACCGTGGCCTATGTGCAACGTCAGGGCCGTCACACACGTGCTGCAGACCCTACAGAATACTTTTAATGCCCTTCTTTAAAAGATGGTTGTATAGAGGAGAGGGGATTGATTCAGAGAGCTTCTGTGCCACCATTGGACAAATTGGTATTTCTACTAACTGCACAAAAACTTTTCAGTGAGCTCTGGCTACCCTAATCTCCATCGGGAACACAACATATGGTTATTCTTAGTAGCGGTGGCGATAAGCGGAGGCGATTCGGGCGTTAGAGGTCACCAAATGACCTCTGTCCTCTATGAGCGCAGGTGGGTGTAGCTGCTAGCAGGAGTAGACTGAGAGTGATGCGGGCAAAATGTGGACCCGCGTCCGGGGCAAGATGTGGACCCGAGAGGTTCTCCGCTGGCCCTGGTTTAGCCAGGGCGTAAGTAATAGTAAAATAACTAGGAGTAGTAAGTGATCCATGATAATAATTGAATTACAACAACATTCCATCATTTATCTGTCTCACAACTTATTACTGTCTTGAGATGCTTTCTCGGAGAATAGCCATCCCACATCACAGAAAATGATAGTCATCATTCAACACTTACTGAATTCGATCCCACGGACAAAAGCAGTGGCTAGTTCAAAATAGCCACATTTCTCAAACGCGGGAAAGTAGGTCGGTGCCCGTAAAATAAGATGAATAGTATCCCTATTCAGTGAAAATTGCATGGACTTGAATGTTGCATACGCTGAATTACAGCACTTGTTTATTTTTACCCTCTGTTCCTCGAATCGAATATAAAGCTATATATTCATATTCTGTGTTGTTCCGAACTTGTTTGTTAAATGAGTAAGATAGAATCTCATTTCACGGTAAATGAGATAGCAAATTGTGTTTGTAAAATACCAGCTGCAGTTCGCTGAAAAGAGTTGAACTTTCGTAATTTTCCGAGAGGAGATGCCGCATGATGTCAAATGCACAGGCAGAGTAATTTGAGATGATACCTCTGCAGGAAACAGTATTTTAAACTAAAATCAAATATAAAAAAGTTTCCTTTTGTTCTTTCGAATATCAGTCACCTGATATTTTAAATAACAAAAGGAAACTTTTTTATATCCCGTGAATCGAATATAATAATATTATTGTGATTAAAAACTTTAAACTGCTATAAAAATATATACTCAATCTATAACTGTCGATAGTGGCTTCATACCTAATTCGATTTGTAAACTTTGTATATTCCAAGTTCAGAATTTTTTTTTGCATATTTTTCATGTGTAATATCATCACAGAAGAATTGTGAGCTACGCGCAATAACATTGCTGGTGACAAAAAAAGCTACACCCTCAGGTCTAATACCATTCCCTGAGCATTTTCCCTATTCAGATGGCGTCGTCTTTTCAGTCTACCGGTGATGTAGCTGAAATTTGATATGAATAGAATTTGATATACCTTTGGACGTTTGCAACGCTCGGTCTTCCCACTGACAACACAAAACCTGGGAAGGTTTTGTGAGCTTTGGCTGAGCTCACTGCTGGAAACATAACAAAAATTATCTGCGATATTCCGTTGAGCTGAGGTACTTCCCCAGTCTGATTGCTCCGTTAGGATGGGGGATACCGTCATATTCTACCTCCTCTATCTTTTTCCTAGTCTACTCTGTGGTCACAACATAATTTTGTAACTATAAAAACAAAATGATAACTTTGAAGCTTGCACTGTGGCATACCAATTTTGAATTTGGAAAATTAACTAAAAAATACAATAAAATATGCCGATGTTGATACAACGTCGGCAAGTTTCGTACGTGCATTGTATAATATAAGAACATTCTAAACGAAGATATTGTTATCGCATAGAAAAATTAAATGAATGGACTCTCCAAAGGATTTGTATTCTCAACCGGTTCGCTTGTTTTTAAAAGAATTGAAACAATAACTCGGAAGTATTTTTAAAGCAATACCATAAAAGTAATAGTTAGGTATTATTATATTGGAGTGTATTTGTTTCCTTGGACACTTAAGTTATGTAAGGAACTCTTTCTTTTCAATAGAATAACGTCATGTGTTGAAATGTATTGAATTTTAAAGATGTTTAATTATTTCAAGATGTTTAATAAATTGTAATGTACCACGATTCTTTAGGTTTAATTTCAACATTTTTCAGTTTAATAGGTGTATTTTTTATACTACTTAGGTGGCAGGCAAGCACACGGTCCACTTGATAGGAAGTGGTTACTGTAGCCTATGGATGTTTACAATAACAGGGGTGTCGCACACATGCTGTCGACCATGTAGGGGAGAAAAGTGAAGATTATGAGAGTTTCTCTGCTGTCAGTCTGCTGCAGAAGATGAAGCAGGATTTCCCGGCTTCCCACTGCCAACACAAAATCTCTCTAGTGAGCTCTGGTTATCCTACCCACCGCTGGGAACGGTATTGTGTAGGTGTAGTGTCAAAGAAACAAATAACGGTATGGGTAATGGACTGCTGAGACAAGATCTCGGGTTCCATCCCAGGTTTTACCATGACACACACCAATGACTTTTCGATGCTTTGCGAAGTTATGTGTATATTTATCGCAGGTTTATAAATGTCCGGTTAATGGCCATAGGCTCGCACATTGGGACCTAAACAAAAACTGGCGTAATGCGGGTGCTAGCATCTCTGCCTACTCCTCTCCTATGTATGTATTATGTATGTATACCTAAGTCTTTATCATCATCATAACAGCGGTGAGTCCTGATTAGGTAATCTCTGCTTTTGACTTTTTTTCTGTCAGAATAAATTTATTGAAAAACGCAACACAACAAAACCAAACACAACTTTTTCCTGGTTATTTTAGATTTAAATACAACATCCTAATATTTTTACTAACAATAAAAAGTGAAGCATGAAGCAATATTTTAAAAGTTCGCCAAACATATCCTATTCATAAAATACGTCACAATTTCAAATCTCCCAGCCAGAATTGAATATGGAAGGGATGATACGAAATATTTCCTACGAATAATAAAATGGATCGTGTCTTCGTACAATCCCCGTGAATGAATAGGGGCGTATATTTAAGTTTATAGCTTTCAACTAGGTCAGTTGAAAGTTATTCGAATAGGTTTCGATAGGGGATGGGCGGGAACTTTTTGTTTCATTCTTCTTTTATGACAACCCCATCCGGGTTGCTACTAATATTGAAAACTATTTTACTGTATCATAACTGTAAGTAATCAATATTTTAGTACCGTAATATTTACAAATCATATCTTAGATATTAACTGTGAAAGTTTGGGTATTCAAATGTTCGTTGATCAATTACGCTCTAACGCCAATACATATCTACATATACAAATACTCACGCCTATTTAAATACAGGTAGGTAGTGATGGATTACTATCCACAAATCACCAACCACTACCGAATACGGTCTTGTTGCCTACTACCGTGTTCTGGGCACTATTGTGGACTCGAGCCATGCATCTGAGGATGAGTGTATTTTATATGTATATCAGTCTGATATTAAACAGTCTCATCCCTTAGTCGCATTGCACGACGTCGCATGAGAAGAAAAGGGGTGGCCTAACTTCTACTATGCACGAAACCACGAATGCAGGATGTATCTGCCTGAAATTTGATACAGGGATATCTATCACTAACTATTGGGTATATATTTTTAAATAAAAGGTAGCCCAAGTGTTATTTAAGGCTAAAAGATCATAATATGTATCTAATTTAAAATTTTAGAAATTATATTTCCACTTGGGTAGAGTCACGTGCAACCACTATTTTACACTATTATTATAAAAAGGAAAAATTTGTAGTTTTGTATGTGTGCAGGTATATTTGTTACGAATAAACTCAAAAACTACTACGCCGAATCAAAAAACGCTTTCACTATTGGAAATCTCCTTGCACCCTGAGTAACATAGGCTGAACTGCACTACGCGATAACGACATCCGCGCGGACGGAGACGCGGGCATCAGGTGGTTTGTTCATAAAATTAAATATATTGCAACAATTTTACGTAACATGCATGCATTACATATTATATAAGGGTTATTGAATTGTCAAAATACCAAAATAAATGTATATCATAGACACACCTTTGGTATCACCCATAATTTACAAAGCTTATCAAATTATGTATACGGATATGTAGCTGCATGAATAACTGAATAAGCAAACAGCTTGTTTCCTCGTTCATTTGAAATTCAATAAAAAATAAACCTTGTTTTTTTTTTAAATAAATCTATTTATCCCTTACATCAGACGTTGACAGTTCCCATATAACTGAATCTGCTCCATGAAACGTGTGAATTGAATTACTCAGTGGGTATTTCTTTACTTAGAGCACGTCAATTTGACGTCGTCGTCACCTCGTCTGATGGTAAACTGTAGGCAGAGTTTCAGAAAAAAAGGTCAACATTACAAAAACGTAGTGTTGCAATGCTGGCGCCTAGCTCCAGATCAAGAAAGAAACACGTGAGCTGGTAAGGATTCTTAATATATTTTCAATTATTATTTGACTGACAAATTAAAACATAACATAACATAAACTTACGCCTGTATCCCCGGAGGGGTAGGTCATCTATGGCAGTCATTACAGGTAGTTGGAGTTCTCAAAAATCCAACTAGCCTAACCACAGAACTTCGATATTGGCACTTTGACTATGGAGGTCCGAAGGCAGTTGCCTGTTGGAAAATATTGAAGTTCAGCCACATCATAATTAGACTAGAAAGCCGATCCCAACTAAATTAGGGATAGGCTCAGAGAATGATGAAGAATGCAAAGCTAACATGGTCATAATAACTAACCAATCAATGTTAAATAATTATCTTTTGGAATATATCTTAGTATCTTAAGCAATGCAAATATGGTGTAGGTACCTCATGGACGTATAGGTCATTTATCGAAAAAGAATGGGAGCGTTTACTATCCACTACTGTACAAAATACACTTTGAGCAATATTGGAATCATGAACGCCGCAACAGATATTTCAAGGAATACACTGAAACGATGAAACACATACTGTGCTAGTGTCACGCCTTAGTATCTACTCGGTAGGGGCGACCCCAAACCAAAGGATTACAGGCATCGGCAATTAAGAGGAATAGCCATTTTGATAGAGAGGTCTATCCCTCCTCTAATTTAGGGGCCAGGGTGGGGACTTCACAAAGGATCCAATAAGGCCGAAGTGTCTGTGAAAACTACAGAGCACGCACCCTAAAAAGATAAGATAAGAATTTAAAACATTGCTACACAAAAATAGCTTTAAAGTCAACCCCCATAAGGTACCTATATAAAATCGTTTTAGTTTTCAAACTTGAGTCTGCCAAATTGTTTTGTTCCCTTCATCAAGTATGCCGCGCAGGCATTATTCGCGCGCTGAACTCAAAATTACTTCCGTGTATTGTGGCTTCAAAAGCAGCGGTTTGGTTTACAATTAATGAATGTTTCGAACTTTGAAGTTCAAGGACTTTGCATCAACTGAAGTATGTAATTTGTGACATAGTCAAAAGAGATGCTATTTACATCGTTAAGAAGATGTTAGGGATATGTTCATACGTGAACAGATTATCACGTACGGAACATAAATCAACGCTTTGGTTTAATAGTACAGTAGTTCAGCTTTCATCTAGCGGCAAATGGCAAATAATGATTACATTCACAGTACACTAGAACTCCTGAAACTCCTGGTTCACTTTGAGTCAGAAATTTTACACTACGTTGAAGAAATGGCGTAAGGACAGTAAAAATCTCGTTGAAAATTTTATGTTAGAACACTTAAAAAATTGACTATTTTGCGTCAAATAGTCAAATAGACACGATGCCGAAATTTCTTTTTTGTGTTCATTATTATTAACAGAGAGTATTATAATAAACAAGCTATAGAGCTCGTCTTACCCTGAAGTGTAATCACAAGTATTAAACAGTACCGAAAATCCATAAAAATTAGTGATGCGATAAAAATAGCCCCCTTTTGTTTAAATGGTCAGTGGTATTTATATAATTAGGTAGTAATATATAAGTAAGCAGTCAAACAGTTGACGCAATTTTAGTACAGTCATGCAGTAGCCAACCGGGCTCCGGTATCTTACCCTGGTATTCTTTGATATTTCACTCACGATTATTCTAAAACCCCCACTATATACTATGAGATATTTTAAACATTTCCTTACACCTAACACGTAGACCATTCCACGGTGTTACCTACATTACCGTATATGCCTTTGACATACATGGTTTATACAGAGCGTTGTGTCTCAGTTATGGGAGAAAAGGGTTTGTATGCGGTATGAGTCCACAGTTTGGTGTCTATAAAGTTATGTGCCGTAAGGAATACTAAAAAGGAATCATGTGGAATTAGGACGTCGAAAATTTGTTTGTAGTATATTTGTTTAGGTAGTAAAATATGATGTATATTAGTTTGAGAGTTAATAATAAGTTATGTACAGGGCGCTACTAACATATTTGAGGTCATAGCCAACTTTTAAGTAAATGTAAATAAAAGACTTCAGACGAGATATTAGTACAAGAGAATTCCTCTTAAGGTTAAGAAGTAAGGCTGTGTTCCCAGTGTGTAATCCCAGATCCCAAATTACAATCTTTAGGCCGAACGCTAAAACTTGATCGGGCGCCCGCGGGCGGACGCTCAATGAAAAATAGTTAGAGCAGCGCAGGCGCGTGCGACGGACCGCGGACGCGGGCGACGGATTGTAACACGCGCGGCGGGCGACGGGCGCAAGGCGCGGACGCACGCGACGGTCGCCCGCTCGCGGGTTGGTTTCAACAAATCAGCGGCGCTCGCCGCTAGATGCTACGGTCACACGCGTCGGAGGTTAGATATAAGTACAATCATGAACATCGATACAGAGCGTTTTCGTTTGCATTGTCCCTCAACTTCGAAAATTTGGTTACGAATTCTCCGCTGAGTAGCCTGTAATCCATGGTAATCTACTCGACACAACTGTAGACGCTCGAGATCAAAATTATACTGGCAGCGCTAAATGAGACGGACGCACGCGACGGGTGCCCGCTCGCGGACTCGTTGCCCGCGGCGGACGTCCGACGCGGGCACCCGCGTCCGCATCCGCTGGTGTTTTAGCGTTCGGCCTTAGACGCGTCTAAGAAACCGCTGTACCACATAGGTGCGGCAAATAAATTATATGGCCCGCCTGATTATGAGTTTTTGCCGTGGCCTATAGACATTTGCAACATCAAGAGCGTCACATTCGTGCTACCAACACAATATAAAACCGCCGTGAAAAGTAGTGGTACCGAAGATAAATTGGTCTTCCCATTGGCAACATTAAATCTCTTCATTGAGCTCTGGCTACCCTCCCCTCACCTCCGGAAACACAACACAAGGTTATTAGCCGCGGTTTCTTGTAGGGTAGAGGTACTACCACAGTCGGACTACTGAATTGGGACGAAATATCTATTACTACTATCACTTCCTACCTACTAGTAAATATTCTAAAAACTAACTGACCCGTTTAAATATACCAATACCTAGCTTTAACTCCTGTTAACATTATACTGAAATAGGATTGTTAAGTTAAAACGTACCAGTTGAATATTACGTTCTATTTCGTGTAATCAGCTATCAAATCCGCAACAGATATCCTCCAGGAATCTCCAACGTGTGTAAGTACAGAATTGAACTTTAAACTTGCAACTTAATGCGACACTTAACCAGCCAAGTTTCCGATGAGGTAGTTAAGTTGGTACTCGTCGATAACTTAATTATAACTTGAACAAAACTTTTGCTCCCGTGGCAATTTCGTTCATGTGGTTCTCGGCTTGCCAGATGTAGATACGAATCGAATATCCGTTTATTATAATTTAGTTGCCATGTATAATTAATTTAATATGAGACACTAGATGAGGCCTGTGTGAAAATATTATCGCGTTCCCGGTACCTACTTTTCATCGTGCGCAAAATCCCCACATATATCACCCTACTGGAGCCAGTTATGTAGGTATAACCGATTGAAACGCACGCCATCTTTGGGTGCAAGAGGTGTAATAGAAGGTAACATATTTCTCGTGCCCCGGATGACCCAGGGCCATCTCTAAAAAGGTGGATCCCATCGGTTTTGCGATATAGGCCCCGGTTATGGGAACGTGAAAAACATCTTCACACTGAATAACAAAATATCTTCACCAATTTACATATTTTATAAGGTCGTACGATATTTGATGTGGAAGTGGAGGCCAGATGGTATTCGCTTCACAAAAAAGTTCAGCCGCAACGCAATTAGACTGGAAATAGAGGACCCTGGACTCCGGGTGATAGCTTAGGATGGAACAGGGATTAACGCAAGGATGACGATGATATGGAAGGAGAAAAATGTTGCCTCAGCTTGTTCCAATGGGAAATCGACGTGATTTTGCATAATATATCTATCCAAAAAAATTACACCATTTATTCAAAGGTAGAAAGTAATTCTAGTATTTTTTGTTAACAAAAAATCCTGTCAGGGTAAAAGGGTCTATAAGTGATTGACAAGGTCGATTATACGTAAGTGATATCCTGGTATTGTAAACATTCATATCTGTCACCGTTAAGAGGACCGAATCCTTATATATCACCTTAGTGGTTCACAAGATGGCCTCCATATTTTTGCTATAATATTGTTTCTCAAATGTATTTTTATGTCAGTAGCCGATTTTTCATGAAAATTAATGATTCTCGGAGCGGTTTCATATAAATATGATGCCAGTTATTTGACAAAATATGTTTAAAAATAGTGTCCTAAATATTCAAACAATAATTAAAAAAAGGCCAAGTGCGAGTCAGACTCGCGCACAGACAGAGGTTTCCGTCTTTAACTTATTATTTTACTATTTATATTTTTGGGTCAGATGCCCATACGAATGGCGTATGGCTTATACACTTGAGGAAACATAATGTGTAGCAGTTTATTTGCTTCCGTAGTATGTTCGTATTATAAAGACAACCTACGTGATGAAGTTTCAGTATCTAATCTAGTGGCTTTATTTGAAGCACGAAAAAACCACGGTTAAAACCGTAACAAGTTATTGATGTAACTAGGTGGAATAGAGCGGTCGCATTAGTTACATTAAAATGAAATTTCTAAATAATGCAACTACTTGGAATGAAAATGTCCAACTAGTTACATTAATGTAACTACAATATAACTAGGTGGAATAGACCCCCAACCAAACCTTTATTGAGAAGTTTGACAACATTATACTTCCCGAAAATAAGAAAGAAATTACAATTCCTTATGTTATTTCTTTTTTTATTTTTCATGTTGAAGTTTGAAGAAGAAGGATGGACTCGTGATTATAGTGTTGCTTATACATAAACGTCTCGTAATTGATAATTATTGACATTGGCGAAATGTGGGTGTTTAATACACCTCTACGTACCCCTTCAGGGATTACGGGCGTGAGCATATGTATGTATATAAAAAACCTGATTACTAGTCCAGAACGTGCCAGCACTTAACCCGTACTAGCTCCCAGTTCAAAGCAAGCCAACTGCTACACTTATTTGAAATTCACTCCCAGTGAGTATACACTTCAAAATATGGCAAGCAAAAGTACCATACCGAAGTGCTATTAACGTTAGTTCGGTGCCAAACGTCTTACACAGCGCTTATGTATGAGACTATGCGGTTAATGGCTATTCGATGTGCAGTAGCTTGTGAAGGGTAGCGCCAAAATTTTGCGAACATCGTGTTCAGATGATGGCTGTGTAAATATTTAAGGATAGTGTTCATGTGTGGGATAGATAAGCATTTTAGGGTTGTATTTTATAGACAACCTGCACATTCTTGGTACTGTTTATAGCTAATATCAATAGAGATAGCATTGTAATATGGTTTTGGGTCTTGGCTTCTGTTTGAACTAGATCATCGGCTGTACACTATTCATGTACGTAACGATTTGGAATAGTATTGGACTGTTTTGTCACGGGTTTGAATATACGAGGTGTAAGGAAAATGCTCTCGAATCCGAAGACGCCTCGTAGAAGATATCTAGATAATTATTTATTGTACACCTTAGAACAAAGTCAGCAGTGCAGTAACAAGTGTAAAGTCGCATGTACAATGGGCGGTCTTATCGCCAAACTCGATCTCTTCCAGGCATCCTTAGCATGGACAGAAAAGTACAGAGAAATCAATAGTATAGTTCTATGGTGTAGATTGAATATACGTTATATACTCCAGGCGCACTACCATGTAACAAATATCAACTCGCATTATGGCACTATTTGTTTTTTTTTGTAGTGATGTTTTTTATGAAATTATTAGTGCATTTACCTTTACTGATATTATGAAGAGTAAATCATGCTCTTTAAGCGTTATAAAAATGACAAATCGTAATTTTTTATATGCCAATATGTAGTGTACATGGAGTTCTACCATGTGTCTTCGGTTTTAGGAGCAATTCCCTAACATTCTCAAATATTTTTGACGCATGACATCATAATTTAGATAACAATCAATCAAAATAAACAATCAATAAATACCTTTTTTCATGATGATTTTTCGCACGATAAAACGCGAAGAATAAATAGCTGAAAAAACACGTCGTTTCAATAGCAGTACAGCACATTTATAGAACTAAAACACTTACCTTCTGGTACAGCTAAGGATGTGAGCAAAAAGTGAACGCAAGCAGCTCCAGTACCATGCCCCATCAGCGTCACGTTGGTGGGGTCACCACCGAAGACGGCTACATTCTCTTTGATCCAGTGCAAGGCTGCTATCTGGTCCATGAGGCCGTAGTTCGCTGGTGATCTTGGGTAGTCATCTGACCGCGGATTCAGAAAACCTGGTGAGAAATGAATACGTTTAATTTTGTGAATAGAGTTTTGAACATTAGGGGCGGCACACGCGTGCTGTTGATTCTATAGAAACCTTATGATCCGGCGGGGAGAAGTTAGGCTTTAAGAGAGCTTTTGTGCCGCCAGCGCCGGAAATAAATTAATATTTCCACTGACAGCACAAAAAATATCAGTGAGCTTTGGTTACCGTACTCACCGCCGGAAACACAACACAGGGTTATTATAAACTGCGGTATTTTGTAGAACGAAGGTACTTCCCCTGTTGTATTTGGACGGAAGTACATAAACAATCCATACAATCATAGCATAAATAATAAGTTAAAGCCCTAAGAGTACGAGGATTTATGACTTATCAAATCTCAAGCACTTATTGTTCTCTTTATAAGTATTCACCATTCGGTTCCATTTTCTTGAATATTTTTATCTACGCATCATAAACGTCCATTCATGGAACTTTCATTATCATAAATCTATTGTATATTCTCTACCTTTATTCCAGTAGGTACGTATAATAATGTTGATTTAGGACTTACTCTTGTCTGTCATAATAAAATAAATTGGGTCTTACGTTATGTTATTTCAATCGACAAACAAATTCGATATTTGCATTTCTTTTAAGGCAACTTCAAAGATAAACCACGTAAAAATCAATAATGTTTTTGACTGACTGTTAAATTATTCACGATTTCATTACTCAAGTGGATGGAGGCGTGCCAAAGCAGCGAGGTAACGAGAAACCAAGGAAAAACGTGTAGATAATACCGAGTAATTTCGATGGACCCGACGCGGCGGAATTAAGGGCCAAGCCGGTTGTTCAACAAAGGAACGAGGGTTCGTTTACTTGCCTACAAGTCCCTGGGAAGAAATATACTTGTACATAAACAGTGACCGTTTAATTAATAACAATTTACTTCGAAGAGATAAGCCGAATGGTTCGCATATTTTAAATTTATGCATTGAAAAATATTTATATTTTGAAGAACGAACACTTTGTAATATGACACTGAACAAAGATAATTAATATTTACTTTCAAAATGGTTCCGTGTGATGGCGAAGAAATAATATCACCATGTCTTCAGAAGAGTGTTGTAAGAAATATCGTGTACGTGGAAACAGTTAGCCAAATCACCCCAACCTTTTTATTTACTGTGCACAAAATCCCCACGGACACCGCAAAATCTCCACGGATACAGCAAAATCCCCACGGATACAGCTTCTCAACACTAGGATAGGTCTATGTCCAGCAGTGGACTGTGACAGGCTAATTATTTGATATCCCCGAATGCGTAGGCAATGGTTTATTAACACCCACATTTCACCAGTAATTGTGATTTTAGATACTGCTAAACACGCAGCGAGGCTATTTGCATCGGGTACACCTCATATAGTAGAACTTTTTAAGTAATAATTTTATATTGCATAACAACTAATAGCATAAACCTCTTTTCGCAGAATATCGTTTGGCATAAACTCATTTTGCATACATTGAAACCCATAACTAACATCAAACATACAGTCGACTTTCTCATATTTTCGTATTTTCTTCATCCTAGCGTTAAATCTAGCCGTACCCTAAGCTTGCACGTCGGAGTTAGGAGTTCGATTTCACCAGTCTGGATGGCTAAACTTCGATATTTTCCATGATGCGACTGTCATCTGACCTCCATAACATAATCCATTGGTAATGTCGAAGCATTCCAGGTAGACCAATTATTGTTGAACTTTTAGAGATTCCAATAACCCGTAATGACTGTCATAGATGTTCGTATTACGACCAAGACCAACCAGCAGACTCATGTAAATAGTCATATTTGCAGTGAGCGGGGATTGAACCCGTGCCCTATGCATAGTAGTCACGTTCACTGAAAACCACAGCGGCTGTGGAATTGCAATCCAACTAAACGCTATCAAATTAAAATCTCTATAATAAAGTTTAGTCGTTAATACACAACAAAAGCGACTACAGCAGCAATTAGTCGCTTCTAAAATTAGTCTTAGTTTAAACAATGGTGAGTTCGAAACTGCTTTGAAGATGTTCAAGTATTTATTGAAACAAATGACTCGTTCTAAAGTTCAGTGATTTGTTTTAACGTTGTTTCTTAAAGCGATGTTTGAAATCTTAATAAATCAGGTATACCTTGTACATTCACACTTAGGTAACTTTCGATAAGTAATTTTTTAACTAGGTATTGCCGCAGGTTCCACCTTAGTTGAATTTTCATTACATTTACACTACCTTTAGGAGTCTGCCGGGGTGCTATAGTATCAAGAGGACCGTGTGCTTGTTTGTGTAAAAAATCTAAATCAATTGAAACCAAGTGTTGGCAATGGTGACCTTCTTTCATGAGACTTTGCCTTTAGCTTAACCTTAGGCTAGGTGAAGTCAAATTGACGTGCCATAATTAAAACAAAAGTATGTACTAAGTGCGTTAAAAAGACATTGAGTTAAATTTTCATATGAATTCGTCACAAAGACAGTTTAAAATGTAGCATACTGTAATTTAAAGCGATGTTAAGAATCTATTTAAATAATTTCAATCAAGAATCATCACTTTCCTGGCCTTGCCCAAATTATTTGGGTCGGAGCAATATTTCATTCTCCTTCATACATTCCTATCAGATGTTATTTTGTCAGTCACTTCGTTCCTTCCCATACTTATTTCACACAATCCATCCATCTCTTCTAGCTCTCTGCTCCTAAAATGCTGTACATTCATACTTTGAAATTCTTACAACATTACTATCATCTCTTCTCATAGTACGTACATACGAGAACCACGACAGGTGTACACTTCTCAATTTTTCATTTACTAGTACCAGTTTCAAACTTTCTCTAATATACCCATTCCTTATTCTATCCATTCTAGTCACACTACTTATCCAAATACGCATCTCCGCTACCGTTTTCTTTCATGCGTCGTCGCTTTTAAGGTCAAACATGACGATCCATATTAATAATTTTCAATCAATAAACGATCACTAAACCCAAACTAAACTAGTTGTGGAATACACTGGAAGTGCTTAGCAAAGTTCTACATATTAGATTATTAGTCAGGAACTTATCTTCGAAACTTAATGTAAACCATTATCTACCCACCCGGATATGTTACATAGATTTCCACGTAACGTAAACGAAAACTTCCAAGTCTGTTACATGAAACCAAAGTTGTTCGCTGTTTACAATGTCTGCATCATAAAATCTACGTAGGAACGATAACCGTTACGTTTGAGTTAAACATAAACAATTGTGTACGCGTTTATTGTGCTTGAATTGAGTTCAGCTGTATTTTGGGATGAAATTAGCTGAGATAATATTTGATACTAAAACATAATATTGTAAGTTGAAGAGACGTCGTTTCTTAAAATACTTAGTTATACTTAGTCTTAGTTATAACGTGTAGTAGTATAAAATTATATTATATTAAATAAATTATTGGTACAGATATACAATGGAAGATTTTGACCTTACAAAAATTCTCTTACTTTTACATGGAAACATAATTGAATTCAAATCAATAATCGAATCGATTAAAATCTGAATAATTAACACCTATATTTTTATGGCATCAATCGATGGGAATAGTAAAAATCATCAATTATCTCTAACACACATAGTATATTAAATAAAAGGAAGTATCTGAAATCCAAACAGTTCAAGGGACAGTAAACAAACAGACAGTATTTTTAATCAATGAGCTACTAGTAAATTATAATATTAATAATTTCAATTGTTTATCTTCTGTTGCAAAAAAACACAAATAAGTCCAATATGTTGCAGAAATTGAGGCGTGGGCAACAGCTAGTATGCAATATTTTATAGTGTTACCAAACTAATGAGTAAAGGCCGAAAAGACGTATTATCCCAAGCTTTACTCCACGTTTCTTCGCAATTACATGAGCAAAAAAGTATGTTACGAGTACATTGCAAATTCCTGAATTATTCACAAGAATGACAGCCAAGACTCCATCAAACAAGTCATTAAAGGCAGAAATAAGGCCTACTTGTCACTTTACAAATCCAAGTGATTGATTATAACGTTAAGTAAAAAAATAACCGAGAAACGAATTATGACTAGCAAAATATTGACATCCGTATTCAAATACCTACTGGTTGAGAATATGCTACTTTTTTATTCAGGACACGTCAACTTGACTTCACCTCGCCTGATGGTAAGCTGAAGGCAAAGTCTCAGGAAAGAGGGTCACCATTACAAACACGTAAAGTGTTACAATCTTAATGGTGCGGCACAGGAAAGACTCACCGAACCGCTTGGTTCTTGTAGGAACTTGCATTTTTTAGACTTTCATTATGCATGCCATTCTGTGTAACCAGGAACAACCAAATACTTATGTATAAAATCCCGAGTATTTGATTACGAAGAGCAATTAACAGCTACTACAGAGGTCGCAGTTTATATATTCACTAAGTGGTAATACTCTCTCTGTCACACACACACCGTGTGTACAGTCCGTCAGATATACTCTCCAAGACGTTAATTGGTAGAGCTTGTGCGGCGTAGCACGTAAATAATTTCCTTGCGATTCACACCGCATAGCAAGGAATTGGGTTAAATCTTTTTTCTGAATTTATTTAGTTGCTGCATTTTCGGTTAGGAATTTATTTTCGGCATACCCATTTTTTACGAAGTGCTCGATTGGCGGTAATAGGCTCGCTCCCTATTACGTGCGATAGAACGCCAAGGACGTAAGCATATTATGTATGCACTCGTATGTATGGTAATACTTTTTGTACCACATTTTTTATAACTTATTTTATATAAGAATATCTAAACCACTAATATTCCTTCTGACCCCTCCAGCTAAGTTCAATGACTTGTATTAGGAGTAGGGCCACGTCTCGATCGCAAGGTTCACTCCTTTACCACTAAACTACCGACGACACTTATTCAAGTAGCAGACAAGCACGCGGCCCATCTGATCGAAAGTGACTGTTTATTCACATTCTTGAAACCATTATTAGGTGTATAGCACACCATGTAAACGTCAAATTCATATGACCTATTTTCGATAGCTGATTTCCTTGTTTTATTGACGTGATTATCCAAAAGTACATGAAGAAATTACGTATACTCGTACTAAACTTTTAAAATTTAACTCCTTTTATAATCTGTAGGACGTTCAGTAGACGCCATTAAAATGGCAATTTTGTTACAATTAACATGTGCAAACGCTTTGTAAGTAGTACTTATGAAGCTAAAGAAATACTTCAAATTGTACCTTTGAGCCCTGTTGCCTACATAATAGCCTGTAGACAACTATGTGGAATGAGAAGGAAATTTCTTTTTGAAAAGGAAATTTCTTTGTAGGCATGAGTTATTACAATAGCTAGCTTAGTATATTTTTTTCTAGAGTCTGACTGGGGAAGGACCTCCGTTAATTGGTATGAAAAGAAACGATTTTCCATCATAATTATGATAGAACGGGACTCAAACGGAAACTATAAGTAAGATTTTATATATTTTCCATCTCAGCCGCATCACAGTAAAACTGAAAAGCCGACCCCAAATGAGTTGGGAAAAGGTTCAGAGAATGATGATGAACCCAAAGTAACAGTATATCTTTTTACAAGTGCAGTTGTATATAAAGAAGTCATCAAGTTGAAACTCAGTCATCACTAAATGTTTCATAACAGTTATTCAAATTTAAAGAATATATACGTGTTAGTAATGGTGACCCTCTTCCCTGAGACTTTGCCTTCAGCTTACCATCAGAGCGAAGATAAGTCAAATTGAAGTGTCATAAAAAAAGATTATTATGAATTTGTTGAAGATTCGAAAAGGTACTAAAATGAAAAAAATGGGGATAAGAACACTAACAAGAACAAAACATAGATCTTTATCTAAAGCTACTGGTTACCGGACAACTAACTAATTAAAGATTCTGGTTTCAACTTTGAAAGAGATCCGTATCAGTGAAATATAGTACTACACTACTACAGTTTGTATAAGTATATATAAGTTGTACACTTTACACAAACCAAACAATCCAGTACAAAAGAAGTTCATTGTATTCCATTGTTTATATTTACATTATATCCTCTCAACAACATCTTATCAAAAACGTCTTTGCGACTATCAGATCACACAAAGGATATCATAACTCGAATAATGTTCAAATAAAATGGGATCGTCTTACTAAGTGGAATATTATCCTTTAGAGACAATGATTTTCGGGAATAAAACGGTCGTTGAGGCGTTCTTGTTTTGTTAAGTCCGGAATGTTGTGTTTGGTGGTTTCAAAGGATGTATTTTTAGGGTTAAATAAACGACGCTTAACATAGTTCGAATGAAATGGTTGTTAAAGGTTAGAACTTAGAAGGACACGCATTATATAAGATATCTTTACGGGGTTTTTTTATATCACTAAGGTGGCAAATAAGCACACGGCCCACCTGATGGAAAGTGGTTAACATGGCCTATGGACGTTTGCAACATCAGAGCGTAACACTCGTGCTGACGGCCTTGTACAAGGAGGGAAAGGGGGAGGCTGAAGGTTAAGAATGGTTCTGTGCTGTCAGTGCAAAGGACAAAGTAAAGTTTCTCGGTCTTCTCACTGATAACACAAAATCTCTCCAGTGAGTTCTTGCTAACCTACTCACCGCCAGAAACACACCGTGGTATTCTGTAGGGCGGAGGTATTTCCCCATTCGGACTGCTCAATGAGGATGGTAGATACCGTCATGTTAATTGAAGGTTGTCCACTAAAAACCACTGAAATCCGCTAAAAGAGATATTCCTATTAATATGTCAAATAATTAAGAAATTTGACGATAATCAGTGAAATTTCTATACTATGGGTGTATAATTCTACGGATGACTTTTTTTACTCACAGGATCATAAGTGCCCGGTTAATGGCAATAGGCTCGCATTGGGACCTAAAACGTAAACTGGCAGCACCTCTGCCTACCCCTTTGGGGATACAGGCGTGAGGTTATGTCATGCTATGTTATGTTTTTAGTAGCAATTGGCACATTCCAAAGAGCAAGTCATAAGCGCAGTATTCTTGTTTATTGTATAGGGGATTTGTTCCAAAGGATTTGTACAACTTTCAATTGGTACTTTCGAACCTTTACAAAGAAATAAATAAGGTACACTAAGTATTGACACATGTACTGTGATACTGAAGGACACACACGAGCAAATTGAGAACAAAAGACGCTCCTACTTTGCAAGTATTGAATGTGTCTTATAACTGAAAGAAAATAAAGTTGCTAATTGTAAAAAGGCAGCATACTATAATAATATGAACCCAGAGGGTGAGACCTAAGAAAATGAGCCAGGTGATTTATTTTATTCTGACAAACATAATATATTCTGACTTGATGTGAGTGGAATAAACAGTAAATGATCAAAGCTAATCCAAAATTTACATCAAAAGCTGTTTAACCTATATGAGTAATTACCAGCATTAATTTAGTGAATAAATAACAACAATAATTTTTTTTTTTATAATATCACGCCTATATCCCCGAAGGGGTAGGCAGAGATGCTAGCATCCACATTTCGCCAGTTTATATTTAGGTCCAAATGTAATAGGTGGCGAGCCTATTGCCATTAACCGGGCACTTATAAACCTGCGATAAATACACACATAACTTCGAAAAGCATCGCAATCATTGGTGTGTGCCATGGTAAATCTGGGATCGAACCCGAGACCTCGTCTCAGCAGTCCATTACCCATACCACTAGGCTACCGCGGTTATTTTGTATTATTATTTTGTAATATTGTATTATATTGTAATATTAATTTCATTTATAATATTTACTTAGACGAATTACGATAAACTCAACGTAAACCATTAACTTTAAGTTTCGTTGGTAAAGTCTTTAATAAGTTTTTCAAAGTTAAACTGTATTTGAGAATCACTTACCCCAAACACTTTAGTTTAACTTATTAAATTGTAATTTCTGATCTTGTAATGTCTGAACTTTTCAAGTCTCATCAATCAGTATTCTTGATTTAATCATTCCAATATTATTTGAATGAAATAATCAAAGTCTGAGTAATTTAACATTCAGTTATGCAAATTGACCGTTAGAAATGTTGTCACAAAACTATGAACTAGTTTGAAGGCCATCACTTTGAAACTTAAATCAAAAATTTTATAGATCAAGTAGACGTTCAAACATTTCAGAATACTTAAAACATTGAATAATTACTTTGAAATAAGTGACAGTATTTATACCATCACAAACTTAATAGATTTGATACTTATTCGAATATTAAATCATTCTCATCTTTATTTAATTATCTTCATCTCAAATATTTTCCTTCCAAAGAAGAATAGGTATAATAAACTATTTGGATTTGACAACAACACATTTTATCAATATAATTTATTTTACTGGACAGTTTTTCCATAACATCATTCAATGCACCAAACTAACCTTCACTCCAAACGTCTTACATCACAATCTGAAGTTGGTACCTCCTTCACACAACCGCGATGGTCAACATAAGAGGGTAGAAGAGTCCTACTATACATACAGCCCAACTCATTGGTAAACCATGAAGTGGCACTTTACCCTACTTATTATTCAAACACATTTTGTCCGCAATCTCCTGAGTAGTGGCAACCCTGATTTGCCTTCAATCAATACAAATAAATTGTAGTGCTTGTAATGTCCAAATAATAGTAGGTACTTATCATCCATTCTTCATTCACATTATTGTAATGATAATTGAGTACCCAATTATAATAGTATGGATCTGTGAAAAAAAGCCATTAAAATACGAGTAACTGTGAAAATATTGGTGAATTTGAAGTTGGACTAAAATTTTTACAGTGTCGTAGACTACTTTTGTTTTAAAAGTAATGAATGTTGCTAAATTCTTCAAAAGTAGAGATATTATATTATATATATATCTAAAGGAACTGTTACTACCAAAGTGTTGGTTTTAGAGTAGTGTATATTACTTAACAATTAAGTCGAAATATTTATATATTTTAAAATTTGCGGTTACTTCAGACACTTAATAACTAATTGTATTTATGGAAAAGTCGAGCTGTCAGACAACATTCATACAAATAGGGTTTTCGTAAGTATATTGTTATAACATAACAATCGATCTAGCTTTTACGTAGTTTTTGCAGTGTGTAAATAATACTGTTTACTGTGTTACTATTTGTGAGGTCTTGAGAGGGTCGAGATACGAGATATTGCAGTTAGATCGAATTTGGCTTCAAACGATTATTCTGTCTTATTTCATTATTTTCAAAGTACTCATATCTGAATATTCTCATTATGATTATTTGTGTATATTATACGTCCTAATAACTCATTCATCTGGGGTTCGCAACAACGGGAGCTGAATAAGAAAAAGCTAGCCTTGACAGGGTTTTTCGAAGATTGCAAAATTTTGCGCTGACTGAAATATTACTCCGATTTCCATTCCATTCTTAATAATGCAGTCATCAGCTATCTTTATACCATCAAGATCAAACTTATTAAATTTAAATCCCTTTAAAACTCGTGCATTAGATTAATATACCTCTGTTTTTATAGTTCCTTATCATTTGTGTTGAATATTTATCTTTTGTACTAATTCAGTTGGGGACGGCTTCCCAATCTAACTGCGATGCGGCTGAGCTTCGATATTTACCGTGAAGCAACTGCCATCTGACCTCCACAACCAATGGTCCAATGACTCATGGCAATATCGGAGTTACAAGTTACTTAGTATAAGTACTAAATATTTTGATTTACCAAAATTAGCTTAAAACTAAAAAATAAGATATATAAATCTAAAACTACTTGCAAATAAAATATCAAAAGTCCTCGCTGATCCTAAATCAGACGACAGGTGTCGCACAATCTCACAGGTGGTGCAGAAATATCTGCCTATTAGGTAGAATGCGACATCTTTAACTTTAGAAATCGAGATACCTTAAGAATCGTGATTCGAAGGAAAAGTATCAGTACAATTGTTGGCATGATTCACAAAAATTGTAAAAGTTAGTTCTACGATATCATTTGTGCCAAACTTATGTTTCACTTTGTATAATATTTGACTTCTTATAGTGTACCTACCACTGTATGTATTCTCTTATTGTCTATGTGTTTGTTTCAGTTTCAGCACAACAGTTTTATTATCACCTTTTGTTTATTTAAAATAACTCACATTAGCTCAATGGTACCATCCTTCATAGATTTTGTAATATTTTATTAAAATAAAATAATAAAATATACCTAATAATTTGTCCTCGTTAGACAGCTGGCTCAAGGGCTTGATACAGAAGGCTGTTTTGCTAGTCACGGTACGTATAGTGAGGAAGTTTCTCTCCCTGGAGCCCTAACCACCGGTAGCTTGGTACCTGATGCCAGTGGGCTACTATTTCTTACATTTTTAAATAGATGTTTCGATATATTTAAATTAATAAGTAAAGAATAATAAATAATCAGGAATAATAGTAAAAAATAACAGGAAACAGCACCTCCCGCTTTAACATTTGCTGTAAATGAGTATGCCACAGACCTTACTTCCTCCCATTTCCTGTTCACTTGTTTCAGTTGAATTTCCTTTCCCCTCCACCTGTGTAGGCAAAAACGCTTGTCTAGTGTTGCAAACTATCATTAGTTACGATGAACATTTACCATCGAGTGGACTATTATGCTCGTTGATGACATTTGTGCTAAAAATGCTACTATCGATATAGTTATAAAAATATACGATAACATGAAATAAAACTTACCTAATATACCAAGTCTGTAGTTGATAGTGACCACCACGAGGCCTGCATGTGAAGCCAGGACGGTACCATCGTAAGGGTTCCCGGAACTCCACTCGTAACTTTCTCCGTGGACGAAGACTAGGACTGGATACCGTGCAACCGCATCTCTTACTCCTGCTGGAAGAGAGGCTGAGGTTAGATCGATGACTTATTGTATACTAATAAAATGTTGGATATTGTTTCCTATTTGTACCTACTGGATTCTGGATTCTAACATAACATAAACTCACTCTTTCTATTCTGAGATGAGAGAGGATATTCTGAATTTAATGGTTTCATAAATCTTTATTACATATTAATTGCTGCATAATGGTATGCAGCATTTAATAGCCAGATCCATTCATATCAGTGTATTATTTAGAAGATACTTATAAAGAAAAAAAATACTAATAATGAAATATAATCCTAAAGATAATAAATATATTCACCACAATTGAGAAGTATGATTAATAATACATTACAAAGGTTCAGTAATATAACAATATATCTAATGAAACAAAAAGGTTATACCACAGACCTCACAAGGGTATAGAAACACTTTGTTGTGCTTGATACATATTAATATATTTATCTGTTATAACAAGAGCACTCGAAACAAATAGCACTTAATCAACAATAGAGAAAGAACGATAACAGATAATCACCAAAGTTGTCCAAAAGAGCAATATAGGCGAGGTCATAACTGTACTAATACGTTATATCGTAACAGAAGGACTGACAAGAAACGTTGTACTATACATTACTTTTATGGCCGTCTTGAAACCAATAAATGTTGTGATGATAGCGGTAACGGTTGGTGAGGCGATTCTGAGACTCATATCTAATAATATAACTAATGAGTTATAAGCGTGTTGTTTTGATAACACGTGCTACTTAGATTCATTGCATATATTTTTTTTTTATTTATGGCACGTCGCACGTTCGCAAAGTCTCATGAAAGAGGGTCACCATTGCAAACACGTTCAGTGCTACAAATTTGGCGCTCAGCTTGACGGCCTCATTAGATGCTTTTTCACGCCCCGCTTAAAGGACCCGGGACTAGGAAGAAGGAAACACGTGCGCCAGTAAGAAATTTCAGGACTTAATGGCGGTTCTTGATGGAATGTTCTGCACCGCATGTGGTTATGGTATTTTATTCGACAATAACATTGTTTTAGTTTTGTCACTACTAATGAAATATGCTACTTCAATACAATCAGAATCAGTGAAGTAGAAATCATCATCACTCTTCTTGCCTTTCCTAAATCATTTGAGGTCGGCTTCGTCAACTAAGATTTTCCTTGAAGTGACTGCTATCTGACCTCTACAGTTAATTGGCGATTTTGAAGTGCTATAATTAGATCAGTCGGACTTATGGCTCCAACTGTCACAGTTGTTTTTTTTGACAATATGGAGAGACAACTTAATCTCTCTGAGACTCGACCAAACTAATGTAAATAGTCATTATTCATTGATATAAATATTTGCACTGAGCGGGTATCCCATTCGTGCCACAAGGGCTGTTAGTTAGCTAAAAAGATTGCCACATATTTTTCTACGAAATATGATTCAGGTTGAAATATGAAAGAATATAATGTCAATTTAAAAAATTTACATTATACTTATTAGATTTATGAATTGACCGAAGATATTGGCCAAATTGATTGAATAGAAACGACATGCCTTTTATTGATATCATATATTATTTGCTATCCAATAGTGAGGTACACAATGCTCTTGTATTATGTATAGCAATATTTATCATCGTCTGAACGCTATTCCCAGTAGTAACGAATACTTGAATATTAATATGTCAATCAAAGGATGTTTATATTATTTCCAATATAGATGAAACTAATGACGCGATACGTTCTTAATGCAAAATAAATGCCTTGCAAGAATTTGCTGGAATCGTAAAATGGGTCGCGTCTATTAAAAATTTCGCATCAATGTCATAAAGTGTTAGAAGACAGTTAATGTCATAAAATTTTTAAATTGGAACAATGTCATAAACTATTTAAAAGGCTCCTAGGATCTACGAAGAATACGTGACCTAATTACTTTACTTTTGTCCGAACGACCTAATTTAATTTTTCTTTATTTCCACTCTTGAATTTCTTTTGTTAGTTTTTAATCTTACGCCACTGATATCAATTTTAGACTTTAAGTTATTGGAATATGAACCATTTTGGCGTGTCTGGTGATGACACATTTAATCGCAGGGGACGAATGTAGGGCATGTTGGGAATACTTGCAAATGAGTTATGCTTTTCAACTAAGTTTGGATGTAGATATTTTAGCCTGGGAGGTAAGATGGAATGAAGTTATATACAGTATACATTTTGGTAACAACTCTGCTAACGAGTTCTGTTGTATTAATTTCTGATGATTTATCTCGAATGTCGCGAACAACGTCATCGAAAGTACAAATGTAATTAACAATGATTTTCATATTAAAAATAATAATTACCTTCATGGTATTTCACCAACATAATAACATTAAGTAAGACAATTAAAATTTCTAATATTAATATACTTGTACTTATAGTAAGAATATCGAAGTTATAATTTGAATTGTATAATTTACGTCACTACTTTTGTTATTTAAGTAATCAAATTTCCATTTAAATGTCGGAATGAAAAAAAAAGTTCTAGATGTAGTTACGAAAAATGTATAAAGAATGTTAGGGACGTACGTGATAGAAATACCAAGTTTAAATAAATTATTTTTAAATAAATTTGAAAAGGCTGAAGATTATATTTCACGGAGGTAGGTTATGACGGTACCCCCTTCCTAATTGAACAGTCTGACTAGGGAAGTACCTCCGCTCTACAGAATACCGCGGCCAATAATAATCTTGTATTGTGATTCTGGCAGTGAGTAAGGTAGTCAGAGCTACACGAAGAAGTTTTGTGTTATAAGTTGCACTGATGTTTTTCTTCACGGCACAGAAACTTTCTTGACTTTCACCTTTTTCCCCTCCCTCCCCTCTACGAGCACGGCAGCACGATGCAAATGTCTATAGGCCATAGCAACCTCTTTCTATCAGAAGGGCGTGTTTGTCTACCATCTAAGTGATATAAAAATATAAATTTATGATTCTTAGTTCTATCATCGTCATTTTTTTGTATTTTACTTGCTTTGATTTAAAAAAGAAGGCTATGAAGATTTTCATAACACCAATGTCTTCAATATTTCTGATACAGTACAAAACAGAAAATATACCACGTTTAAAAATCGTATTCTCCAAGAATCTTAACAATACCGCACACTATCTCGCATCTTTCCATTCAAATTGTCGGAGGGGAAACAAAAAAATAATGGCTGTCTATTGGATTCGACGGGAATTTCCAGCGAAGATTCGAGATATCTTTCCTCTCCCCCTCTTCCCCTTCTACGGTTTATCTCAGCCATGATGGATCGGGAAGAAAAGGATAAATCAAGTTTTTATTTGGAATGAAATGTACGGTTCAAGTGAAGCGAGCTGATGTACTTTTTAACATCTGCACAGTATAGTTTAATCTTCGCTAAATGCTGCTAAAGAAAATTTTCTTCAGATTAATTTTGTCAGCATGGATTAATTCTAAAATAAGACCAGCGATGGAATAGAAAGACACGCCATTTGACCTAATTTATTTGATTATCCTTATTAATATACAAACAGATTAAACCTATAATTCAATTGATCAGTCTTCACATTTAGTGTGGGAATTCATGTACCTCTAGCAGTTAAAACGTAAAAAGGTAAAAATTGAATAAACTACATAAAATGTTATCAGAAAGGTCCAAAATCCAAAGTATGAATGCAAAGGGTTTTAGGAGAAAACGTAGGCAAAGGAAAGATGGATGCATTGTGCAAATCAGGACACAGCTGAGGTAGAAATGCCCCGAGCTGGTATAATATCCTGAATCATAGGTTAAATCAGATTACCTACTCTTATAAACTTAAGCAACAAAAGTTCTAACAATTAACACATAATCCAGAATACGTAATTTAATACTTAGACTGTTATATTAGAGACTTTCATAAACACTGGTCTGGGAACATACCAAGCTATCTTGCAAATCTGCCCGGTAATGAGGGTACGATGGGTATATTTATACGTGCTACG